>JARFJB010001301.1:370000-780000 GCA_036346205.1 Vesta saturnalis
ATAACATAACTTAAACTACACTTATATCTAATTGCAGCCCATATTTTTCTAAAACTAATTGCAATACTATAAAATGCCCCCTTTTTTTAAATTCATTCATTGCGTATAGATAAGTCAGTTTAACTAAACAGTACCGCTAGTAATTGGCGCTTGTAATCATACATTTCTTATAATTTAAGTTTCAGCTAGATCGGCCATGATACCTGTATGTGCAGATCTGGGTGAGTGTAAGTGTGAGAATGAGAATTAATATGTGTGAGTGTGAGTGTGAGTGTGGATGCGAGCGCGTGTGCGAATGCGTGTGTGTGCGTGCGCTTGTGTGTGTTTGTGTGTGTCTGAATCTGTGTGTCTGTAGCCACAATAACATAAAAAATACTATGAAAGTCTGTATTTAAATTTACTTTTTAAATATCTCGGTTTTATTAAATTTTTGCTAAACCTATTTGCAAATAAAGGTACTTTATGGAAGGTGTTAAAGCACATTTTGTGAATACCTTAACTTTATTGAATAAGCGAAAATACCTTTATTAAAGATTATTAAATATTGCACAAGTTTTCTTAATGATTTTTTTGTCGAGTAATAACTAAGATCTAAAAAATAAAAGAAGTATACTTCTTAAAAGTTTTTAATTCGAAAATAAATAAGCCTTAAAAAATATTTTAAATATCTTGTGTAAGTAGTTATGTCAAAACGAAACAAATTTACTTCTAATACAGTCTTGATTTTCACATGTGATAATCGAAGGTGAAACAGCAGTATTTGATTAGTATAAGTTTAAATCGAAATTAGGTATTTTGTATTGAAGGGAATGTCAAACAAACAAATAAATTTGGTCAGGTAGATTGTATGAACAATACTAAGTAATTAAAGTGAGGTTAATTAGAATTCAGAAAATTAAATGTTGCATTACAACAGAAGAGTTCTGTTATTGACAAATGTATGGACCTTCTAGGTTTATAAAGTTATAATCATTCTTATTATATGATGTTATTGATACCGAATTCATAATAAATTAAACGAATAGCGTAAATATTACAAACATATATGAAACATCCAGATTTAAATAAATAACCTATAAGTCAAATATGATATATAATAGTATATATAATAGTATGTCATTGGGCTAGCTGTTATATACATTCGATTGTGACGTGATCGATGATGAACTTTGTCACATGATGTTGCAATACGCTTTATTAAACAGAAAAACTTTAATTATTTTTGCAAAAACTGTACTTTTCGAATGTGGTATAGCTGTATTTATAAAGTGCGTAATAGCAACGAATAAAAATAGATTTATATTCTTTAATCTTATTTTGTGGAATTCCACATTTAATAGCTATTTAATAAAAATAGACCTAAATGAGCAAAACGATTAATTTTTTGATAGAAATCTTAATGGATAGTAAATAAATGAGTTGTAAACAATTCAACGTCCAAATATCTGCCTTTTTGAATTGAAATATATCATTTCTATACAAAACAAATAATAGTAGCCCTAGAAAAGAACCTTATACAACTCCGTATTACTTTTACTTTAGGTGCTTTAGATCATGGCAATTTAACAAATAATTTCATTATTGAAGCAAAGTTTCAATTTTTTTCTAAAAAATGGAACAAGCAATATCGATTTGTAAATACATATTTCTTTTTGGTTGCCATTTTAGGAGCTACTAAATCATTTTAACCCGGATGTATATCATCCGGCATCATGTACTATAAATTCAAATTAAAAATGTGCTTGTTATTCAAGTGTCATAATTTTGATGTTATTAGCGCTGTGATTTTTATGGGAGGCCCTGTATTTTTTAATTTTTAAATAGACACTGAATTTTCAGGGATAGTTTATGAAACCTATTCTAGGGCCTAGCTTAGCCGTTTTTGAAATATAAACCCATGAGTAGCCGTTGTGTCACTATTTGTACTAAAAGTTAAGGACTATACGTTCACTTCCTAATTCGAATTCTCAAAGATTTCGGAGATAGTTCCAAAATTGGAATCCGCGTGGGTACGCGAGATTCGACCACTATTTGCCTAATCTCATGATTATCAATTGTACCATTTTGTACACTATTGCACAGCATATATTTTAGACAACAAGACGAGGCACACTGTTGTCGCAAGACACGGATAGTGGAGGACCAGTAAATTAAATTCTAAATCAAAAACGCTTTCTTCTACAATAATTTTTGACAGTATAATGTTATCTTTTCATTACTTCAGTTCCTTCAGTAACCTCGTTCGAACTGTGTTAGATTTCTTGACTTCTAACCATGTAAATTTGGTAACCCATTACCTGTCGCAAGTAGATCTTAATAACTAATGTGTCGATTTTGCCATTAAATTGCTTATTTTACACAATATTTAAATTGTCCCTATGATCATTTTACAATTTCGTCAACTTTACACTAAGACTTCTTGGATTCTGGTAAACAAACTGTGATTCTACATATTTCTGGAACAATGAGTTTCAGCGAACCGTTGTAGATATAATTTGTTTGTTAAATGTCTTCTGGAGGCTTCTAGTCGGCGTCTACAAATGTTATCACCAGCAATTATTCATTGCCCACCATCATCTCGTAGTATACACGATTATAAAGTGTACTTCAAATGAATTGCATTATATCTCACCGAAAAATAACTATTTATGTGGAAACATGCATAATTATATGACATGTCACACTAGATTATACATAATATCCATCTGCAGATAAAACTTTGAGAAACTTTTTTTTGTTGAGCCGTGTAAAATAGTTTTCTTTCTTGTTTAACCGTTGTTTACCAGACACTCCTTTGGTGATCAGTTATTTTGACATTGTGTATTGAGAGTGGTATTGAGAAGTCTTTTGTTAATGAAACGTATCAGATTCTCGCTTGTGCGGCCTATATTTTTATTAATGTAGTATATTGAGGGTTTTTGACGTTTCGGCCCTGCAGCTTTGGTTACACCGTTTTGGTCCCGTTTGATTAGGCCCCGGTCGTTTCGGTCCCAACCGTTTTGGTCTCGACCATTTCACTCTTTAATAAACATGCTTTAAGAGGATAAAAAAGCTACTTACCTTAATTAACCTATAAGTTCTTTCGCAACAATTCTCTGAGTTACTATAGGATTTTATAAACATTAAGCTATTCTAGCCTATCTTAATTCTTCCGACATCTTTTGTGCAACAGTTTATTCTTAGTTCGCATTACGAATTACGGTGTAATAAACATACTTTAACAGAGACAAAAGAGAGCGATTAGGCCTATAAACGACCCGTCCTTAACTTCTCACATACAGGATGGTTTCAGTTCTTTCTTTGTATTATCGTTATTACAACGGCTATTATGCTGCTGAATTATATTCTTTGATACCATATCGGGCTATCTTTGTGAAACACACTCGGTTCGCTCATTCACATCATCAGTATGCAGTAAAAATCTCCACTTGTCGTACCAAACGGGCGCAATCTACATTTTTCTAGACGGGTTCTAAACTCTGGAATGATCTCCCTAGTTCCTGCTTTCCTCTCCCTTATGATATGAGAAAATTTAAGGTAGCTGTTCATAGGCATCTATTGGCAATTCATTATCCCTCTATCCATCCTCCTAAGTGTTCCTGAGTGCTTTAGCACGATAGGCCAAATTTAGCCTGTTCAGGTCCACAATCATAAAAAAAAAACAAACGGTGGGGACCTAAATGGCCGGAACCAAAATGGTCGGGACTGAAACTGAAGGATCGAAAGGGCTTGAACCGAAATCGCCGAGACTGAAACGTAGGGACCGAAATGGCGGGATCGAAATATTGCTAACATCTATTCCACTTATTATTTCATAACATAACCTCTAATCCTCCTCGGATCGAATTGATTTTAATTGATTTTCCTCCAAATTTTATGAATGAAGACTTCGGTATTTTCGTCTTTTGCAGAAGCAGTCTTTGTCAAGACTATCAATATAGTTCCTATCGAACAATTCCAAGGTACGTAAATTATATTTTAAACCCAAAATTTTTTACCATTTAGGTTGTAATATGTGAGATTTTAAGATATACACAGTTTTGGTGCTATACACTGTGGAAAATGGTTACCAATTTAATATTTCAATAATAATAAAAAATACAGTAGCATAGTAACTCTGCTAAAGTTAAAAAGCAGTGTGTAAGTAGGTTGCGCAAATAATGTTTTGGTCCATTTTCATGATAGTTCTATTACCAGTTTGGGTGAACACCTTGTAAGGAGCTTTAGATAAAGTAACCTATGTTCTCTGTAACTTGTAGAGGCTGTGGCTCAAAGTCACAAATGAAGTTACTCTGTTACGATTTTGTAGTTACGGGTTTAGGACATAATTGGTGTACCAGAAAGAGGTGCTAGAGCCTTGATTCGTGAATAAATGAAACTGTATCCTGGTAAATTAATATTTTTAATATGCGTGTACTAGCACTATTCTTCATGGAAAAATAAGGCTTCGCAAGACAAATCCTGCACCAATCCAAGGAACACAAAAGCGAGAAAATCTGGGCTTAATCCTTTTTTTTCTCTTTACGAGTTCCTAGGCCTTGAAAACATACAATGTAGTAGCATATATTTAGCCTGAACCTTTTCCGGATGATTTTGATTTCTTCACCGTTTGTCTTTCCCGTTAAAACTACCCCAATTTGATAGTTGGTTAATTAACCAATGTGAGGTTAGAGATCACGAGCAAAACTTTTCAAATTACCAAAAGCAACCAGACATTTTGGACACCTCAACATGAACAGGGTTGACGACATAAATGTTACGCAACCTTCTCGCGTGCTGGTGGCGATCTTCACGGATAGATAGGTTTTGTTAACAGTTGTAAACAGGATCTCGAATGACTTCGAGCTGTTCGCCGGCGTCATTGGATATGAACCTTTATGGTATACATCCCAAATAACGTGCGAGCAATTAAGCATAAAGTTAAAACAGTAAATGGAATTCTATTGAAACTTTCAAAGTATTGCAAAATAAAATAAGAATTGTAGCTTTACATGGCTTTTGTGATGGTATAACTTCGATAGTCCGGGCAGATATCGTTCCGGCATGTGCCCGGACTATCGAGGTGCCCGGATTACTGGAGTGACTCATAAATTTTTCTTATTTGGAAATGGAAACAACTCAGAATTTATTAAAAATGGTAATTTATTATAAAGGTAATCAAAAACTAAAAAAACTAAAATAGTACAAAAAATCTTTAATATGAGTACATAATGTATGTGCCATAAATAAATATGTACATATGTACATACCTATACATAAATATCCACAGAAACACATACTCTACTTTTTTTCAAAATATGTGTATATTTTAGTTTGAATCCTTTTTGATACAGCGGTATCAAATTCTTTTTCTTTGAGTCTTTTCAAAAGCAAAACATCTTCCATGGGAAGATTGTTTTCGTCAGCCCACATGATGGTCAGTGAAAATGCATTGACAGCATCTACATGTTTCACCTTCTCTACATTTTCACTACTCTCTGATTCAGAAGATTCTCCTGGATTTTCTTTGTTCATCGCTAAATGCATCTTGGATAAGCTCTTCTTCGCTCAAATCAACGACAAACTCTTTTTCTCCCACAGCCCATTTAGTAATGTTTCCGCTGTTCAAGTTATTTTCTGGATCAATGACTCTTAAGGATTCTGTGATTTTTTTTAGATCTTCTTGACTTATTGGACAATATTTCTTTTGAAGTTCTGAAAGTGGAATATTGTCATCATCTGATTCTTCTGGTTCCGTAATTTCAGGCCATAATTGTGCCCAACTTTTTCTGATATTTTTTGAAGTTATGGTTTTCCAAGATTCATTAAGATTGTTCACTGCATCTTTTAAATTAAACTGCTTTAAAAGGGTTAATATATCTTCACTTTCATGTAAAATAATATGATCGAGTGGCAACTTATGTGAGCCCGCCGCATTGCAGCAGGGCATAAATGTTAAACGGTCTTTTGATATTTTTCGACCTGGTGCTGATTTTTCATTTTGATGAACCCAAGTGGTATCAGCTAGGGTTCTCCAAAAAATTGCTGATTCATCAGCATTATATACTTGATCGTTACTTAATTCCATCTCTTCAACAACAGATCGAAATTTTTCCTGAAATGGTATTACGGCGGCAACATCACTGGAAAGTTTTTCCCCACAGACCTTCAAAAAACGAATTCCGTGTCTTAGCTTGAATTTATCTAGCCATCCAGAACTTGCTAAAAAATCTCTTTTCCCTGATATTTGTTCATAAAAATGTTTAGCTTTAGTTCGTAAAATTTCTGACGAAATTGGGACGTGCGCATTGCGTTGTTGTAAAAACCAATTATACTATGCGATTTCAACTTCAGGATGCTCTGCTTTTCTAATAACTTTTCTTTTGCCTACAAAAATATACCAAATAAAGTAAATTTGTAAAACATTATGTATTGGCATTTTTACCTGTCCCTTGAAATGATTTTGATATAACAGTTCTTATTTTGTCCTTATTTTTTTTTTTTTATATCAAACACTGTAGATTTTGGAACATAAAATTTCTCTGCAATTTGACGTGTACTTTTTCCCACATCAAGGTAATCTAGTATTTTAGATTTGTCTGTAAGTGTAAGTGTTTTATGTGCTCTTTTGTTTGGAGCCATTATGTTCAGCACGCGGTTGAAAATCAAATGCTAAATGACGCCGTTTGTAAATGTTCAAGTGACTAATTTCTGCTTGTTCAGACAGGAAAATTCGTCTTACTTTGCATTATTTTGTATATAGTATCTTTGTGCCCGGATTACAGAGGCAAAATTCTCAAAACGCCCGAATAATAGCAGGATCCGGATTACTGGAGTGCCCGGGCTAGCGACTGTATCGAAATTGTACTGTATAAGTAAATTAACCTGTTGCAATGTCAAGTGTGACCCATGTGATCAAAAATTTTGAGTTAGGAACAATGCAAAATTGGCAATTGACTTATTTACTTAAATCTTCTGTAAGAAGTCATTTTGCATCGTAACCCTAGATAAAAGATATTTAATGGATGGGAGAGTCAAGTCCCAAAGCGTGAGACACATTTTAGCGCTGGTCCATAGTTTGTCGTAAAACTAATTTAATTGAAATTTTGCTGTGTTCAGGTACTAATTTAATTTTTTGAAGTGTGAATAATGTCAGAAGCACAATAATATTTTCGTATGAAAAATGTTGCAAATAATAAATATAGTAGAAATTATGTTATGTTATAAGTTTAATGTGTGTATCTTGTCTGTGGCATCTTAGCTCTCAAACGAAGGAACCTATTTTGATTTAGATTTTTAATACGTTTAGCTGTTTGAAGATCATAAGCTCTTTTCTAGTTGACGATTATTTTTTATTAGACGTTTTGAATTTTTTTTTATTTGAAAGGTTTTAACAGTAGAATTTTTTGTGTCGGGTTTTTTAAATTTTTAACTTAATGTTATTAATATAATAGGTACAACTTGCACTTTCTTGTATTAATGTACAAATTTTCACTTTCCAGCTACATATAACGTATATGTTTAACACATAAATGAAAAATTCACTGCCTTTTAACTTCACAGTTTAATTAAACGGTTTACTACACATCTAAAATATCAACTGATACCGTCAACGCACAAAGAAATCAGAACTATTAAATTAAATCAGTCCGCAAACGTCCAAAATTACATAAAATAATAAATTCGTTATTGTAAAGGCAAAAAATACGCACAACACGCCCAAACACCAAAATTTGAGAGTGCAGTACAAACCCAAGTTACTAACGAAGTTGGGAACCGCCTCAAACAATACTCACCACACCTAAACGTTACAATTTGAAAGCACCATTCTTGGTTTGTGGTAGTACCAAAGCTACCAATAAAATTGCGTATACAAATGTCATTACCCTGATCTTAACCTTACAAATATCAATGACACATGAAAACATAAAGATCTGTTTATATGAAATTGAGAAGGATTTAACAGAAAAAATATTCAAAACTGAGATTTAATTTCATTAGTAATTTTTAATGATTTATCTAATAAACACATTACACGTCAATAAAAGAGCAATCATCAATACATTTTAAATAATTTGTAAAATAATAAATTATATTATTAGGAGCAAAACTTAGGTTTTATGTGCTAGGGTTTGGAGTTTTGCAGTAACCGAAGCACATGAAGCCATTTGGATCCGAATATTATATACTATTTTTTTATTGGTACTCCATTTGACCTATTTAAAGCATGTCTTAGCGTGTATAAATCGAACTTTAAAAAATGCGAGTTTTTTAAAGTTAGCATGGCAACATCAACAACTCAAGAAACGTGAAGTCTAAATGACATTTTTTTGATTATTGATCTGACAGGAGTACCTTGTAACGTCAAATAAAATATTACTAACAAATTCATCTAAATGACAATTTTCTGATTATTGATCTGACATGAGTACCTTGTAACGTCAAATCAAATATTACTAAAAAATTCAAAACCTTTATTTAAACATTATTTAACACTTTTAATTTTATAAATGAAAATAGAGAGTACAGTTAGTATTGTTAGATATATTAATTTTTATTTACATATTTTACATTATTAGTTCTTATTTCCATTTTTTGTAGTAATAATACTACTATTTATAATTTCAAGGTGCGCCAATAAAGAAAAATAACGTAAAGTATTCGTGGATAACTGGTCTTTAAAACACTTACTCTATTCTCGGGTGTTTTAAAGAACTTTTTATCCACTGATACTTTAATATACTATTTTATTTTTGCAAACGAGTGCCTACATTGTAATAAAACAAAACTAGAAATTACAAACAATAATTTAATAAGAAATTGGAAAGTTAAGATCAAACTAAATCGTAATACCTAATAAAGTTTTTCATGGTTACTATGTAAACGAAGACAAAATTAAATTTAACACGTTAACTGCCATAGACGCGTAGGCGTCATTTTCTCGGCTTTCCAATAGAGATTTGTTTGAATTGACGTATGCAACTATACCACAGCACTTTGTAGCCGCAATCGGTGGGCTGTCGTTTGGCACATTATTTTAGCATTGTGATTTTAGAACATATATTTTTTTGTTTTAAAAGGTGTTACAATTATTTTCATATAATTTTTTCTCAATGTAAATAGCAATTTATTTTGATAGGTAATAAAAAAGCGTTTTTAGATTTACAAAAATTTAATTGCCATTTCAAACGAAAAACTAACTTTATTAATGTGTCGAAACAAAAGAATTAGCACACATATACCGTTTTCCGGGCCAGTCAGAACAGAAAGTTGAAACTCAACTCGTGACAGTGGCCAAATCTGCTTTTCTGCTACCTAAACTGGCAGAATGTCTGGCATAACACGGTGCACACCTTTTTTTTAATCTTACGATTTCTCTCGTCGGTTCTCTATTTTCTACGAGCTTATGCTTCCGTGTTAATCGGTTTGAATTACTTTGGAATCTCTCTTGTTTTCCTAATCCAAGTAGCCCTTCAACCAGTTTTTCTCTATACTCTGTTATAGTAATTTGCGCTTTACTAACTTCCTTGTAAATAATGAATGAATTTACTACAGCTGCACCAAACAAGATTTCCAACACAACTTTGTGATACCACTTAAGAGATCTTCTTAACGCGTTATGATAACTAGATAACTGATCCGAAAGGTCTATACCAAATTTCCATTTGTTATAGTGTATAACAATTTCAGGTTTTGAAACGTCCTTTACTTTTCTGTTTCTCTTACCGCTATACTTATAGAATGCTTTGTTGATAATAAAAGCACTTCTCGTTTGTCTTCCCACTTCGCTAATACAACTCCTTTATTGAATATTCCCATGATTTAATTTTTGTTTATTTTCTTCGTTACAATCTCTTTCGGCAGTTGTACAACCCTTAAGTTCTATAAGTATACTTCTACACCCATGGTTACAAATTTAATTACTTAACAGTTTGGGTAATAACTAGAAGATTTTGTGCCTTATGCTCAGTCGTAGATTAAAGTGGGCCAGGTTCATAAAATAATCGATTTGCGTTATTAACCAAAAAATATTTACATGTACCTAGATAAGTTCGCCTTAAAATCGGGGTTGCTTCTTCCTGAAACTAATTGTTAAATACTTGTTTTTAAATATGAAATAAACAAGTAAACCATTATACAATAAAGTTAAAAGAAAATTTCTACAATAACAAATTTTATTACACAACCTATATTTAATTATAAACGAGAATACCTTAATGCTAATGTTAGTAACGTTATAACCTAATGAATAATTAATATTGAGTAATTAATGGAATCAGAATACGTTATTCTTGGTCACACTGTAGATAACGAAATGGCTGCATGCTGGGTCCGCGTTTTCGATAATGTTGCGTAATATTACTTCAGGGTTGAAATAAATCTGGATTTGTATGCTTTACAATTCCCAAATGAATAAATTTGCAGGATTAAGGGGTTTTAGAATCCCACTTCTCATTAACGAAGGTGATTACCTCACTCTTGATTAATTGATCGTACTAATACCGTAAATTGGATTAACGGTAAAATAATTAATTGCGTAGATGTGTATAAACGTGTGAAAAGTAACAGTAAAGGTGAAGTTAAAGTAAAAATTAAAAAATAAAAGTAAAAGTGAAGTGCCTGAAATGCAAACGTCTCAAAAATTGTAATATAACTTCAAATAAACTCACCGTAAAAGGTCTTTGCGCATGAACATGTCTGAAACTGAATGTGCAAACGATGTGCGTGGAAGGCTTTACTTTAAATAAGTAAATTATGTTTTATGCAGCTATGATATGCAGCACTCATGGCACGAAATACACGTTAGTTGCCTACAGAGAGGTGAATTATAAACACGTTCAAAGTTTGTGACACAGTCCTCTACGATTTTTGCGTGATGTTCCAAGCAGATGTGCTTTTTTGACGCAAAAGCTCTTCTGCCAGTGCAATAGAAGTATAAAAATTATCAGTGACAAAAGTTAGTAGATAATTCTCACCAAGTTGCAGTACTAATGAAGAGGCTAAGGAGTGGTTTCCATGGAATTCAGTTTTGTCCTCGTATATTTCACTGAATACGCGTAAACGAATTATCGCAAAGTTTAAAGAGTTTTACTCCACATTTGTGTCTCTTATTGGGTATGTACTGATGAAATTTCAAACTTCCCCGAAATGGTACCATTGTCTCGTCAATACATAAATATTGCCCAGGAATCTTATACATCTTCAAATAAAATATTTTCAGGCTTCTAGAGCTTCTGGTTAGACTGAAAGTCGCCATCTACTTTGTTATTTTCAATGGAACAATCTATATATTTTTGAATTTCTGGATGGAAACCATAATTTTGAATCTTTTTTATTGAAACTATACCATGCCCATCTATTACGTTTTTTGAGATAAAAATTATTTTCAGTAATCTTGATAGCTTTACAAAATGGACTGTAAGCACCAGCCCATTGCACCCAGGAAGTATCTCAAGAACTCTCCTTAATGTTCGAAGGCAGGTGGATAAGACGGTTAGGACCATGGAACTGCCTCCAGATTTGATGCCTTTGGACTTCCACCTTTGGGGACATATCAAGCATCAGGTCTACCAGACACTGGTGAACACGAGCGAGGAATTAGAGGCGCGCGTGCAAGCAGCATTCGTCAAGGTCTCTCCTCAAGAAGTCCAAACAGCAGTGCTGGAGGGTGTTCCTTCACGCTTAACATTATGCTTGAATGCAAACCGCCACCATTTCGAAGAATTATTATAATTTGTTTCTAGGTTTTTACATCTATGTTTTTTTCATTTGAAAAGATTGTCCAAGTTCTAGTAAAAATCTTGTAGCATTTTCCGTGTATAAAAAATAAATTAAGAATTTCTTCGTTTGTATAACATTATTTTAGCAATAATATTAAGGCATTTAAGAGATAAGTACTACGTCACAAATATTAATAACTTGACATTTGAAAAATTATTTCTCGTATCTATAGCAACCATTCATAGCGTTCTCGAAATAATGGCTAAAGAATTAAAATTGTCCGTTTTTTTGGAAATAACTCTAGAACAGTTTGATTAAGGTATAACAAAATGTCATATCACTTTGTAGCAAATCTTATCGCCAATTCGATTACGTAATAAAAAATAGTGTATTCCATTTAGAAAAATTGATTTGTTTACATTTTTAATTCTGGCTGAAAAGTATAAATTTAGGCATTATTCTCAGGCAAAGATTTTTATTTAAAAAAATGCATACAATAAAGGCATCTTTAAACTACAAACTTAATTGGATTTTAACTTTGTATCTCAATCCAAATACGAGTTACAGTCCATTCTGTAAACGTCAACCAGCTGTCAAGATTTCGGAAACTAATTTTTATCTCAAAAGCTGTAATAGATGGACACGGTATAGTTTTAATAAAAAAGATTCAAAATTATGGTTCCCATCCAAAAATGCAAAAATATATAGGATGCTCAATTGAGAATAACAAAGTAGATGGCGACATCCGGTATAACCGGAAGCACTAGAAGTCTGAAACCTGATTCTAAATTTTTAAGTTTTTATTTTGGCCACAACCCCATAAACTTCTAAAGAACGGTCTTGCTGAGACACCCTGTATAGTAATGCATGGCAGATATATTAATTAATAGTCGTGGATAAAGTTCATTACTTAATTTAAATGTATGTAATGTACTAATAAAACATTTTCCGCGCATTGCATTCATTTTATATTCACCATTATTGCTATAAACGCAGGTACCTACGCTGTTTAAATTTGTGTAAATACATTGAAATGTTAAGATGCATTATTCTACACTGTTTTCGCAAATAACCTACGTTTATTTCTTATGGATCAATTTATTAGTTTCTGTTCTAAATTTGCTGGTTATCCGTTTACTTCTACAACTATTTAATGGCTGTAGTTTTGCTTAATTTGTGTAATTAAAAAAAATTTATATAAATAAAATAGTTGTTGATTGTTTAATTACTAATTTAGTATATTTGCAAATATGTCTACTTGAATGTAACGTAATTCATTAGTGAAAAGTGTAATAAATTGTGTTTTGGTAATAAGAGAATGAAAAGGAAAAAAACCGTTACTATTTACCCATATTTAAATATTATTATCAGTAGTAAGGGAACGAAATAATAGGTCGTCTTACTCTTTCAACGTTGATTTTAATCTACCCAGTACCCAAAATAACTTCATAGCCCATACCTTCACACAAATGCTGGACATTATCGGTTAATATAATGTCCCGGAAAGAGTGGGGTACATACAGTAGGCATTAGAATGAAGCGCAATAACAAATACACGTTCGTAGCAAGCGGAACAAAGACGTAATATGGACCAGACGATTCAATCTCGTACGCATAAACTGACAAGCAGGAAGTTTTTGCGACCGACATCGACGTTCATTTTATTTCAGTCGGGATGTGGTGATGGTGTGATTGTTAAGAGCGTCTCGGTATTACATTTTACTTTTTGTGCAGTAAATTATTTATTAATGTAAATAGTGTTTGCTTGTTTGTGTGATAACTCAGATTAAATAATATTTATTAATATTCACGTGATGCTACTTTAGACGGTTTGGTGCCGGATGCACGTGTGGATGCGACAGTCTCACGATCATTCTAACCAGATGAAGATTGGCGCGATTTTATAAGGTAATTTTTTCTCACTAATAAAAACTATAAAGTACCTAACATTTATTTGATGTACACATTTATTTCTCGTCTTTTCTATTGTATTGTGGGCTTAAGTACAGTTGTAGGCAAATTTTACGTTCCTGCAAACATTTAACCGTTTTATGTTAGGGGTTTGGGTTTAGGGATGTTTGAAAAAACTCTTACTGTGTTAAAATCGTTCAATATTGTAGACATTTTATGGAGGGTAAACTTACATCCTTTGAAAATGTCAAATTGATCCAATTGTAGATAATTACATTACGTTTTTTTTCAAATCAGATGTGTAAGGCAAGATCTTGAGAAAAAGCGTTTTCATTTTCAAGGTTATAGGATGCGTGAAACGAAATCGTTATCACAATTTTTATACAACGTAGTTGGCGCCAAATCTGTTTAAGAAACAAATTACATTACTACCTACTATCAGTGTATTATGTTGTTTTGATAATGTTTACCCCGAATTTAAATAAATGTCATTTATTCTTCAACCCCCCCACACACACACACACTGTACGTGAAAATGAAAGCTGTGAATATTTTTAAAAATTAACATTGACATTTTTCCCGTAAGGTTCTTTTAATTATATTTCTCTGGACTATGAAAAAAAAAATTGAAAACTAAATTTAGAATTGTTGATTTGTTGTTAATTGATAATAGTACTAAATATTGGAACTTTGTAACTGTAATCTCTCGAGTCCACAGCTACCGCGTACGATGATTCATCCCAAAACATCCGAGAACAAAACCCGAGTGGTGTATGTTTAATTGGTTTTCATAATGTCATAATTTGCCAAGTGTGTCCTATTAATACAGTTTATTTAAAGTAAGAAAAGAATATGGATATCGACTTATAACCATTTGATGTGTCTCTATTTATTACAGATACAGGGTGTCCCGAAGATTGAGTAAAATAGTTTTTAACTTATAATATTTGTATTAAAATCTTATTTTGCATAGTGTTAGAGCCGCAATCGAGCACATTTAAAAAATATTTGGAATTACAGGGTGCGTTAAAAATGTGTGATGCATGAAAAAATATTTTTTTCAAATGGAACCTTCATTTAGTCACATTTTTGTATTTTCGTGTTTAATGAAATGTTTTTTAACAATACAAAACAAATAATCTACTTCATTAAAATGTTTAATTATAAGCTCATTTTTAATCTTACGTACTAAACACCTAGCAAATAGGTATGTACAAAAGTTTGCCGAAGCTATACATCAACAGCTTTAATTAACAAGGGCACTATACTCTGTTTCATCTTATTTTGCATTAGAGCAAGGCCATATCTTTGGAGAGTGTCGTAGTACTGCAAAAGAACAAAAAATTACTGTCGTTGCTTGACTTTTGAAAATTGTAGGTTATGTTTTTAAAGTGAAACTAATGCAGTGTTGTAACATAGTTTTTCACGCTTTTTAGATTTTGTTTGCACGAATTAATATAGGATACGATTAAAAACGAGCCTTCACCCATCTGTTTAATGGATGAAAAGTATTTTATATCTAATTTAGTATGTGTAAAAATATATCGCAAGTGGGTTGGCTATAAAATTCCTGGCCAAACTATGATTAATTAGTAATTCAAAAATTACTTTTTATTAAACATTGAACTTAATGAGTTTAACGAATAAATTTAATACCAACCGGAGGTACGACGATCGTTTTTTAAGTAAGAACCGTTTTGTAGTGGAGTTAAGAGAAACTTTATTTATGAACGTAAATTGTATCGGAAACCTTGTTTTACTTTTCAACATAGTCACCCTTAATATTAAACGTTTGTTAAGTCGTGGCACCAGTTTTTGAATCCCCTCATCCAAGAACTCTGCCGCCAGATAGTTAAACCAGTTAGTAACAATTTGATAAACTACTGACCTTTGGCGAATTTCCGCATCAACTTTTTGTGTCAAATATTCATTCATGGCCAACGGCCAGATTCTTCTTCATAATGAACATTTGTCCTTCCTTGACTAAAAAACCTACACCATTTACGCACATTTCCGTCATCACACCTTCACCATAAACTTTTACAAGCTGCCAATGAATTTCAGCAGGACGGAATTTTTTTTCATTTAAAAACCAAATAACAGAGCGCGCTTCACAATCGGCGGGATTATTGATCATCATGGTGACAAACAAAGCAGTGTAACCACACAACCAACACCAGCAAAGACATGAAACGTAATGCTGATGTAAAGGGGAACTGGCCAAGAGTAACTAACCTTGAACGGATGTCACGTGATAGCCTGCGCAGCCGCGATGCGCAATCGGTTCTTATTTTAAAAACGACCCTCGTATGAAGCCTATAAAATATACAAACGTTATTTTTTCGCATTTTTCTGTTACTGCTTCTTTCCTAATAAAGATTTATGCAATTATAATTCCAATTAAATTGAATACGCCCCTAAAAACAGATAGACGATCTGATAAAGGGCTTGTAAAAGTAACCTTTTTACCATATCTCAAAAACGACACATACTATTACGATTCAATTTTCGTATTAGTATGATAATAATCTTATAACGATTAAGTAATAAAAATATCCTTGCCATATCTCGAAAACCACATACTATCACAATCAAATTTTTGTATTAGGTTGAAAATAATCTTAAAACAATTAAGCAATAAAAATATCCAGGTGCACTGCCGTCCAAGGAATAGAAAAACCACCCCTTTATTATATCTCGAAAACGACACATACTATCACGATAAAATTTTCGTATTAGGTTGACAATAATCTTAGAATGATTAAGCAATAAAAATATCCAGGTGCACTGCCTTCCAAGGGGTAGAACATCCACCCTCTAATCATTCTAAGATTATTGTCAACCTAATACGAAAATTTGACCGTGATAGTATGTGCAGTGCGCCTGGATATTTTTATTGCTTAATTACTCGAAGATTATTATGAAATAAATGCGAAAATTTGATCGTGATAATATGTGCTCTTTTTGAGATATGTTATAGGGGTAGCTTTTTCTACCCCTTGGACGGCAGTGCATCTGGATATTTTTATTGCTTAATCATTCTAAGATTATTGTCAACGTAATATGAAAATTTGACTTTGGTATGTGTCGTTTCCGAGATATGGTAAAGGGGTAGTTTTTTCTGCCCCTTGGACGGCAGTGCACCTGGATATTTTTATTGCTTAATTATTTTTTTAGGATTATTTTCAACCTAATACGAAAGTTTGATCGTGATAGTGTGTCGTTTTCGAGGTATAATAAAGAGGTGGTTTTTCCTTGGACGGCAGTGCCCTGGATATTTTTATTGCTCAATCATTCTAAGATTATTATCAGCCTAATACGAAAATTTGATTGTGATAGTAAGTGTCGTTTTCGAGATATGATAAAGGGGTGGTTTTAACTATTGTACGGCAGTGCGCCTGAAAATTTTTATTGCTTAATCATTCTAAGATTATTATGAAATAAATGCGAAAATTTGATCGTGATAATATGTGCTCTTTTTGAGATATGTTATAGGGGTAGCTTTTTCTACGCCTTGGACGGCAGTGCATCTGGATATTTTTATTGCTTAATCATTCTAAGATTATTGTCAACGTAATATGAAAATTTGACTATGGTATGTGTCGTTTCCGAGATATGGTAAAGGGGTGGTTTTTTCTGCCCCTTGGACGGCAGTGCACCTGGATATTTTTATTGCTTAATTATTTTTTTAGGATTATTTTCAACCTAATACGATAGTTTGATCGTGATAGTGTGTCGTTTTCGAGGTATAATAAAGAGGTGGTTTTTCCTTGGACGGCAGTGCCCTGGATATTTTTATTGCTCAATCATTCTAAGATTATTATCAGCCTAATACGAAAATTTGATTGTGATAGTATGTGTCGTTTTCGAGATATGATAAAGGGGTGGTTTTAACTATTGTACGGCAGTGCGCCTGAAAATTTTTATTGCTTAATCATTCTAAGATTATTATGAAATAAATGCGAAAATTTGATCGTGATAATATGTGCCCTTTTTGAGATATGGTACAGGGGCGACTTTTTCTACCCCTTGGACGGCAGTGCACCTGTATATTTTTATTGCTTAATCATTCTAAGATTATTGTCAACCTAATACGAAAATCTGACTGTGGTAGTATGTGTCGTTTTCGAGATATGATAAAGGGGTGGTTTTTTCGACCCCTTGGACTGCAGTTCACCTGAATATTTTTATTGCTTAATTTTTTTAAGATTATTTTCAACCTAATTGAACATTTGATTGTTATAGTGTGTGCCCTTTTTGAGATATGATAAAGGGCTGGTTTTTCTACCGCTTGGACGGCAGTGCACCCGGATATTTTTATTGCTTAATCATTCTGAGATTATTATCAAACTAATACGAAAATTACATCGTGATAGTATGTGCCGTTTTCGAGATATAATGGGGTAGTTTTTTCTACCCCTTGGACGGCAGTGCACCTGGACATTTTTAATGCTTAATCGTCATAGGATTCTTATACTAATACGAAATTTTAGCGTGATAGTATGTGTCGTTTTTGAGATATGATAAAAGGGTTACTTTTGCAACCGTATTCAATTTAGTTGGAATTATAATTGCTTAAATCTTTATTAGGAAAGGAACAGTATTAGAAAAATGGGTATATAATCGTTTATTTCACTTCGGGTATCTTCGGAAATTTTAGCTGTTAGTATTGGCCGCTCTTTTCACATCGGTAAGTCGATACTAGTTATTTTCACCCATTTGTTTAATAAATAAATATATCAAAATAAACGCTATTTCATTGTCTAGTTTTGAAAAGTGAAATTTTGACGCAAATCGAAATGTACGACAAAGAGGTCCAAGCAAAGTATCCCGTACGATAGAGGAGGACGCAGCATTGTAGCTGCGCGCGGATTTATATGTAGAAGATATATTTACTATTATGTAATAATTTAGAAGAATCATATATTATCTACTTACTGTATTCTCCGTGCTAAAATTTGTAAATTCTTCATTGTATTTATTTTCCAAAGCAGTCAATTTTTTTATGTGGTATGATAACCAACAAAATCGAGTGATGCTTTAGTTGGCTCAACTTCATTGTACTTAAAGTTCTTGATTGTACGAAAAGCTAACTCCAGTTAACAATTTTAGAAAGTTTCATCGTTAAAATCAATTATAAAGTTGTCCGACTCCATTTTTTATCACAATATATTGTCAATAAATAACGATCCGTAGTAGCGCGTGTTATCAATTTCGATATTTTAGGTTATTAACTGCTCCAAAATAATCGCTATCCTACTCAATTGCACGAACAAATAGCATGCGTACTCTCTTCCGGCGGACGCGCGCGCGCGCAGCTACAATGCTGCGTCCTCTTCTATCACACGGAATACGTTGCTCGTACCTCTTTATCGCACATTTACCTGTTTATACCTGCCAACCCAGTAGTTATACCAGGAAAAAAATAGACAACCCGACGTTTATCTATTTTATAGGCTTCATACCTTCGGTTGGTATTAAATTTTTTTCTCATGACTGCATTGTTCAATAAAAAGTCATTTTTGAATTTTTAATTAATCATAGTTTGACCAGGAATTTTTTAGCCAACCCGCTCGCGATGAATTTTTTTAACATACTAAATTTGATAAAATATACTTTTCATCCATTAAACAAATGGGTGAAGGTCGTTTCTAATTCGGATCTTAGACTAAATATTGTTTAATCTCAAATGATCTGTTTAAAAAAAATTTAGTCTTCAGACCAATGGCGGCTCGTGCGTATTACAAAAGGGTAGACACACTTATAAGAACAAGAAAGCGCCTACAGAAAATAATCTATTATCTTTATAGGTGTATACTACGTAGATATAAGCAAAAGTTATAACAAACTAATGATCATTGAAACAAAACAAATTAGTAAAAGATACAAAAAACTAAATAAATATTCTAACCATGAAACAACAAAGTATTAATAATCTTTATAAATTAATTATATCCGTCTGTCTTTTTTATGTGTGTAATTGTCCATAACTTTATCATAAAATCTAGTATCTGCATTATTTTCTTGCAAAAATTTTAGTAATTCCTTTTCGATGTCTAATAGTGACCAATTATTTAATCTCATTTGACCAATTGTATTTCTTGAAAAAGTTTTGGCCCTTTTCAGTGCCGAAAACTACCTACATGAACCTGGCACCCCACATTAAAATAATTAAATTATTCTGATCCCATCTGTTTTATAATAGTTTGTACCCGTTTGTACCACATTTTTTACCTTTTGCACCTCAAGGTGTTCAAATTTAACCCGTGGTTAAAAAATGTTAGCATCCCACTTGAATATTTTTTATCGTTCATGATGGTATTCGAGAGAGGATCGTTTGTACCTAATTGTACCATTTTTCCTTTTGTTTGTACCTCAAGGGGTTGGTTTGTACTGAATTTCCAAATTTGTTTAAAGGAGTAACTTTTTCGTAAGAGATTTTCAAAATCAGGAAGCAGATACTATTTCGTTTTCGTTGGTACCGGTTTGTACCACTTTTTTTCCTTCGTATTTTAAGAGATACAAATTTAATCAGAGGTTAAAAATGCCAGCACGCCACTTTAATATTTGTTATCGTTCTCGGCGGAATTTGGAAGAGCATCGATTGTACTGCATTGTACCATTTTTCCTTTTGTTTGTACCTCAAGGGGTTGTTTTGTACCGAATTTCCAAATTTTTTACAGGGGTAACTTTCTCGTTTATAGAGATTTTCAAAATCAGAAAGCGGATACTGTTTCATTTTCGTTTGTATCGGTTTGTACCTTTTCTTTTTCCTTCGTATTTCGAGGGGTACAAATTTAACCAGGGGTTAAAGATGCCACCAACCCCACTTATTATAATATTATATTTTTTATCGTTCTCGACAGAATTTGAGAGAGCATCGATTAAACTCCATTGTACCGTTTTTGCTTTCTCTTGGTACATCAAGGAGTACAAATTTAACCAGGTGTTAAAAAATGTCAGGCACTTCATTTTAATAATTTTAGTCGCTTTTGACGAAATTCGAAACAGTATTCCAATGTAAGAATAAGCGGCTTTTCGAAAGAAAGATAGACACTTGCGGCGCGCACCTAAAGAGATACTGAACAATAGGTTGTTGTAAGGTGTTTGTAATGTGATCTGTTTACTGATTACCGACAATTTAATTTTTCTTTTTCGGTCAAGTTATATCTTATATATTATAGTTATATCTTATATACAAGATGGCCGGAAAAATGTGGGAAATCTCTCGGATTCAGATAGAAGACGAAAAAGTAACATGACTAGTTCTTTATCATGCAGGGTGTTAATAATTTAGGCGTTAAGGTGTATAACTTAGTCCATCCTTGGTAAACTAAACAAGCTAAATATGTTTCAAGGATACTATTTTAATAAGCCGTTACTAGTGGCCAATATACTGAAATTTTATTAAGTTATGTCAAGTACTTTAAAAGTTATTCAAGAAAAACTTATTTCCAGCGGCGTCCTTTAGGGGCTCACATCTCCGTAGGGAGGGTCTGAAGGAAAAAAATTAATAGGAACCTGTCATGTTATTTTTTCGTCTTCTATCTAAATCCGAGAGATTTCCCACATTTTCCGGACACCTTGTATATTAAAAATCTGGTGTGGAACACGACACGACCTTCCAACCTACTAAATGGAAATTAAAAGAAATGAAATAATTTTAATTTCAATTTTTTTAGATAACTATGCAACCTCTTTATTATAGGTTCATAACGAAAACAGGCAACATTGTTAAAACAAAAACAATAGTCTATGTCAGAATGACGTTTAAAGCTTCATGTCAGATAGAGATTAATGGGCATAATAGTATATTATGAGATAAATGTATAAGAGGGCCTATAAACACACGCACGACGCGCAGCGGAGTGTTTTGTAAGTCGCAATGGCTTTAAAGGCCTCTTATGCACGCACATCATACCGCTATTTTTTATTACGATTGCATCATAATCTCAAAAATGTTTTAAACATTAAACAATTAAATAAAGGTAGATCAAACGTTTCTTTAAAAAATTAAGTGCATCATAAACATCATTTTACGCATGCTCCAGCATGCGATAATCGTTGATTATGATGCATGCGTAATGAAAATAATGTTAACGTAAAGAAAAATTCCAAAGCCGCCCGCTGCTATAAAAATACAGATAAAACAGATTCTGTATTTTCAATCATATTCATTTAATTTTTACATTTATTTGGATTTACATTAAAAAACGTTAAAAAGAAAATTTATGTAAAATTAAATTTTGTTCAAAAAATATGTCGACTCTTTTTTTTATATAAAATTAATCGTTATTCAGACAATGAGAAAATTTGAACTAACACTCAAATTCTACCTTAGGAATTTTTTCCCTCTAAATTACGCGTCGTATCAAAAAATTGCATAGAATATGATTAATCGGTGTGTTTAAGGTCTATATGTATGTATTATTATATCTTTGAAATATGCAGCTGTTCTAGAAATATTTGATAAAAACGAATAACTGACCCCCTCTGCGCTGCTGGATTTCTCCCAAAATTTGTCAGCTCTAAGCCAAATGAAAACAAGCTTAAATACAAAATTTTAAGTACGTAGGTATTTTCGTTCTGGAGTTATCGTGGATACTAACATATACATACACACGCACGCACGGCCGACCGCCCAAGCACCCACTCTCCCGGTCAAAATATTAAAGTGGGGTGCTGGCATCTTTAATCCCTGCTTAAATTTGTACCCCTCGAAATACGAAGAAAAAAAAATGGTACAAACTGGTACGAACGAAAACGAAACAGTATCCGCTTCCTGATTTTGAAAATCTCTATAAACGAGAAAGTTACCCCTTTAAAAAAATTGGAAATTGTGTACAAAACAACCCCTTGAGGTACAAACAAAAGGAAAAATGGTACATTGTAAGTACAATCGATAATCTCGAATTTCGCCAAGAACGATAAAAAATATTCAAGTGGGGTGCTAACATTTTTTAACCACGGGTTAAATTTGAACACCTTGAGGTGCAAAAGGTAAAAAATATGGTACAAACGAGTACAAACTATTATAAATCAGATGGAATCAGAATAATTTAATTATTTTAATGTGGAGTGCCAGGTTCATGTAGGTAGGTAGATAAAAAATATTAAAGCGGGGTGCTGGCATTTTTAACCCCTGGTTAAATTTGTACTCCTTGAAATACGAAGGAAAAAAGAGTGATACAAATCGGTACAAACGAAACAGTATCCACTTTCTGATTTTGAAAATCTCTTTAAACGAAAAAGTTACCCCTTTAAAAAAATTTGGAAATTCTGTACGAACCAACCCCTTGAGGTACAAACAAAAGGAGAAATGGTATAATCCAGTACAATCGATGCTCTCTCGAATTCCGTCGAGAACGATAAAAAATATTAAAGTGAGTTGTTGGCATTTTTAACCTCTGGTTAACTTTGCACCCCTTGAAATACGAAGGAAAAAAAGTGGTACAAACCGGTACAAACGAAAACGAAACAGTATCCTCTTCCTGATTTTGAAAATCTCTTTAAAGGAGTAAGTTAACCCTTTAAAAAAATTTGGAAATTCAGTACAAACCAACCCCTTAAGGTACAAACAAAAGGAAAAATGGTAAAATTAGGTACAACGATCCTCTCTCGAATACCGTCATGAACGATAAAAATTATTTAAGTGGGGTGCTAACATTTTTTAACTCCGTGTTAAATTTGAACACCTTGAGGTTACAAAAGGTAAAACTATTATAAATCAGATGAAATCAGAATAATTTCATTATTTTAATGTGGGGTGCCAGGTTCATGTAGGTCGAAAAACTCCTTTCAACCGATCTCGACGTAGCAGGTAGAGTTAACCTTAGACTTAAAAGTTTTACTATTTCTGGTACATCCTGAAGTAAATTACTGCTGTAAATAAATTTTATTGTGTGTTCACAATTGGCAGAATCTCCAAAAATGTCCCGAAACACGCAACTCGTTTTTCAATTTAACCTTGTCAAATAATTTAGTATATTTTTTGCAAGAATGCGTGAAGTAAATTCTGTATGGTATTTTTCGAAGTTAGTTGCATCTCTTAAGTTAAAAAAGCTTAAGTTTTCAAGGTCTTTAAAACTAATCTTAATTTGATTGATTACCAAATCAATGATTTCGTAATATACTTGTCTAAAATGCACTTTTGAACCATAACTGGTATTTTCACTAGCTTTTGTTTGTCTTAATTCGTTACATGAAATTGAGTTAAATATGCTGTTGAAAACATCGTCATTTCTGATGGCTTTCATATTTGATAAAAAGTTTTGTATTCTATTATTGCAGTACCCAGCGTCTGAAGCTTTGCGCTGGATGATGTTAAATAAAACATCAGCGTGGTCAAAAATTGAATTAAAACTTTTTAACAAAAACAAAAAACCAAAATTGTTTAACATATTTTTTAATCCAATTGCCTCTCTCACTGTTTTGTCATCAAATTTAAATTCATCACTGTCCATAAAAATTCATCGGTGTGAAAATAGCGGCCAGTTACAGCGGCTGAAATCTCCGAAGATGCACGAAGTATCAGTGGCGTGCATGTTGATAGCTCCAAAGCCCCATATTACATTTGGGCAACGGTACATACTGTCAAGTTGAAATTTTAACGTTAATTTTATCAATAACTCTAGTTTCAAAAACTACAAGAATTTTCTCCCCGCACTACTATCTGTATTTTGCCTCGGAAACGATACATACTATCAAGTTGAATTTATCAGGATAATTTCCTCAGTAAATCTAGTTTTAAAATCTAAAAGAATTTTTCCCCGCACTGCCGTCTGAAGGGTAGATAATACCAACTCCCATATTATATCTTGGAAACGGTCAATACTTATCAAGTTCGAATTTTCACGATAATTTTCTCAATAATTCTAGTTTCAAATCTAAAAGAATTTTCTCCCGCACTTCCGTCCGAAGAGTTGATAATACCTACCCCAGTATTTTATCTCGGAAACGGTACCATTTATCAAGTTGAATTTATCAGGATAATTAAACTAGATTAGTTGGCGAAATTGTCCTGGTAATTTCAAGTTGATAGTATGTACCGTTCCCAAGATATAATGAGGTGGAAGTGCGAGAGAAAATTCGTTTAGTTTTTGAAACTAGAATTATTGAGAAAATTATCCTGATAAGGTCAACTTGATAGTATGTACCGCTTCCGAGATAAAATGCAGGGTGGGTATTATCAACCCTTCAGATGGCATTGCGGGAGAAAATTCTCGTAGTTTTTTACATAATACATAAGTTGTTGCGTCAAAATTAAAACATTATAATAAATAATAAAACATTTTAATGGCCATATTTATTTCTATGTGCCCCCCATACTGCTTAAAATTGAGACAAATTCCGATCTATTTTTTTAAGGGTATTCATTCAAAATAATTGCATCGGACCATGGTCTTTCTCAGTTGCGATTACTGGTATAATAAATCGTATTTTCGCTTATCTTCATTTTCAACATTTGCCAAAGCATATTGACTTTTAAAAAAGAAGAATTAGTTATAATTATAAAGATTGTCGTGAATAATATGCTAAGAAACAAAGATACTAAAGAACTGACAGTAATTATTTAAATTCCTATAACTTGGGTTGATTTGCTGTTATTCAGTGTGCCCTTCTCTCAAGTGTATTTGGATGAATACCCTGAAAAAGAGCAGCCTAGCAGCGTCATAGAACGTTATTTCAAAAATTAGATCGGAATTTGATTGAATTTGGAACATTCGAGAAACCTAGAAAGAAATATGGTCACCGGTTACAAGTAAATAAAACAGAAGCTGTTATAGATGAGGTTTGTTTAATTTGTTTTTGGCTATAGTTACAATAATATATTTTTTAAATTACACTAGATTAATAACGACCTACATAAATCAACGAGAGAAATAACTTTGAATATTAATTGACCAGGAATGAGTCATGTAAAAGTATGAAGAAAGAACCCCATTGCCTAAGGCCAGGAGACACAGAACCGCGTTTAACATATTGCAATTGGTTACGTTAGCAATTACAAAATTACCCGAATTTTTACATAATGTTATATGGACAGAAGAAAGTAAATTTTCTAAGCGCGGTATTTTTAACAGAAATACAGAACACATCTGGGTAATTCAAAATCCAGAGAAAACAGGTCTATAAGAAACCAAATATAATTTTCATTAAATGTATGATCCGGCATTTTGGAGATCACATTATAGGACTTTTCATTTAGGAGTGAAATTTAGACGGTGATAGATATCTCAATTTTCTGAGTTTGAAGCATACATGCTGGATATTCCGTTAAATGTATTACCATACATATGGTTCCCCACACAACACTAGAAATGTCGGAGGTATTCTAAACCAAGAGTTTCCCGGACAATAGATAGGAAATTGTGGGGTAGTTGACTGGCCCGCGCGGTCACCCGATTTATCCTCCCTTGATTTGTTTATAGGGAACGTTGAAAAATAAAATTTACAAAGAAGTTGCCAATAACATAGAAGAATTGAGAGCAAATATCTTCAATGGAGTTCACTCCTTGAGAAGGGATATTCAAAGGGCCGAACAAAATATTACGAGTGGGATAGATTTTTGTGTACAAGAAAACGAAAATGTTTTTAAACATTTACTGTAATTTTTTAAGGTATAATATTCATTTTCTTCATATGCATTTTTTGGAATTAATTTGTCACAATAAAATTTAAATTGTAATGTTCTAATTTTGACGCAACAACTTATGAAGTATGTATGTCCATACATAGTCACATGGTAATACTTTAAACAACTAGGTGAATTTCACAGGGTCTAACGGCCCTCAGAGTGTACGTTACCTCAAACAAGGTTGAAATGAAACAAAAACCGATTTCGTTTTTTTTTCAAATATTTCGAAAATTAATCGTGATTTGTTAGACCCATAATGTTAGTACACTGATTACGCCCCCATTTAAGCCGGTATGCAAACTTAGTTCTTCTATCGCAAAATCAATAGGTAACGAGAACGTCAATATGTATCCATTTAATTTAACCTATCCAGGAAATCCACAGCGCTTTTTCATCAGAAATTGAATGTGATGAAATTGGCTGCTTCGTTCTTTTGACTGTTACGTCCACGAAAGTAAATAACCAGAAATGTATCCATATAAGTCGTAGCTAAATGGAATTGACTACAAGATTGCTGCGTTCGTATCCGCGGACAAAACATCACGAAAACCAAATATTTACTAAAATTTTGATACCCATATGTTTCTTCCAATCATTAAAAATAATATTCCGTGTGCAAACAAAAATTTTGCCACATTGTAGGAGAACAATTTCAGAACCCTATCTTTCGATGAAGGTTCAGAACTTATTTGTTTATTGAAATAATTTTTACAAAAACCCCATGTTTAAAACTTCATACCAACATGATTTTTTTCTCTGGACCGAAAAGGTTGAATTTTGTTCAACAGTTACTTTTTTATAATTCGATCACGTGTGTAACCAACCACTCCTACAGCTGATCTTTCCGACTAGAAAATGAGGGTGACTTGTCTAACTGCGCCATTATCCATAACCACCACATAATTTCCGGATAGTTTGGACAGCGCAGAAATCAGCTGTTTATTCACTCAATTGTGAAATCGGTCCCCATTCATAGTTTTATGACAATTCCGATCCTCCTTCCCCGAATTTACTAAATAGTCGCAAATTTTCCAAAAACACTAAATTACACCCCGCGTGTAAACGGTATACCTTTTACCTTCACTTTTAATTCTGGATGGATGATGTCGGAATCGTGCACCCAACGATGGATATTATAACCATTTTGATAAATCCACGTTTCGTCTATATACACAAATCTGACATCTTGGCTTGAACTTTGCAACGGCAGAAATTTTCTCAAATCTTAATTTTGGCTATAACGACGTGTTTGATTTTACATAAAATTTTCTATCCATTGACACGTTTTGTGTTTGTAACCCATTGTTTTCAAAATTTTAAATGTCGAAATGTATTGCCTATTTCAATTCTCAAGTTAAAAGTTAGAGCTAAAATTCGAACTAGAATAAATAGAACTTGCGACGCCACTGGTTTTGGTAGTTACCATGTAATTGAACATATTAATCTCACTTTATATATGGTTAGCGATGGTATGAAATTTTAATTCGTTAACAGAGGTCGTTCTAAAGTAATAATAAACTTAAATATACTACAAACTGTGATTTAAATGTGTATTTCAAGCTTGAAATTTATTGTAAAATTTTTGCAGTTTACGATAATTGACTGTCTTTTAACGCTGAAGTAAATAAATGGTGTAGATACATATACGAGTTTTAATGTCGTTCACACATTACTTTCAAAATTTTTTTTATACAAAATTGTAGTGGCAGCCGAGGCTTTCTTTAACGCAGACATGTGGATACAACTTTCTGCTACGTTCTGTGAACTTGCGCTTTATAAATCAGCAGATTACCACTTGCATTGATTAGAATGGTAGCATAAGTAATAGTAACCTAATTTAAATATGTAATGTGCTTTTGTAGGTAAAGTTCTGTACTTTCAGTAGAGTTATACAGCTTTGTTTGTTCTTCAGTAAGAAATGTTTTATAAGTGTTTAATATCAATTTTTATAAAATATGACAATATATTAAATATTAATGATTAATGTTAATTTAACTAAGTAATGTGTATTTTGCTTCTAGGATTCCTTCTCACTTCATCGACAACGAGAATAGAGCCATAGCGGTAAGTGTTTATCAAAATTCGATTTAAACGTAATGTTTTATTAATAGACGTCACTTGTTTTAAATTCTTCGAATCTTTGCATAGTTTCCATTTCCAAATATTTGCAGTGGCCCATAAAAATGTATTGGTGCTCACCATTGTGTCTTTTGAATCATAACCACCAAAGTTTTCTAGTTCTGCTTAAAAAAAAGGCCACTCAATTCAAGTTTCGGGCAAGCCAGCGCCCTTTTCCAATTTTAAATTTTAAAATAATGCAGATTCTGGGGCTGCAGACTTATCAGCTCCCGAACTTGTAAGAGCAATGATGTGTGCCAGTTTTATACAGTTTTGTTCCTTTATTATGTACCTTTGTTCTTACAGTTTAATATTTACAAGCAATTTAAAATGGAGAGGGAAGCGGCTGACATCCCCACCCTCGGCTTATTTTTTAAATAATTTTATAAGACCAATGGTTTATTTTAGTTTTATTATTTATTTAATTAATTAAAAGACTTGAGTTTTGAGTTATAATTGTGTATTATTTGCATTGTTACTATCAGTACATTGACACTTTTAAAAAATTAACATAGTTAAACAAATTAATGAAATATGAAAACACACTATCTACAACAACAGTTAGGTAAATGTATTTGAAAACCGCTTTGAAAAAAACATCCCAGAGCACCATCTAACGGACGAAGGCTAACAATGAAAAATCACGGAAAACAACATGTGTACATTTTATTTAATTTAAACCATATGTATTAAATCATTGCATGTGATGTTTAAACATATTTCATTGGTAAGGCATTTACTTCAATGTACAAGAAAAACAGCAAAAAAGCTAGGCATACCAAAAGTGAGAATTAAGATGTTGAATATATTTGAATGGTTATGGGTCTCGATGTAATAGACCGTATTTGTGCCACTGTTACGGTCCACTGTACTGTTCGTCCCTCGAGCTCGACCAATTCAGCGACAATAATAATAATAATTTTATAAAAATAGTACAAAAAATTCAAGTTAGAGGCTGGCATTGTTGCAGCCCTACATTCTAAATTATGTGTAATCTTCGATTGGTGTTAGAATAAAACTTTTTAAAAAAGCGCAAAATGGGTTAATATTAAAAAATAATTAAGAAGAAATTAATTGCACTTGATCATTAATAGATATCGAAACATTCCATAATTGTCGTTTGTTTGACCCCAAAGTGCCCTAATTATTACTACCTTTTAAACACTAAAATCTTAAAATCTTCCCCAAATCGCCGTACTGCTCCTTTGCATCTTAGACAATACGGAACTAAAATTTTCTAAAGGAATATTGTAAGTACTTTAACTCAAGTTACAAATTCCCAGAATTTTTTTTAATAATACCAAAAGCGAGACCAAACATGAGATTTGGCAGTTATTTATTGTGTATTTATTTTACATGTAAGAACAAGATACGAAAACTGGTACATAGTGATACATTTTAAGATCCAACCTTATAATCAATACCACTGAAACTAAATGTCGATAATTTTGGATTTTACGGCAAAATTTACGACTTTGAAAAATCGAATGGCTATTTATACTTTTATTTTATTCTTTGTATACAGGGACCGCCATAAAGATGGACACATATGGGAAAAATTTTTATTATTGAAATTTGTGAAAAACTATTAGCGGTTCGTTTCTGCATGTTTGACAACCAAAAAATCTATTGTCACATTTGTCACGTGACCATAGATTTGGCGGGAATTTTGAAAAATGTTAGCTGTGATGCGGAAAAATGGGTCAAATTGACAAGATATCCAAAAATTCTATTAAGATAATGTATTTACCAAGACCCCATACACCAATTTTCAACCAACTCAGAAAAAAAAGTAAAAAATACCATGTATTCGCCTCTCCTTTTATTACGAAACATCATAAAATCTTGTTTTACCTGGAAATCTTAAACTATGAGGTGCACTTTAAAGAGCAATAATTTTCATTGATTTTTCCAAAGCCAACTTATTAAATTCAAAAATATGGCTAATTTCAAATGTACTAAATTTAATAAGGATAAATAATGTGTTATTAAATTTTAATTACAAATATTAGTTCGTTTACATTTTATTTACCGGTTAAAAATACTAGATGAGTTAATGTGCTTCAATATACAGGGCATGAACACAACCAGTGACGAGGCTAAATCGTATTTTTTAAATTTTCCTCTCACAAATTGTCTATTATACAAATATTTGATTAATTTTGACCTAAAATTATGTGATTTATGTTATTAAAACCATTTCCAGGTAAAACAAGATTTTATGACGTTTCGTAATAAAAGCAGAGGGGAATAAATGGTGTTTTTTTTGTTTGGTTGAAAATTGGTATATGGGGTCTTCGTTCCATTCTAAATACATTTTCTTAATACAATTTTTCGATATCTTGCATATTGGACCCATTTTTCGGCACCACAGTTAACATTTTTCAAAATTCTCGCTAAATCTATGGTCACGTGACAAATGTCACAATGGATTTTTTGGTTGTCAGACATGCAGAAACGAACCGCCAATAGAGTTTTTCAGAAAATAAAAAATTTTCCCATATGTGTCCAACATGGCGGTTCTTGTATATTCCAAATACACAAAGAAGTAATGAGCGGCTCAAATTGTGACACATTTCTTATTTTTTCATTAAAAAATTCACCAGATACAAACAGTAGGTGACGTAATTGTTTGGTGAACGTAATTGGACCTCAAAATTCAAACATTTTATTTTACATGTGTATTTCCACAGGCTCAAAGAAGTAATAACCGCTTCAAATTTTGGCGTACATTTCTAATTTTTTCGTAAAGAAATAATTTAGAACTTGTTTGATATTTCCAATCACAATTTACATACAGTAGGTGACGAAATTATTTATCTCATTTGGCGCTTTTGGCCCCCGAAGTTAAAAAAAAACTTAATTTTACATATTTGACTTTTTTACATACTTTAAGAAGTAATTAACGCTCAAAATCTTTTATAATATTTATTTATTTTATTAAGAAAATTTTAAATTAAGAACATGTGTGATATACTTGTTTACGTGTTATATACAGTGGGTAACAAAATTAGCTTGTTTAACGTAACTGATCCGAAGATCAAAATTCTAAATTTTGATTTTTCCATAAAACAATTTAGAACTACTTTGATATTTCCGTTCACAAGTTACATGCAGTAGGTGTCGAAATCAGTAATTTGCCGTATTTGGCTATCGAAATTCAGTACTTAATTTTTCATATTTATTTTACATACTCTAAAAAGCAACAAACGCTGAAAGTTTAACATGTTTCTGTTTTTTTTTCAAGAAAATTTTGAACTTGTATGAAATCCTCCTTCACGTGTTACATACAGTAGGTGACAAAATTGGCTCACTTGATGTACTTGGCCCTCGAAATGTACATTCCTCATACTCAAAAATATAAGAAATGTTCAACATTTTGGTACACATTTCTTGTTTTTTTCATATTTAACTTGTCACGAGTTACATACAGTAGATGACGAAATTAGTAATTTGCCATAATTTTAACATTATATGTACTCCACATACCCAAAGCAGTAATATTTATCACATACAGACAATTTTGAGATTTTTCAAAAACCAGTTTGTTTGGACTCAATAATTCATATTTTCGATCTCGGTCGAATTTCATCATTTTCGACTGATTACAATAAGTTTTCCTTTAGGTTGGAAAGTTAAAAAAGGTAATAACCTTGAAAATAGGCTTCAATAGTATATTTGACGGGTAGGATGCAATGTAATCAACTATTAAGGAAGAGAGCATATTTTTGTATATTTAATGATTTTCAATTGAGAGAAAAATCTGAAACCTAGAACAAACAACATACACCCACCTACCACACAAAAATTAAAAAAAAACACCGAACGCATTTCAATAGCTAAGCTATCAATATCATGGGTCGACCGCTGATGATGATAGCTTAGCTATTGAAATGCGTTCGGTGTTCTTTAATTGTTGAGTAGTACGGGGATGTATTTTGTTTGAATTGAGATGGGAGAAATACGTTTCCATTATGTTTGAAATTCAATGAAGTACAAATTTGAAATTAATTGACACCATGATCGGTCTTTATTATTTAGCTTGAATTTAGGGACTAGGCCAAAAATTATTGAATTATAAGTACTTGAAGTTGATAGCTTTTCTAAAAATTACGAATTCCTTCTTTTGATTATAATTTTTCCTTTTGACTTTTAAAACATAGATATGTTTATGGACAGACCTGTTAACCAAATTGAACTTGATGAAACGTGAATTTGTGTTTAAAACCTATACAAACGAATTTCAGCAAAGACGACTTGGTTGATGTGACTTTGTACAGAGAGAAGCAGAATTGCTAATTATCAGGTAGCAGTTGCAGGTCCCAGTTTGCAATTCTGCTCATACTCGCAAAAGTGTAGTTTCAGGACTGTTATTAGTTCTTATTATGTAAATAATTATAAACAAAACAAGCCGAAAATCATATTAACTTTATTACCAATGAGCTTTATGACTATAACAAAGAATTCACTGTGGATGAACTACAAAAAACCCTTCAGAATATAAAGGATTCTGCACCTGGAGTGGACGATTTAGTATATACTCCATGCTAAAGGAACTCCCCACATCTGGAAAGGAAAAGCTATTATATATATATATATATATATATATATATATATATATATATATATATATATATATATATATATATATATTGCAACTCAATAAACGTATCTCGAGCGCTCATAAATCGATAAACAATAATTACCTACAAAATGGCTAACTTTTTTAAATTTTAGACATCGTTCTCTCTTGTGCCGGGGACACGAGGGGTAGTTTTATCGTAAAAGGGTTGCGGGTCAAAATCAAAATACGTATTTTGAGAGCTCTTAAATCAATAAACAATATTTACCTGCAGAAGAGTTACTTTTTTTATTTTAGTGTAGTTCTCACTTGAGTTAAATTATTTAAAGGGTTAATTTGGCGTTAAAACGATGGGCTCAAAAATCGAAATTATATTATTTTAAAAGCTCATAAATAGCTCCTAATTCTGCAGCAAAGAACGATTAAATATTTGTATTTATAAGGGGTTGTGTGGGGGGGGGGACGTCGACTCGGCCCCCCCACTGAAATTTTTAAATTTCTCCCTAGTATGACGAGCTCAAAATTTTTAATTTGCGGAATATAAAAGCTCGAATAGCTTGTAATTTTCATGTATTTGTTTTTTATTTTTAGAAGGTGGGGGGTTAGCTTGACAGTCTTTATTTTTAATTTTACTTGATTTTTATTATTATTTACTAGAGCTCCAAATAGCTCTAAATGAGCTCTAAATGAAAGAATCGGTCCGATCACGAAAATACAATATGGCGCTGTTACCTTGAGGACAATGGATTTATGTCGCCTAGCTCGTACATTAATTTCATATATAGACTTTAGTGATTATTAGTTTTTTTATTGAGGCAGTGCGATTTCTCTTCTTTTCCGCGAAACAACGTATTTTAAATGTCCCAAACGTCAGACGCACTAATATGAATAGCTATATTTAATCATTAGCATAGAACGAAATCTACAAAAACGGTACTTACCCTAGCCAATGGCAACATTCAATAATGATACCTGTACTAAAACCAAACATTGACGCTACAGAAACGACAAGCTACACACCAATATCCTGGACATCATGCATAAGTAAAGTACTCGAAAAAATAATTAACGATAGATTGACCTGGTGTTTAGAAAAAGAACAACTTATATGTAAATACCAAATAGGCTTCCGAAAGGACACTTCACGATAGATGAGCTGGTATACTTCGAAAATTATATTTTAAATAGTTTTCTAAAAAGATCACATACTGTAGCAATCTCCTTTGATTTCCATATAGCTTATGAGCTAATGTGGAGAAATAACATAACTAAAAAACTTGTACAATGGATAATGAAAGGGAACTTACCCCAAACAATTAAAAGCTTCCTGTCCTTTCGTAGTTTTAATGTACGGATAGGAAATATACATTCACAGACATACATGTTCCAAAACGGAATACCTCAGGGCTCTGTACTAAGCTGTACATTATTTCTGATTGGAATAAACGAACTAGTCCAATTGATACCAGCACCAATATACAAATGCCTATATGTGGATGATTTAATCATCTTATATGAAAATACATCTATAGCACATATGGAAACGCATTTAAAGGGAGCAATTGAACATATTGTTAGGAAAGTTGAAAGTATGGGACTACAACAACTGTCTGAGAATAAAACTGCAGCTATACATTTTTTGTTGTAAAAGAGATCCACACAACGGCTCTAACTTATTCATTGGGGAAAAAATAGTTCCCATGGTGGAGTCATTAAAAATATTGGGAGTAACATTCGATACGAAATTAGATTTCAAGGAGTACATAAAACATTTTGTTAGTAAATGTAAAAAATGGCTAAATTTTATTAGATGTATGAGCAATACAGGGTTATTACAAATGATGTTCATGATTTCAAGTGCACATAAATCTAGTTTTATTTATCATACAAAAAAATAAAATGGTTGCATTTTAAGAAAAACTCAAAAAGTTTCATCCCAGGTGCCAAGAATTATAAATGTTCCATATGGGAATCCGTTGTGATACGACAGATATTAAGCGTGTAATCAAGCTCTTGCCATTCTTTGTTAAGAGTGTTCAGGTCGATTGTTTCGATAGCTCTGGTAATCCGTTGCTGGATCTCAGGTATGCTTTCTGATGGTGTATACACTTTATGTTTGATGTATCCTCACAAGAAAAAATCACAGGGACTGATGTCCGGAGATCTTGGAGGCCAGTTCAAGAGTGCACCATCACTTGGACCTGCACGACCGATTCATCTGCCAGGCTGCCGATTTTGAAGTTTAGGGATTCTTCTTCTAATTTCGGTAGAAGCCATTCCGTCATCATGTCCCAAGATTTATTCTATTTATTGTTTGTCCAACAAAGAAAAAAGGTCCGTACACTTTGTTGTAAGTGATAGTACAAAACACATTAACTTTCGGAGTATCGCGCAAGTGCTCGATGTAGGTGTGTGGGTTCTCCGAGCCCCATATTATGATATTATGTCTGTTCACGTTACCACACAAGTAGTATGTGGCTTCATCACTAAAGACTAAACGTTTTACATAGTTTTATCCATCAAGGCCTACATGTTCTCACAAAAAGAAAGTCTTAGAACTTTGTCATTTGGTTTTAATGCTTGAACAAGCTGAAGTTTGTAAGGCTTGAAATTTATACGTTTACGTAAAATTTTCCTAACTGTTGGCTGTGGTATACCAAGCTGTCTGCTGCATTTAACAGTAGATTTATGTGGGCTACGCGTAAAACTTTCCCTTACCTGCTCTACAGCGTCATTGCTTACTGATGGCCTTCCAGTTGATTTCTTTTTACAAATGCAACAATTTCTCTTAAAATTCAAGTACCACTGGCGAATAGGGTGATTGTTAGGAGGATCTTCATTAAATTTGGTTCTCAAGTGACGTTGCACACTAATAACTGATTGGTTGATGTGATAATCCAAAACATAAAATGCATTCCTGTCTTCAAATTCAGCCATTACACAATTGACAACAATTGACTTTAACAAAAGCTGATACGTACTTAAATCAATGTAAACAAAACTTTTTGAGTTTTTCTTTCCAGTGGTACCAACTGAAATGGCCTTAAAGCAGGTTAATCCAGTAATATTTATAATTGAAATCGGGAACATCATTTGTAATAACCCTGTATAACATGGAGTTCGGATAGACGAGTGCTTATTTAACTGTACAGAGCTTTTGTTCTAACAACAATAGAATACGGCAGTGTAATGTACTCATCTGCGAGACCATTAACACTAAAACCGTTAGACAGAATCCATACTCAGGGAATAAGGCTCGCAACTGGAGCGTTTCGAACCAGCCCTCTACTATCTATATATGAAGACTCGGGCATACCACCACTAAGCACAAAGAGGGGTATTTTGTTATGCAATTATATAACTAAAATATTAGGGGCACGAAAAAACTTAAACAATAAAATATTGTATGACATGGAAATAATAAACCAGTATGAAAGACTACCCACCATAAATAGACCAGCTATTATAGGAGGGTTAACATTAATTAATAAACTAGGAATCAATGTGCCGACAGTAATCAGTGACACAGACTGCGAGATCCCACCTTGGTTAAATTGAAACAAACAATTTGAGATAGAGCTTGCGGAAATAAATAAATATAATACTCTACCGATACAATACTGACTACATACATGAAGACTAATGCTTAAATATCCACATGCAAAGAAAATATACACTGACGGCTCTAAAACACAAAACGAAACAGGAAGCGCCATGTGCTTTGATACAGAAAGTCATAATTGGTCGCACAGCTGCATCACAAGTATCTACACCGCTGAACTATATGCCATTTGGCAATCGCTACTGGTCTGCAGATATCAAGAGAGTGGGGAATAATATAAGTGGAGTTGATCGGCCTATTTCCACAGTTTATGCTTTTTGAGCGCGACGTTTCGGAAGCGGACTCTGCTTCCGTCATCAGGCTTAGTCCTGAGAAGGACTGTTTTCGCACTAAGCACTAAGGACTAAGCCTGATGACGGAAGCAGAGTCCGCTTCAAACGTCGCGCAAAACTAATGAAACCGATCAACTCCACTAATAGGAAACCACAGTTACAAAACACTTATAATACAGAAAGGGAATAATATAGTTTGCAGTGATTCCCTAAGCTCACTAGTAGCCCTCCAAAGGCAAAGTAATGAACATCCATTGCTTAACAAAATACGAGACCAACTGCTCTACTTAGAAAAGAATAACTCAAAGTATTATAATCTTGATGTGGGTACCGGGGTATGTTGGAATTTATAGAAACGTACGCGCAGGTTTATCAGCGATACAAGCGACAAACCAGAGTATAAAAGACGATATACAAGTATCACCAACTGACTTAAAACAGTACATTAAGCGTAAAGTGATGGAACAATAGCTAATCACATGGTGCCAATAAATCTCGCAATAAACCAGGAAAGGTTCATTTGAAAACCTGGTACAATAAATATAACCTTTCAAGACGAGAAGAAGTGATTATATCAAGAATCAGAATTGGACACACGAATATAATGCACCTATACCTACTGGGGAAAAGTGAGCAAGTGCACTTACTGTCACCAAAGCATGACACGATATTCGTAGAATGCGCACTATACAAGAGAACGTTTAAGACTTAGGAAATGATTAGAAGAGATAACAGTAGACAACGCTGAAGAAATAAGTAAAGCCCTAAATTTTTTAAAAGAAACCTGATTATACAGTAGGATTTAATTGATATTTCAAACGGCAATAAGACCATAGCTGTTAATGCCATTAAATCATAAAAAAAAAAATAATTATAATTTTGCTTTATTCCGCGTACATCAAGTTTATAATAAAAATAAACACTTTTGGGTTTTGTTTTAGAACGGAATAAGTTTCTGGTTCAACAGTTTAGTGATTTTATGGTTAAATTTTTATAATATAAAAAAGTTTGTTATAACCAAATTACGCGGTGTTGGTATAAATCGGTATAAATGTAAAAGTAACTACAATTTCATTGTATCGTGATTAAAGATTATTATTAATTTTTTTAATTACGTAAATAAAATGTTTACCTCGAGTAGGATTTGAACCTACGACATGTACTTTACTAGAGTACCGCTCTAACCACCTGACCTATCGAGATACAAGCCCTAATCGATGTAAATTTTGTGTTTATGTATCGTGATTAGTTTGGTTTCGATATTTGATTCAACGCACATTGCCATTAGTATTATGAATCAACAGTTAGCGTAAATAATATAACCAACTATGGCTGCCGTTCAAAGTGATTTTAAACATTTATTATATATCCATGATCTTTCATTCGAATTTTAGGAAACTACAACAAAAACTACACTATAATTACGGTATTTAGGGCGTCGAAATTATTCTGTTATTTATAAAGCTATGTGTATTTATGTTTAACGCAATGTAATAAAAATGTAAATCTAATATAAATTGGCCAACTTTAATAATGTAAATAAATGTTACATAGTTCCATGTGCTATAGTCAACATATGTTAAATATATATTTGATACTATTTTCGTTCATTACGTTACAAACTTGGCTTCATCTTATACCATTTCATTCACGCTATTATATCATCTTCTGCAACAGCACGATTTTCCGTTGTTTCCGATGGTCAATAACGACTTTAATTTGTGTAGATACTTTTCAATTGCTTATTATTGTTATAAGATATACATGCATTAACGTAAGTTGTAGTGATTCTATCGCACTTTATTTACTGAGTTTTTTAGACTCTTCGTCAATGAATTGGGTGATTTTATAATATGTTTGCTCAAATTGTAAATACGTATTCAATGTGGCATCAAAAGTGATTGAATTTTATTTCGCGAGTGTGTTGTAATTATATCGCTTCTTCTATGCTAATGATTAAATATAGCTAGCTATTCATATTAGTGCGTCTGACCTTGGGACGTTTAAAATACTTTGTTCCGTGGAAAAGAAGAGAAATCGCAGTGTCTCAATCTTTGAGACAAAAAACACTTATGTTCAGTATTACAATATGGATGTTGATATTACGATTCTACTGTCACTTATAATTTTATCGTCACTATATTTGATAGTAATTGTCATTTGTTCTATTTCAATTAGTTGATGATGTATTTTATAGACCAATACAACCAATGGAAAATTAAAGTGCTTTGTCGCCTGTTACTGCACTCTAAGTTAGGTACACGAGCATCTAGCATGTCAATTCAGCCACAGTTGATAAAAAACTAATAATCACATTATTGACTATAGTTTATAAATGTAATTAATGTACGAGGTAGGCGACATAAATCCATTGTCCTGAAGCTAGCAGCGCCATATTGTATTTTAGTGATCGGACCGATTCTATCATTTAGAGCTATTTGGAGCTCTAGCAAATAATAATAAAAATCAGGTAAAATTAAAAATAAATACTGAATTATTTACAGATAAATTAGAGCTCTTATATAACGTCTGCCGAGCTAGCCCCACCCCCTCCCCCCCACCTTGTAAAAATAAAAAAACAAATACATGAAAATTACGAGATATTTGAGCTTTTATATTCCGCAAATTAAAAATTTTAAGCTCGTCATACTATAGAGGAATTTAAAAATTTCAGTGGGGGGCCGAGTCGACGTCTACTCACTCTCCCTCTCCCCCACTCCTTATAAATAAAAATATTGAATCGTTCTTTGCTGCAGAATTAGGAGCTATTTATGAGCTTTTAAAATAATATAATTCCAATTTTTGAGCTCATCGTTTTAACCCCAAAATAACCCTTTAAATAATTTAACTCAAGTGAGAACTACACTAAAATAAAAAAGTAACTGTTTTGCAGATAAATATTGTTTATTGATTTAAGAGCTCTCAAAATACGTATGTATTTTGCTTTTGACACGCAACCCTTTTACGGTAAAACTACCCTTTGTGTCCCCGGCACAAGAGAGAACGATGCCTAAAATAAAAAAAAGTTAACCATTTTATAGGTAATTATTATTTGTCGATTTATGAGCTCTAGAGATCCGTTTATTGAGCTGCAACCCTTTTATGGTAAAACCACCTCTCGTCTCACCAGCACACAAGAGAAAGCTTTACTTAAAATTTAAGACATTGAATATTTTGTACTAACTGTTTTATAATCAAATATTTTATTTATTTGTGCTTGTTACAGGTTTTCAAAATAGTTACTTTTTTTCATCTCAAGTATAGTTCTGTTTGATGCGAAGAGTTTTAACTTAATAAGAATTTTAAAAGAGTTAATTTAATAATAATCAAACACTTGTATTTCCTAAACTTGTAAATCGATAAACAATATTTAGTCACTAAATAAATTCTTTTACTTTAACTATAGTTTCTGTTGTGCTGGAAAGGTTTGGGACTAGTTTTATTGTAAAGGAATAGCAGTTCAATAATCAAAATGCAGGTATTTTGTTCAGAAACAATTTTTCTTTAATAAATAAATCGTAGTGTTGCAACTCAAGAATCATTTCAAATCATAAATTTAAAATTAAATTAAATTAATTGCACAATGTTTTGGAATATTTTGATAATCTTTTTATTCATTCTTTTTATAAATTATATTTTGATGTACTAAATAAGTATTAGTACTATATGAAATATGAAATCAAATATCAAATATTAAACACTATACAGGGTGATACATTAAGGGTGGCGACCGGCCGTATCTCGGAAACCGTATGTCCTAGAATTTGGGGAAAAAAATTCTTATAACATAATCGACTGTAAAAGTTTTTTTTTCCGTCAGGTGGCGCAATCTATCACTTACAAAATATAATTGCATTTTTTACAAAATATTTCCTAATTTAGGTTGGTAAAAGATATCAATTTTAAAAACTACTGTCCTTATTCTACAACTTTTATTGAAGTCATTTTTCTGTATATCACCTATTCTGAAGTGGTGGGGGAAGTGATTCATTGACATAAACAAACTGTAACTTCCATATGGCTGAATCGATTTTCACAAACCTAAACTCCATGCAAAGTAAATTAAAGGTAGATTCTAGAAACAAATAACACTTTTTTTAAATTTTTAAAAGGCAACTAGAGGGCGGTAGGTAACACCTAGCTCTGTTTATAATTTTTTCTGAGAAATTTCAAATAAAATGCTAACATTGTTTTGAGCATAAAATAACACGTAAAAAGGCATCACAAAAATATTTATTAACATAAATAATGAAACAAAACTAAGGGAGTTACTCACAACAGAAATTTGCAAAACACATCTATCTAATTATTTGAAATAGTCATAATGCTTGACATCATTCGCTATGCACAAATTCAATCTTTCTATAGTGAAATTAACACTGGTCTCAATTTCAGCAAGGGAAATACTTCGAACTGGTTCTCGAATCCTATCTTTCATGTCCTCACGTGTAGTTGGACGTGTTTTAAAAATTAAACTAAATTTGTGATTCTTGCCCATAAGTAAAAATCTAAAACCGTAAGGTCTGGTGACCTTGTTGGCCATGGTAAAACACTCCCACGTCCAATCCACTTATCTGAATATACAGTATCTAAATAAACCCTGACATCTGCTGCAAAATGCGCTGGGCAACCATCTTGTTTGTATCATATGTCTAATCTCTTTTAAATAGTAAGATCTTCCTGGAGAATTAGTAAATTATTCGTAAAAAATCTAAGTACCTTTCTCCAGTTAATGTTCCGCCAAAGAAAAAACATCCGGTAATCTTTCCATTTAAAATACCACACCATACGTTTAGACTTCAACGATTTCGGTAATTGACTTCCCTTTGCCAGTGAGGGTTGGTTTCTGATCAGTAGTGACAATTGTGCAAATTGACCTTACCATTGCTGGAAAACGTAGCCTCATCGGTCCATAATATTTTAGATGGGAACTCTGGATCATCGTTCAACATTTATTTTAACCAGTTGCAATGGTCTAGTCGTCGATCAAAATCTGTTTTCTTTTAACTCGTGGTGTAAAATAACATGATCTGGATGCATTTTATTATCCTTTAATATTCTTTGCACCAAAGAATAATTCAATCCTAGATCTCTTGCAATTTCCCAAATACTTATACGCCTATATGTCAAGTAAAATTTTCTTCATTGCGACTTCTACGTATCCTATTTTTTGATGCGACAGGTTGAACATTGCTGGTTTCTCTCAATCTTTGTGCCAATCTTTTGAATACTTTCCGAGAATGACGCCGTCTTCCAGGATATCGTACAGCATATTCCCTTTCAGGAATTGATCCATTTTGTAGACTTGCAAAATACACACTAAGCATATAATATGCCTCTTCGTTTGAATAATACGGCATTATAAAAGATTTGGTTTGCAAACGTTCAAAATAAATTTGACAGCAATAAAAACGTAAAAGTAAGTATTTAAAATAATTAGGTAGTAGGTGCGTTTTGTAAATTTCTGTTATGAGTAGCTCCCATAATTTCGTTTCATTATTTATGTTAATAAATATTTTTGTGATGCCTTTTACTTGTTATTTTACTCTCAAAGCAATTTTACCCAACACTCATCCAAAAATGGCAATGTCAAGAGATATCAGTTCGCGGTTTGGACAGGTCAATAAGACATCTTATTTGTCTTTTCGTAAGCTGGTTAGAGTTACAGCATTTTATTTAAAATTTCTCAGAAAAAAATCATAAATAGAGCTAGGTGTTACATACCGCCCTCTAGTGTTATTGTTATTTGTTTCTGAAATCTACCTTTAATTCTCTTTGCATAGAGTCTACGTTTGTGAAAATCGATTGAGGCATATGGAAGGTACATTCTTTTTATGTCAACGAAATAACACCACTTCAGAATAGGTGATACAGAAAAATGACTTCAACAAAAGTTGTAGAATAACTACAGTAGTTTCTAAAATTGGTATTTGTTCCAACCTAAATTAGGGAATATTTTGTAAAAAATGCAATTATACTTTGTATAGTGATAGATTGCACCACCTAACGGAAAACTATGGACTCGAAAACATTTTTAATCCTTCCTTTAGGGCCGATTTCGTTATAACGATTTTTCCCCAAATTTTAGGACATATGGTTTCCGAGATACGGCCGGTCGCCACCCTTAATGAATCACCCTGTATATTCATGCATACTTATACAGGATGGTCCGTAAGTAATGGTCCAAAGTGAAATGTAAGATTCTCGGCCTCAAAATATTGCGATCTGACGCAACTTGCTATAATCAAATATTCATAATAAAAAAGACACATGGTGTCAAAATTAAAAAAAAAACATTGATTTTTCAAATATCTCCAAAATGAAAAAAGGTATTTATCTCATTCTTGATATAATAAATAGTTATTATGTGCAGTGGCGTAGAACGCAAGGGGTGGAGCAACCTATTAATCCCTAATTTGTACGCCAATGGAGTAAATTGGATTTGTTCCATTAAAATACGAAACCATGATGTTTTTCAGATAAAAAAGATATACTTTGTCTAAATCAACAGCTTTAACAGTTTCTAAGATATTTGTATTTTTAAGTATTTATGACCAACTGCTTTGGCAGGTACTTAAATTGGACACCCTGTATCTCGAGAACAAAGCACTATTGAACTATGAAAGTTTTGTGTTAAAATGATTAGATGTTAACATTTCCTGAAGTTATGTGTATTCTCCCCGAAACACTGATTTTCACATTTTGATGTTGTTTCCGAAATAATACCATATTTTAAGTATCTTAGAAACTGTTAAACTTGTCGATTTAGACAAAGTATACCTTTTTTATCTGAAAAACATCAAGGGTACGTATTTTAACAAAAAAATCCAATTTACTCCATTGGCGTATAAATCCGGGATTAAAAGGTTGCTCTATTCCTTGCGTTCTACGCCACTGTACATAATAAAAACGTATTCATAAGCTAAAACCAATGTACTTTATATCTCTTTTTATTATACCAAGAATGAGAAAAATATCTTTTTTCGTTTTCGAGATATTTCAAAAACCAACATTTTATTTTGGAACTTTGGCACCCTGTTTCTTTTTTATTAAAGCAAGTTGTGTCAGATCGTAATATTGTGAGGCCGAGAATCTTACATTTAACTTTGGACCATTATACGACCACCCCGTATACATACTTACAGAGACACACACGTGAGCACCCTACCTCTCTGTTACATCCGTATAGATGTTGCTCATTAGGAAAAAAGATACGCAAACTTTTTAAAAATTGCACGTTTACGCGTATTTAGTATCAGTCAATTAATATTAGCGCGTGATATAGAAGAAGCGGAAAATATCTTATTTGCTATTTTAACTATTGGTGTTAATGAAACAGAAGGAAATAATCCCCAAGGAGCATTCACATACTGCGAAACTCAAAAACCGAAATTAAAATGTTTATTGACAAGCGAAACATTTAGCCATTCAGAATGTTATGCAACTAATGATGAAGAACTTGAAATATAAATAATAATTCAGTTACAGTCGATCGTTATTTAATACATAAAAATATAATTTGTAAAAAGAATACAAATTTATCACAATCTGCCAAAACATTGTGCAATTAATTTATTTAATTTTAAATTTATGATTTTAAAAGATTATTGAGATGCATACTTTGATTTATTAAAAAAAAATGTTTATGAACAAAATAAGTGTATTTTAATTATTGAACTGCAAATTCCTTTATAACTTAAGAATTTCTTTCAACTTAAGTAAAGTTCTCTCTTGTGTGCTGATCAGACGAGATGTGGTTTTACCGGAAAAGGGTTGCAGCTCAATAATGAAAATAGACGTATCTCGAGAGCTCATTAATCGATAAACAATAATTACCTACAAAATCGTTACCTTTTTTTTTATTTTAAGCATAGTTCTCTCTTGTGCCGGGGGTAGTTCTCTGGAACTGTTTATCATACAGCTTTGGGAAAAAAATTTCTTTAGTAAAACCGGCCAAGTGAAATCGCTGGAAATAACTTTCAAGTTTCTAGCTTTACCGCTAGAGGGCATAATCTTTATAGAAAAAATAATAGATGTTAAATAAGTAAATTAGAATGATGCATAATTTCTGCACAAATTTTATTAAATACTTTTTTCTCTATTTTTTCAAATAAAGAGTGGGGGAGAGTGGGAATGTTTGTATGCATAAATGCCTATAACTTTGGTTTGGATCAACCTATTTTAACGAAATTATAGTCCTTCGAAAGGGCGTAGATGAACCAATTACAGCTACTGTAAAACAATTGCAGTTAGTTTGTCGTAGATAGAGGGCACTATTAATTAAAATTTGTCTTATGTTAAAATGTTTAAATGAAAATACATAAGTATTATAAATTACAGCGGAAACAGATTAAATTCGTAACAAAATGGCGCAAACCGCATGTCGATATCTTTTGTCTAACTCCAGATATAAGTAAAAACGCGTAAACATACGTAACTAATATTGGCTCACTCTGTATTATAATTTAAAATAACAAAATATATCAGTATTTTCAGAATTTGTTAAACTAAGAAGTTGCAGGGGCTTCAAACTGTTTATTGACAGTAGTCAAAATATTGCGATCTTCTTAGTGTTGGCATATAACTCGAATATAACTTCTTAATTAGATATTAATATTACTAATATCAGCAAATAATCAGCCTTTATTCATAATGATTATATCAAATGCCGAATCGTATGATACGATTGGAGTTTATTTCGAATGCCATCAAAATGCCGCTATTGCCTCACGTATATATGCCATAAGATATCCTGACAGGAGGCATTATGGCAAAGAAGTGTATAAAAGAAAGGCAAGAAGATTAAGAGAAACTGGTAGCTTTCATCGTCCTTGTTATAAACGATGTGGTGTAGGTGTGATCGAAGATAATGTAATCAATGTTCTTACTTTAGTTCAACAGAATCCACATATAAGTAGTCGGCAAATCTCTACCGAATTAAACATACCAAAAACTACCGTTCTAAGGATTTTAAAGCATAACAGGTAGGCTTATTATAATATTATGAACTGCACGTTTATGTTTGATTGTAATACTCTTTAAATTTTAGATTCAACTGTTTTATTTTCATATTGCGATTGCAAAAACGGCAACATGGCACTTTTATCATTTCATTCATTCCTTAAAATATTTGTTTTTCTATGTTTTTTTTTAGACTGCATCCTTATCATGTAGTTCTTCACCAAGCTTTACATGAAAAGGATTTCGATACAAGGCTGGGTTACTGCAATTGGATGTTAGGTATCCTGGAAGAACAACCGCATATCATATCAAATATTTTGTGGACAGACGAAGCCACATTTAGTAGTGCGGGTGGTGTTAATCTGCATAATATGCATTATTGGGCTGAAGAAAATCCGCACTGGATGGACGAAGTGCAGCTTCAAGGTAAGTGGAGTCTTAATGTTTGGGGTGGTATAGTTGATGGAAAAATCACAGGACCATATTTCTTTGAAGAAATTTTAAATGGCGATACATATTTAATTTTTTTGGAAAATGAATTGCCTATTTTGTTTGAAGACATTTCCTTACTAACAAGAAGAGATCTGGTATTTCAGCAGAATGGGTGTCCTGCGCACTTTTCCAGGCGAGTTAGAGAATATTTGAATTTAAGATATCCATATAAATGGATTGAAAGGGAAGTATATTTCCATGGCCAGCTAGATCTCCAGACTTAACATGTCTAGACTTTTATCTATGGGGAAGATTGAAGGAGTTAGTCTTTCAAAATCGACCAAGCACGCGACAAAACATGAAACAATGCGTTAGAAACGGAATAAATAATATATATCCATAGCTGAGATTGAAGCAGCTGTTATGTCTACCTGCGATAGATTACGTCTTTGTGTGGACAATGATGGAAAACATTTTGAACATTTAATTGGACATTAAGTTTTAATGTGTGTGATCTTCTTTTCATATATTTTGTTATTTTAAGGTATAACACAGAGTGAGCCAATACTAGTTACGTATGTTTACGCGTTTATACTTATATCTCGGGTTAGACAAAAGATATTGGCATGCGGTTTGCGCCATTTTGTTACGAATTTAATCAATTTCCGTTGTAATTTACATTAGGTGTTTCCATTTAAAAATTGTAACATAGACAAATTTTAGTTTTTTTTAATTTGAAAGTACCCTCTATCTACGACAATTAAAAACTAAATGCAATTGTTTTATAGTAGATGTAATTGGTTCATCTACGCTCTTTCGAATGAGAATAATTTCGTTAAAATAGGTTGATCCAAACCAAAATTATAGGCATTTATTCATACAAACATTTCCACTCTCCCCCACCCTTTATCTGAAAAAATAGAGAAAACAATATTTAACAAAATTTGTGCAGAAATTATGCATCATTCTAATTTACGTATTTAACGTACGATGATTGGACATATTTTATAAAAAAATGTTTTTAAATTTTTCTATAAAGATTATGCCCTCTAGCGGTAAAGCTAGAAACTTGCAAGTTATTTCCAACGATTTCCCTTGCTGTTTTTACTAAGGAAATTTTTTTCCCAAAGCTGTACGATAAACAGTTCCTGAGATACAGCCGGAGGATCGGCTTATTGGTCCACCCGGTACATTTTGATTAATCTGTTTGGACCAGAACTATTACATCAATACTTACACCTTTTCATGTATTATTTAAATTTGTAGTTACAGGTATATTTTTTTAATTAATAGCCTATTAGTTTAAATTGTATAAAATTAAAGCAATCAACTTTCTTTTGTTAGCTTTCTGTATATTTTAATTAAATTCGGATTTGTAAAAAGTAGGTTTGGTCAAAACGAGTCTATTAGTGAAAAACAAGAGTTAGGAATAATTTTTTTTAACCATGAAGTCATCATCTCATATTTATATTTTGCCATGTGATTTCAACAGTACTAAGTATTTATGGAAATATTTTGAAAATTCTAAATTATGTACTTTTTGGAAAAAAATTTCAATTTGTATTTTGAATAAATTTAGTTTGAACGTAATGTTATGTTGTATATCACTAGAAAGAGCATCAAGAATGCTGCAAAATGACACCTTTTCCAGCTCTGTAGCTCTATTAGGGCAGCTCGTAGAGCGATTTGAAAACCGCCTGTTACGCTTTTTTGGCTAGTTTTTGAAAATTTTACATAGCCATATTTCATAAACGGTTTGAGACAAAAAATTGAAATTTCATATTTTCCTTAGTTTCAGCAAGTATACCAAATGTTGGCAAAATCTAAAATGGTGAGATAAAATTTTTATTCAAAGTGCGTTGATTTTTTATTTTATTATTTTTAAAAAATTTTGGTGCGAATTTCCCTTAGGTGCGGATAGTTCCCCTACTCTCCCCTAATAACACAACAGTACATAAACAACAAAAAAAATCAAATTTTTGCAAAATCCGATGTGTGTGTAATTTTTGCTTTTTTATAGTTCATTCGTGAAGGCTGAAGCCATCCTACTTATTCTCAATAAAATATGTCGTAAGATCAAATTAGTTTCAATTTATAAACAAATAGGCCTTTATGCTGATAAAAATCAAATTTTAATCCTTTTCAACGTTTCACTTACTTGATTCCTCAATTTGCTTTATAAACAAATAAACCTAATTCCAACCATTTCGATTGCTGCTTTTCTTTTCCTTTCTGTTATTAAACATCAAAGGAATGGTTCTTTGCAATCTTGAGAAAAGTTTCTTAGAAGATAAAGGGGTATAATTATGAATCGAGCTGCGAGGGTATAACCAGTCTACAAAGTTTACTGGAAACAACAATGAAATGAACCCTACACTCAACGTTAACGAGGTGGCATTTCCATTGATATTGTTTAGTTTACTAGTACACTATACTTTATTTGTAGAAATAAAAATAGATGTTGGGCAGCAGTTCTGTTACTTCGTACGAACGTAATGACATCCGCATAAATGTCTTATAACCTCATTGATTTTTTAACTTTATATAAGAATAAACTTTAATTTTTCAAATTCAATTTCCTTTCTGTGTTTGATAATAGATTAAAAGTGACAGTGCACGATAAAAACTCAATTTCTAAATTAGGTTTTAAGATGAAAAGAAAACTTCAAGTTTTGCTACAACTTTTCTACTCACAGTGGTCAATAAATTTCAGAAAACTTGAAAGAACACCGTCAGTTTTTTTTTTCTTAAGCGGAAGCGTGCTTATTTATAATTTAACGGACGAGATTTAATTAGTTACCCAAATATTTTTTTAGCTTTTTAATTTTTATTTCTTTTGTAAATTATTAATGGTTATAAATTCATTCTATTGTTTTCATTTTTGTTCATGCTCAACGCTGGCATTTTAGTTTTCCTTAATCTAGTACTATATTTAGTAACTTTATCAATTCTTTTATAAACATTTACAATTTTATCTAGAATTATATACCAAAGGTGACAAGATAGTTGGAATCAGTCAGGCGCGTTATGTGTCATCATAACTTCAACCGTAAATATAGTGATGGCAAAGTATCAAAGTATAGAGTACATTGAGAATGTGTGTCAAAAGTGGTTATCATGCTTTCTATTAATGCTTCAGCTTTGATACTTTGAAAAGTATTGTAGCGCGGACAATTTTATCTACATGTTTATTTTTCTAACACTACCGTTACTGCAAGCAGTAAGCCTTAATTCGCCAAATTTGTGTGTTTTAATTGAATCATTTTAGGAAACTGTAAAGGAAAAACTAATTTGGGTTACACAATTATTTAGGATTTTGACTTTTTTCACAGGCCCCAATGACAATTACGTATCTTGTAATATCATTTTTACCAACGTTTCCTTAAATGCTTGGTGTGTAACATCACACTACCATGGTACAAGAAGATAGGATATGCTTAACACGTGTCTATTAATGATTGAAGCTGAAGTCATGTCAATTAATGATTGAAGCTGACGTCATGTCAAATCTAGGAAATTTCTTCGCTTAGTATTTGAACACTGAGAATTATATTGTAAAAACACGCGGTTTCTACCTTTTTTGCCATAGTCGCACGTGTCTGTTTTTCATTAGCCTTCATTATAATTCTTCCGTTCATGCTTCATTCCTGTATTAATTTTTCGTTATATTCACAAGCAGTTATTTTCATAACTCCTAAAATAAGTTTTAGAATTAATTTATGTCTACAGCATCAGGACCATCATTTTCAACATTTTTTGTAATTATATTAATTTAATGAAGAATGTTTGTTTGTATTTTTGTCATAACAATAATTTTAAAATTTATTCTGTTAAATAATTGTAATTAGCAAATAAACATTTCCAAAAGTAGGGGTATTCTGTTTAATTTTAACAATGTTTATAATTACATCAAAGGTGATTACCTCATGGGACGCTAATGTCAATCGTTGCGACCGAAATGAAGTGTAGTGGTACCAACCTAACCAAAATTTGCTACATAACGTCAGCTTCAATCATTAATAGACATCCGATATAAGAGAACGCAAACCCGTCAAGTTCGCACAGATTAGGTATGTATCCCAATGACGTCACAAGAATCATCGCCAAGTTTGAAAACGTCATACGTTTCATACAGTATATTATTTCACTTGCTTTTGTTTTGTAATTAATTAATAGAAAATTAATTCCATTGTATTTTGTCGTTTTTCTTCTGCTGTTCTAATCTTTAAAATATTTGGATCCGAAACTGTTGCATAATTAATATTTAGTAGTGTATAAGTGTATATTTTACTGCGTTTGAAGCAAAACGAGATTGAAAGTAATACAAACACTGTTATTAGTAGATATTTTTAAGTGTTAAGTTTAAAATACAAAGGTAACTAAAACATATTTGTTACCAACATTTGTTGAACCCGATCATACTTTTAGCTTTCAAATCCGTATTTTACGGATTTTAAAGCTAAAAGTATGATCGGGTTCTGTTAAATCCCCATCTGTTAAAAGAGTCTCCATACTACATAGGTTGAACAAATATTTATCTTTGATAAATATATTCAAAGATAAAAGCTGCTACACTACACAAACGTCCATTACTTTATTGAGTGGTACAGCCCGGTTATCCCAATGCCGTCACGAATAATGGACACTGGCTTCTAACACAAAATGGAATTTAAATGAAATGAAATAATTTTAATAACAATTTTTTTAGGATAATTATGCAACCTCTTTTATAAGTTAATTACGAAAATAGGCAACAGTGTGAAAACAAACAGTAATCTACGTCAAACAGACGTTTAAAACTTCATGTCAGATCTGTGTAATTAAGGTCTATATATTGGTATTTTTATATCTTTGAAATATACTGCTGTTTCAGAAATATTTGATAAAAATCATAAACGTCACCTAGTAAAACCCCTGTCTCCGCCGTTGAATTTCTTGCAAAATCTTATCAGCTCTAGGAGAAATGAAAACAAGCTTAAATACAAAATTTTAATCACGTACGTGTTTCGTTCGGGACTTATCGTGTATGTTAACATACATCCATACACTTGGCCAAACGTTGTAAAACGAGATAAGTCGATTTAGCGATAGTGAAAAAATGTCGATTGCTTAACTTTATATACCTGTATATGTAGGTTGGAAGGTAAAAATGTATGCAGCTTGTTCATTTAGAAAATTTGGGAGGGAAGGTTTTTATTTTACTAAAATGGAGAAAAGTCAAAGCACTCTTTCTGGGATAGGAAGTAAAACTGTAGTTCCCGTGGAAATACGATGTTTGACACTTTAAGGTGGAATTCCTTTCATAGTGACGGGTAATGCTAATAACCATTAGTTTTTGTTGCGCATAGAGATAGATGCCTGACATTTCCGTTTTTGTCTAGATCTCGGCCCACAAATGCAAAACAATACGAGTAGTAATTAATCAAGAGCGCGAAAATACTGAAAATAATAATTATTTATTAAACATATTTTGGAAAGCTTGTTGCCAGGCAATAGACACGGGAACCCGCAGGGTTCAAGCGGCTATTGCCAAATGGCGACAAGTTTGCTAAAGTATCTGGCGAAATATTTTCTATTTTATTCTCACTCTCGAGTTTGGTTTGACCAGATTCTTTTTAAGATATACGTTTAATTCATGTACAAGAATAGGGATGTATTAATATTAAATACGTTTGATCGCGTTTGTTAACAAACACAAACAGTGAGATATTCTCGGCGATAATCACTAGAGATTATTCTCAGTATAATAATGACAGGATTGGATCTTGTAACGGGGTCCGACCTTTTGTAATTATCTATGGCTCGTTTGCAATACCGTAGAACGATTATGACTGAAAGGCTTTAACACAGCACAATTGAGAAAGTATAACCCAACACTTAGTGAAGTAATTCAAGCACCTTGGATGTGTGGTCAAAAAATTTATTATTTGCACTGGACTAGTATAAATGTTGGTAAGCATAAGCCTTTTTAGTAGTAATAGTGAGCATCATGAATTTTCTAAAATACAACCTAAAAATTATATGTCAAAGATAAATCAAAACAAGAAAATAAGTATCCAGTAATTAAAATTCATTTGTTTAATAAACCTACAAAAATTTTACAATCAAATTATTGTTTTACTCAATAAGACACAAATTAATGTATGTAAACTGTAGGTGTCTACTACAAGAAACGAGACATCAAAATTAGATTACTGAAATTTGTATTCTGCAGAAAGCAGTAACAGATCAATTTTTTATTTGTAACCTTTTGTTTACTCGAGGCAATCATTATAAGTAAAACTAAAAGAAACCCCTCGATTATATTACTATTCATGAAGATAAAAAACAATGTAATGGAACTGCCGTTTAAGAGCGTGGAAATTGAGAACAACCCTCCATCCTCGATATCGAAAATCGTGCATAGTATCCAGTTGATATTTGCAGATTATATTACTATCTAATTAATAATAAAGATAAAAAAGTATCTGATGGCACTGCCTTCTAAAATATGTCACTTATTTCAAGATGTTGGATCAATATCCTATTAAATGTCTTAGCTATCGAGACAATTTCACAAAAAGAGTCTTACCTGTTCCGACGATATTACTCCAAAAGACTTTTGATTTCACAAATCATCCTTAGGTGAAGGAAAGCGATGAACGTAGCGGTTGAAAATAAGGTAAAGTTGATAAAAATGTGAAGAGGGATACAAATAGGAAAACAGGATATAAAAATAGAGCAAAGGGGATTAAAATGTGAAAAAACTGAAAGAAAATTAGGATATGAACATGGGAATAAAATGGGAACACGATGTTAGATTTGTTGTGATCGTCTTCTGTTTGTTGATGCCAAAACGTTCTGGTCTCGGAACATCTTGGTTGCAAACCGAAACGTTCGGACGCCGAAAGGGCGGAGCCAAAACGTTTTATTACGCTATTAAAAGTAGTTTAAAGTGTTTATTTTTGCAGAAGCCGGTGAAGATTTTATTTTTTCGCGCTGAGTTTAATTAAAAGATCTATTAAGCAGTAACCACATTTTAAATCATGGAGTTATGTACCTTTCTTTATCAGACAACCAAACGTGTCAGACGTTTCCAGATTTTAGACTCCTGCACATCAATAAAGCATCCAGATATTAATGAAAGATATCTAGTTAGATAGGGGTTTGTATAATGTAGGTGTAATTAATTAATTCAAATATCTAATAATGTGTTATATACGTGTATTTCATACAGTGTACGGCTTGCGAAGTCGAGGTTAAATGGGAGGTCTCAATTTCGCCTTCTAATAAGGCAATGCCATCAGATATGATTTTTTTACTTCGAATATGCATGAAAGAGTAGCATAGAGGGAACGCACGTTCTTCTCTACTGAATAACTTCGGTAGTTTTAATGATAGAATAAAAAGTTTCACATTTAATAATAGTATTTTTATTGCATTTTTGAAAAATACACAACTTAATTAGGTTCGGAGAATAATGTTGAGATGACGTCCTTCTTGTCGGCGACAAATTTAGATCATCATCTGAAAGTTACGCATGGCTCTCTCCATCACCATTTCAAATTCCTAACGGACGGAAATTTTGAGGTCATCTATTATGCGTAGCTTGTTCACGTACACCCTTGATTTGAAGTAGCCCCAGAAACAGTAGTCACATGTAGACAGATTGAACAAGCGTGGGGGCCAAGGAACATCACCATGTCGTGAAATGTCTTGTCCACATTTATGGAACCACTTCCATGGCTGCTCTCGCCATGTGAGCTGTGGCACCATCCTGTTGGTACATTTCTCTCATGTTCCACTCGATGCCTTACAAGTTCGACGTAGCGCGTGTCGCCACAGTAACTACGATTCCTCCGTCTTCAAAAAAGTAAGGTCCAACAATCTCTCTCTTGAGATACGGAACCACACTGCTGCGTTTGAGCTGTGGAGAGGTTTTTGGTGCAGTTCATGCGGGTTCTCCGACGCCTAGTACCGAAAGTTCTGTACATTAACCCTAGCGCGACTTTTTTTTTTGGAGACCTAGGAATACTTTTGTGGTTGTTTTATGTTTGTATAAGTCAATATTATCTTTTATAATAGATAATCTCCAAAAAAACATCAAGGAGTTGAAGGGGGTAGTGGTGGATAAGAGCACCATTAGTCTTTTGTTGTGGTAGTTTTATGTGCAATCAGTCCTATAGAAAAACCTTTGAAAAGTGTTAACTATTTTTGTTGTATATAATACAAAGTATTTTAAGAATGATATATTGCAAAACATTTAGAGCATAGCGGAGTGTCACATTCTTGACAAATTGTCTTTGTTCGTGATATTATGTTGCGCGCACCTTTTCCCAAATGGTCTTCCTGTCTTCGATAAACGTCGCACAGTTGCTGTTTTTCTTCCTCCAGCTATCAATTGCAGGAATTTTTTTCTATTTTGCTTACAAGTTCCTACTGCTGGATAATCTATATTCTGTAGTAGAGTGATCAAAGTAAAAAATCGATAAAAACAAAAGGTAATATCTTTCTCTTTTGCTGTAGAAATTAGTTTTTTCACTATACGTTCCCCAAGAGTTTCATCTAGACGTTCAGTTTCACGGCCTGTGTAGATATCAAAATCGTATGTATATCCAGTAAAAGAAACTGATTTCCCTCTTTACAGGCTTTAGTGGTATATACTGCTTCAAAGACGAACGTCCCTTGAACATATGCTTTGAAAGGTACTATCCTAACGGCATTTCTGAAACGTTGCTTTTAAGTAATTTACGACATCGTCAATATAATAAGTTTTGGAGCATTCTGCAGGTTTGGCTGGTGATGAAAAATACATTTTTGATGAGATGATTTTGAATCGATCACGAGCTATTGCATTTTGTATTGCTGACTTTCCCAACAAAGGATGAGTGCACCAGTAATCGCTTATTTGGGGAACATTACTAGCATGCACCCAAGCACAACTTACAGTTCCCCTTTGTCTGTTTCCTTCAAGCGAGCGTTCCTCCTTGTTTATTTATGTATTCGAATTCTTTCATTTATACACTGAGCAACGTACAAATATAAAGAATGTGGAAAAATATTTTTGGAACATTCACACGCGGTCTTAGCTTGTATATCGAAGGCTAATGTTTACTAGAAATTTACCTTTTAGTGAAAATTTTCATCTGGCTTTAACCATAAAGTAAAAGAATCAGAGGGATCTTGATTTTCTTCTGGAGCTACATTTTCTTTTTCAAATTTGTCATCAATTTTCGGTTGGATTTCAGATTTTTCATTAGAAGATTCGTTGTCGGACTCGGATCGATCATTTGTTTCAAATTCTTCAACAGAAGGTTCATATTTCTGTCATCAGAGTTACAAAACCTATTATGAGCGGCCTTTTTCTATCAATTTCTGTAAATAATGCTAATGGTACATATATGTAACACTTTGCACGACTAATGGTTTACATAAGTACCAGATAGAATGCAAGGATTATTACCCAATTGTACAGTAATTATAGAGTTTAATTGCACTACCTTCTAAACATACCAACAACTCTTACTTGGTGTTCAATTTTCAAACGAATTGCTAATATTTTCGCAATAATTTCAATGAAAACACTCACTACATATGCTGCGTCACTCAACGTGCTCAAATAAAGTAAATACATGTGAAGAAATGGTACGCATATAAACCAAATTTAACCGAATTAAAATTATTTAGTTCTGACGTAAAACTTAGTGGTACATATGTGTACCAGGAGTCGCGAAAGGGTTAACATAACCATCCAGATGAAAATGGGCTTTGTTACTCATCGATACTGGGACATCTGCGTCTTCCGTAAGAATAGGGTACATTATGCGATAAAATTCCCTGCGCTGCTCAAAATCCGCCTCACTTAGCTGCTGAACACTCATTATTTTGTACGGGTGAAATTTAAGCTCATGTAACACACGATGAAGCGAACGACATGACTTACCCAGCGATAAAGCCTGTCGCCTAGCGGGTTGTTTCAGACTAGCAAGAACTGCCGTTCTAACTCTGTCTACGTTTTCCGCAGTTCGAACTGAATGGGGAAGACCAGGTGGTTCCTTTTTCATCATCGATCCATCGGAGTATAGTGTTTCGATCTGGGATTGCATATTGACATCCGACATTAAGCCTGCTACGGAAAATACGTTGAACAGAATTATCGTTTCTAAAGGACTCTTCGACCGCAAACACGCCATGCTCTACGCTACATAGCGACTGAAACTGCTAACGATCGCTCAAGTACAATCCCACGCTCGTCGAGTACTAGCGGTTTAAAAAACATGCGTTTTCTATCCACCCGTTACAATCTAAAAAGCTCAATTTTCACCTTCTTGGACGGCTGTACCATCATATATTATGATATATCTTCATTATTAATTAGATTGTAATAGAATCTGCAAATGTCAACTTGATACTTTGTGCGATTTTCGGGATCGAGAGTAGGGGGATGGTCTCAGTTTTCACCGTTTTACATATAATTTTGTATCTTTGTTATTAATTAGATAATAATCTAATCTGCAACGGAATCTGATGTACAGCAAAATATTTCATCAGGGAACAATGAAAACAATTTTTTTGAGAATAATGACAGTGATAATGATCTAAACGAAAATTACTTTCCGTCATCTAGCACTGCATTCCTTCATTAAAATGAAAGAATAGTGACATTTGCGGTAGGTGTGGAATAGTATTTGTGGAAAATGCCCTTGAACCAATAGTATAACATTTCCCAAATATGTGTATGTACTAGAATAATAGTGCTTGCAATGTTAACAACAACTCAATAAAAAATATTACTGAAAACAATAAAAATCTATAAGGTTAAGTAGTCATAATGACCGCCGCCGCCCTTTTAGGTAAGTATTAGCACCCGTCCTTTTAGTGTTAACAAACATTTGTTATATCAAGTTTACTATTTTACCTTAATGATTTGTTACCATAACTACTTGTAACTGTAACATTAGTGGATTTGTGTTTACATTTTAAAATTATTCGCGATTAAGAATGTCAGTTTGCGAGCCTATTTCAGTCATTTTACACTTCTGTTCTAATATGAAAAATGTGCAGCCGAAGCGTCGCTATTAGCGAGTGTTTTCAACGCTTCAAGAATGGTGATTTCCACATCGAAGACCTGCATAGTGGTGGAAAAGAGAAAATTTTTGAAGATGCAGAATTTGGTGCGTTACTAGACCAAGACTCGTGTCAAAGTCAAGAAGAAATGACAGAATCATTGGGAGTGATTCAAAAAGCGTCAAAACTATGGGCAGAGCTACTTGAAAGTCAGGAACGGAAAGGATTTCTGCATCGTATTGTGACTGGGGATGAAAAATGGGTTCATTACGATAACCCTAAGCGCAGAAAATCATGGGGAGCTCCCGGTCATGTGTCTACGTCGACGGCCAAGCCGAATATGTATGGCTCCAAGGTGATGGTGTGTATGACCTTGGTGAGTTCAGCTCGGCGTGGTGTATTATGATCTATTAAAACCAAGCGAAACAATCACACGTAATCGATATCGAACGCAATTGATGTGTTTGAGCCGGACATTGAAAGGTAAACTGCTTCAATACCAGGAGATACACGATATTTTGCGGCACGACCTTATATTGCAAAAGCGGTCAAGACATACATCTACACACCTTGAAATGTGAAGTTCTACCCCATCTGCCGTATTCTCCAGATATTGCTCCTTCTGACTATTACTTGCGGCGATTAATGGCGCACGGACCTCGCTGACCAGCACTTCCGGTCTTATGATGAAGTGAAAAATTGGATTGATTCGTGGATCACCTCAAAAGATGAGTTTTTCGATGTAGAATTTGTATTCTGCCTCAAAGATGGGGGAAACTAGTGACCAGCGATGGACATCGTAGAAGTAACTAGTTCTTTAAAACTAAATTTTTCAATTCTTTAAAAAAAACGGCGGAACCAAAGTTGTATACCAGATAAATAATTATCAAAGAAAGTGTCGAATTAAATTGTATCTAAGACATAAGTGCTATTAAATATGGAATTCCACGAAGGTTAAAGAATATACATTTTGCAAATGTTAAGTGAAATTTTATTGTTGAAATTCTTCTTATTGGCTTTTTGTCATCAATTCTTCTATATCACATAAATATTTGATTATTCATGGAAATAAATTTTAGAAAGTTCTTCATCTCAGATGAAGAAGAAACTAGGTAAGGCTTTTTTAAGAAAGGACCAAATATTAACGGTTAATAATAGACTTTCTAATCGCAGGGAATAAGCATAATTATTACCTGACCTTCTAAATAGATAGTATTATTATAAATATGTGTTTTGTTGGGATATTGTATATCAAATGAATTTGATTGGAAGGCTATTAATTAGTAGTGATTCCACAATTATCCTGAAGAATTTACTTCGCTTTATTTCGTATTGGTCAGGTATACTTGCAATAAGAAGAGAGTTAGATAATTTTAATAATTATATTAACTACTATACACCTTGTACATAGTTTAATACACAAATATTACACTTGCCTTACTTAGAATACAATATTATCTGCCCCAATAACTGTAGTAACTAGTATAATTTAAACGAATATGCCATGAAATCACATTTGCATGCTTATAGAATATATTATGATAGTTAAGTTTAACTAATAGAGCAAAGAAGGGTGAATATGGGAGGCACTAAGCACAATTGATAATTACTAAAGTGAGAGAGGCGAGTTATGATTGGTTAGATTTTGGAAATTTGAATAAGAATATATTTCAGAGAATTAAGTTATGGGAAATACCTTACATTAGTATTAAAGCAATTTCCGGATTATAGAGGTTGTATTTATTATGAATATTTGTAGACAACAATGGGGTTCAATACCTAAAGGTTTAAAATTCTTTGTGAGCAAAACCATTTATGACATTCAACAAACAAATAGTATGAAATAGATGAATTTATAATAAAAAGTTTCATATTTTACAAACCGAAAAGGACAAAATTGGTTCGTGAACAATTGAAATCCATTAACTTTGCTGCTTCGGGCTATAGATAAACATAAAAGTATTAAATATTAAATTACTGAGAATGTGAAGTCCTTTGAAAATGGCCAAATAAAATAAAAATATAACATAAATAACTAATCAATTATAAAGAATAATTATAGGTAATAAACTTAAAAATAAAATATTTATAAAAATAAATACAAACAATAAGCAACAACTAAAGTATTAGTTAACACTGAGTTAAGGTCACTGGATCTTAACTCACATGTGTACTAGTTAACACACATTTTAACATATCAAATTTGCTTATTGTAAGTCTTTACACATTGCAAATAGTTAATAAATAAATGAAAAAAAAATTATAACTGAATTTCAGAAACACTTTGGCATCTGAGTAATCACATATAAATGACCTAAATAACCCCAATTATATTTCATAATTAAACTTGAATTACTTTGTTTACTACTACTGATATTAAATTTTTCTGCGTACTAATGCAACTGTAACTGACCTTTAATATAACAGATAATTAACATCTTTTGTGAGTATTTATGATTCCGTGTTGTTTATGTACTGTACTATGTAATGATAAAAGGAAGTCAAAACAATGTTTTTTGTCGATCACAAAATATTGTATGTAATTAATACCTCGAAACATTTTCAAATTTAAGTTTGTTGCTCCATCTTATTGTCTGGTATTGCAACACAATTTATTATCTATCAATTAATTTTTATCAAGAAAATGAATGAATGAATGGTTAAAAATAAATATTATCATTTTTGGTGTTTTATATCGCTTTTTTCACACGTATTACGGATCTGATTTTTCTTCGTTGTTTTTGAATGTACATTTATGTTTACTTTTGAGACTTCATTTTTCATTGCCTACAATCACATGTGATAAGGGTGTATATTTATGGCTATATGACACATAATTATGAAATTTATTAATAAAAACTGGTTATTGTGTTGTTCTAAAGGATCTTTCCTTTTGAGCGTTTCTAATGAATTTATTTCTGGAAAATTTTTCTAAATTGAGGTGAACGTAGACTTGTGTTGTAAACTTTATGACGAAGATGCGACAATGTTTGTCCTCTTCTTGTGACCTTTGTTCATATGTAGTTATATCTACCATATTAAAGTTTTATAGCTTGTAATTAACTGTCGTGTGATACGTTAGTAGATTTTTGTTTAAGCAATCCAAAATATATTTTATTAAATTGTTTAGCAAAAACGGTGGTCATAAAATGCTTATTGTGTACAATATTTTCCTACATTAGGCCAACTGTGTTATCGAGTAGTGCTGCGTTGTTGAGTAATTTTGCACCTAATTCTCTCTGTGTCTTTTAATTTAAGTGTGACAGGTAAATGATTATTTTATATTTACTACGTTGCTTACGTGTGTGTAGAAAAGAAAACATTTCAAGTCATGTTTAGTTTCGAACCTCGTAATGATAGTACTTTTACTAAATACCGTGTCATGATTTTATCTGGTGTTACTTTTATTCGGGAAAGCTATTGCGTAACTGCATATTGCGACTTAGTGGTACATTTTTTCTATCAATGAAAATTTTGAATATTTATAATTTATTGGGGTCTAGGACGTTTGCCGCAGCCACTTCGCCGCCGCCGCTATCCGTTTCGCCATCGAGCGGTTCGCCTCCGGCCGTTTCACCGCAGCTTGTTTTAGCCTCAAGCAGTTTCAAAGGTGAAATTGAAATTCGTATTATTTAAATAATCACAGTATGAATTGAGAAAGTTTTACAATAGTATGAATTCAATAAAAATAAAATCGATAATTATTTAAAAAAAAACCTTCTCATGTAACCGGTTAAGAGAAACTAAATTCAAACTAGGTAGTCATGTTCTTAAGTAAATAAATTTTAACAAAAGGGGTTGTAGCCTTTGAAAGTGTCCCATTCAAATAACAGAATATTCCAAGAAGTTTTGTTACCTGAGTAATCATAGCTAACTACAACCGTTGCAAGAACGAACAGTCTCTTGTTAGTCTTTTTTAAAGACGTGAAGTATAATAAATCAAACTTAAAATACGAGTAGGATACATTTTTTAATTTAAACAAATAAATTCTATTTTTTTAAGTACATTAGGGTAGCTCCTGTATATCTCTCGTAAATAACGTTCGGAAAGGAGGTAATTAATGTTCAACGAACTTACATCCAAAACATTCTTACTACGATCGCGTTTTTTTGGAGGTGATAGTATTGCTTTTAACAGCTTCTGAAATTTGGCTAACTGTTCCAATGCTAAGTTTCAATGCTTCCGCATAAAGGTGGAAAGGAGCCACATTGTCAAATTCTCTCTCGATTACTCGATTAAATGTGCTACAAGTTCTTTCGCTTTACGCCTTCGGCATTTCCACAATTAAATATAACAACACGAGTTGAAATTTTGTTCTGAAAAGAACAGCTTTTTAATGTAGGAAGAAATAGTAATGTGAACGGGGAAATAGACTAAATAAGCATTAAAAATTAAAATACGATCGTTTGACGAGACCAACAAGTGTAATAGCTGTCAAGTGTCAAAACCAATCGAAAAAGGTGAAATTTACTATATTAACCTGTATTAGACATGAAGGTTTAAACGCCAATCTGACATAAATGATTACTGTTGTTTTTACAATGTTGCTAACTTGCATCTTGAACATGTTACTAATGTAGTTGCATAATTGTATGGCATACTGTGCTAAACTAATTTTTACGAGTCAAAGCAGTTGCGTCACTAATATTAATACTGTCAGAGGACGCCGATGTTGTCAGATTGTGCAAAATAACAATTTGACAACTCTCAAATCTCAGCTTTAGGGTTATGTTTATTTTATCACAATAATACAATTTAGAGTTTTATATTTCTTTTTGGAATGTGTTATTGATGTTATCTCATGGGAATATTATATTGAGTTATTTCTTCATGATTCTTCCAATTATACAGGAATAAAACTTATACATCTATAGCCACAGAACTAAATAAATAAAATATGTTGATTATTATGTTTATGAAAAATTATACTAACATAAATAACAATTATTTGAAGAACAGAAATAAATTAATGTGAAGAGTTTGAATCATAATCCCACTGCTGTCACTATCTTCATCGTTCAAATTAATTATTATTGGTGCAGTAGCTGCAGTATCGAATTGTTTCTCTCTTATCCACCATCTGTCAATTTATGCATTTGTGTGTCCTATACGATTGGACCACTCTTCAGGTAGTGTCAGGAGTTGCTAATGATTCTTTCCATAAGTTTAAACAATTTTCTATAGTTCCACCTTTTGTAGCAACTTGTGAATTATAATATCTTTAAGAATTGCCCCAGATATTTTCAATTGCATTAAAAATGCAGTGTTATGGTGGCAAACGTCACACAGTGTCGATATTGTTATCCTAACATATCGGTGACATAAATCTTTTCAGGTTAGTTACTGAAATCAAATAATCCAGATGTTACCTGTACTATTATTGCAAATAATAAGGATATACTTACTCTTGAACTTTTTGTAAAATCAGTGGTTTCAACAGATCTGCTTCAAAAGAAATTTGATTGCACTAGTGGGAGGCTTGTTCACGACTGTACTGTGATAGGATGCATTGTCTATTATAATAACAGATGGCCCCTTTAAATTTTTAAGTAGCTGTGATAGTCTACATTTTTTGTTACTGATTAAAATATTCACTCATCACCATCAATAAAGACATTTTCATTATCAGCATGCCAAATTATATATTTGAAATTTATTTTCAATAAAAGTTCGAAAATTATTTTCAAATAAAAATACATGAATAAATAATAAAAAACAAACAAACAAACCTCCTTCCATTCACTTTAAGTTGTTTTGACCGATCTCACATCATTATCTTGGCACGACCTAGCAACTTTCACGTCTTGAAAAATCCAAGTCTCATCAACATACACAAATCAATATAATTTTTCAGTCTATCGTTTATATGAACGCAGAAAATAAATGTTTTGAAGAAATGCTGTTAATTTCCATTAAGTCCCTACGAGGATCATCTTTTTTGTATTTAAATCCCATTGATATCATTAATCGTCATAATGATGATAGGCTGCCAACAAACAAATATTTTTCTTTCAGTTTCACCAAAAAAGTTGATAATGTTCCATTTTGCTCTAAAAAAATTAACAGTGCTACAAAGAACACCACATTGATTGCAAATACATACTTTCTTTCTACATATCGTACAATGGCGTACACTTCCTTTAAAAATTTTAACTGTGTGGATGGGTAATTTTGAGATTAGTTTAAAGATGATATTGACGGAATTAACAAAAATTATGATGTCCCTCAGGACACAAATTATACTGTCTTACATACTAATTATAGATAAAAACCAATGACTTTTACAAATAATTTGCAGAAATTAGTGATTCTTATACAAGGTAAGGGAGATTCATTGTTGCAACAACTTATTGAAATCTTTCATGCAAGCCCAACTCAAGGAATTAATCTGGTAAACAGAAACAAAGCAACTGAAATTTAATTAAAACGAACATAAACATAAAGTACAAAGATATTTAAAAAAGTGCTAATATTTTGTCATGGCTCCATCAGCCTCTAGCACCGCATAAAGTTTCCTGGGCATAGATCCTATAAGGTTTCGCCAATAATTTTGATCTTCGCTCAGCTCTTCACAGATATTTTCAATAGCTTCTCACAATTCTTCAGCATTTATATGTCTAAAGTTCCTTTTATAAATTTTCTTGACAATTAATCCCCAAACATTTTCCATGGGATTCAAATCAGGACCATAGGACGCCAAGGTAATATTTCAATATTGTGGTCTTGATACCAGTGTGTTATTATTCGAGCGGTGTGAATGGGGCAATTATCCTATTGAGATATGAAATCGTTGTGGTATAATTGTTCCACAGAAGAAGCATAACATTTTGCGAAATGTCACGGTAAGCTGCTGCATTAAACCGACATCAATGCACTATGCTACCCCTGGACCGAGAAAACTTATCCAAGCCCAAACATTGACAGAGATTCGTCCAGGCCTGTTTCGTGATGTCACATATCGTTCAGAAAATCTTGAATTTACCGGTTGATACACTCGTATACGACCGTCATTGCACGATTTGAAGACGTTTTCGTCAGAAAATATTGTAGTATTCCAAAAATTTAAAGGCCGGTGTATGTTATTCAGGCAAAATAGTACCCGGTCCTGCTTTTGTTTTCTGTGAGTATAATTTTCTTTGCACTCGCTAAATTTTTAATTTGTGAATTTTTCACACGACGGCACGATCTTGGAAAGTTGGTCTCAAAAACCGCTTGTCTGGTCTATTGAAAGGGTTTTCCCTTAAATTATCTAGATGGTATCCGTCCTGCTCCGCGTTTGAAATGTTGGGTCTTCTCGTACACGGTCTTCTAGCCACGGTCTCTTTTGTCCCCATCTCTTCTTTACTCGTAGAACAGTGCTTTATCTAGCCCATAATAAGTAGTGATCGTTCTTATGGACCAACCGTCTTCTAATTTGGAAAGAATCAAAACTTTGTCTTGCTCTGTCAGTGGAAGAATTTTGACTTTTCAAAATTATAAATGTCAGAGTTGATTAATTACAACCCTGATTTAATACAACCAAAAATAGGTGTTTATAAACTTTTGAAAGTAAGGGTACATCGCGACCTGTCTGGAAGGAGGCACATCAATTACTTGTTTTTTTCGTGGCCGTTTGTTCTTTCGAGTAGAAATTATGATAACCATTTTCGCAGATGACGATATTCGATTTACGGTAGACAAGTTGACATCTAAAGCATTTGCCAGACGCTGTAACAATAATGGTTTAGTTATTTAAAAAATAACACACTGCAAAGGCAGTAATGGGCCTCCTTTTGTACACTCTTTCTCAAAATAATCAATCAAGGAAATAACCATTTCCATCGCTTGATGTCTTGAAAGGCTTCGTCATGCTTTTCCCGAAAGTTGGTTCCAACAAAGTTTGAAGAAAACTATTTTGGCAAAACATTGACACGTTGTAATCGTTTTATAATACAAATTTGAGACAGTACTAGAAATACTGACAAATCAACAAAATATCAGAAAATATGCGTATCAAATGTCAGAAATGCGTGGCAATATCGGACAGAATTGCCAACCTAAATCAGTTCGATCTGCACCCTCTCGTGCACAACAGGCGGCTTCTAAAGGTGGTCATGAAACAAAGTTAGTTATGACGCAACTGCTCTGACTCTTGAAAATTGGTATAATATATTGGAAAATAATATAAACCATAGACATTTCTGTCTGTTCGAAAGTAATATTATTAATAGTAAGTATTTTAAATGCATGAGTGAAATTGCAAAAAAAACGAGATGTTTAAATTGACAAAAAAATTTATTGCTCTAAAAAAATAGTATGTTACATATAAGGACGATTTACAAATTACAATAACAACATTTTGTTATTGTTACACAATGTTCGTTACAGATCGGTCGTTTACTTATTTCGCAACATTTTCGGGTCTTCCTTTGAAATGATGATGTTGATCTACAAACAAAACCGCTGTAAGCATGTTTGCTGCGTCCAGAAGCATCCTTTGATGGTGGCTCTGACGAAGATTGTGGAGGAAGCATAACAGGATGGCCTAGTATAACCTCTATTCCAGATTTAGTAGCAAAATGTTTCAAAAACTTGCTCGTTTTTGACCACGTTTCAATTTCAGGCATGGATAATTATTTTCCCAGACCCTCAAGAAAAATTCACCGGCTGAGCGATAACTTGCGTGTGGTAGGGTTGTTTTCGAAATAAATTATATAAGCTGCCAAGGCAGCTACGTCTAACACATTGAAATACATTGCTTGTGGCCAACGAAGCGTCTTTCTTTTTGTTGAATAATAAGTAACCAATTTGTCCATATTGTCAACACCTCCTTTAGTTGCAATGTAATACGTAATAACTTTCGGTTTTTGTTGAAGTCCGGTGAAGTTTACATTGTTGTGCATTGTTGATAGTAAAGTAACAATGGTTTCCTTTTTACCATCTTCGCTGAATCCGAATATAGACGACTCTTCCTCTTTATCTTTACTCTTCTTCATCTCCTGTGGGATGTAGGGCTTATTTTGTTTTAGTGTTCCAACAATTGAAATCTTCCAGTTGAGCAATAGACGAGCCAATGGTAATACCGTGAAAAAGTTGTTCATGGTGACATTTTCTGCAGTTCGTTTGAGCTGGTAGCACAAGTCCCTTACAACTCGCTGTCACTGATCCTTTTCTGTACCGTTTGGTCCTTTACCAGTATATATTTGTCCAGTAATTGGATACGATGTTTATGCATCACAAACCCACCAAACTTTTATGCCGTATTTCGCACGTTTGGACGGCATATATTGAGTAAACCTTGTCCTGTCTCTGAAAGGGAAAAGTTGCTTATCTATCGTCACACAATCGGTTGGCATATATTTGGATGATAGATGATTTAAGATCAACCATAAATCCGTTATAGCAGCTGCTTTGTCTGTTTTTACTCTCTCACTTCTAGTCTCGTTATCAAAGCGAATGAAGCGGAATATCTCCTGAAATCGGTTAATTCCCATTGTATGATGTACTCCCATCGTTATCAGGATACCAATATGCGCATAAATTTCTTGTGTATTCAAATGTCTCCAGAGAATTTCAATTATTGTTGCAATTAGATATTAGTAAAATTAGTAACATAATCTGCACGTGGGACAAGCTTTTAAAAATTATTTAAAATGTATTCAAATTGTACTAAACTTTTTTTGATTTTTGAGTATAGGTTAATTAATTATTAAAAGTCTATTTATACAAGCAGATGACTTGAGAATTTTTTTTCCATTTATATGTCTATTAACCTCTATTGGACATGAAGGTTTAAACGTCTATGTAACATAGATTATTTGGTTGTGTTCACAATGTTGCTTAATATACTTATTATGGACGCATTACAAAGGAGGTTGCATAATTATGCTTGAAAATTCATTATTTCATTTCTTTTAATTTATTTCTACTTAGATTTTTCACGAAAAATCAACTAGAACTATACGAATTCTCAATATTATGGGTTAAAACAATCCGATCACTGTTTAATAGTTTTAAGTTTTCGAAATTCTTCTTGATCTTTAGCATGAGTATTAAGGCGGCCACTCACACGCCTGCCACAAGGATAATCTAGGGTGCATGGCGGACGGGGCAATCTAAAGCTTCTCTACTAACGTGCCTGCCATTCAGTGTGAATGTGAACGTACCGCGGAACAGACGTGTCTCTTGAATCTGTAAAGATCGCGCCAACACTTTCAAAACATCAAAATATCGGCATAGTTTTGGCTGCTTCCGTCGTGCTACCACAAAAAAAAAGAAAAAGGAAGTACTGGGCGAAGAAGTGGTTACAAAAACGAAAAGAATTGTGTCACATGAACGTCATGCAGTAGAAGTAAATGATCTTAAAAACTTTTTGCAAATGGATATAGAATGTTTTGAAGAGATCCTTAGCATAGTGACACCATTAATAGAAAAAAAAGATACATGAATAGGGAAGGCCATTAGTGCTAGAGAACGGTTAACTGCTACTCTACGGTTTTTGGTTAGCGGCCAATGTTATTAGGATTTAAAATTTACTACTATCATATCACCACAATTAATGTCCACAATGATTCCGGAGACTTGTTGGGCTATCTACAAACGTCTCAAACATTACATAAAGGTAAGTAAATGCACACTATAAATTGACGGGTGGTAGCGAAAAAATTATGTTTTGAGCATCAGGTCATTTATTGTATAGTACTAACATTTCGAAATATTAGAAATATATATTAGTGTTTAATACTTAGTAACTATTCATTATTTTAACAGTAAGAAATCTTTCAATTCAGAAATGCTTCTTTCTACCGTTTTATTAGTGTTACTTAATATTATATTTGGCTGATTAATGGAATTTGTTGAATTTCTATCTGCGTATTGGGATTCAGGAGCTTGGATGTGTTGTTGAGGGGATGGTATAGGAATAAAGGATTGGGCTTGATACTGAGGGGATGGTATAGGAATAGATGATTGGGCTTGATATTGAGGGGATGGGGATTCAATGTACCTAGTATGGTGTTGAGCGAACGAATTTCACAAAATAATTGACGATTTTTCAAGTTTTCCATAATAAATGGCGTCTGATATAAGTTTTTGAACAATAATGTTCTGCTTTTTACTCAAACCTTTTAACTGAAGACCAATGCTCTTTCCTATGGCTTCCCAGTCGTCTGTGGTTGTAGTCGTGAGCAGTTGTTGAGCAGTATCAATTATCTCTTGCTTTTTTTTGTAAGCTCATTCGTTTTCTTGACGGTGTGGATTCTTTTTCTGTGCTATCTGGCTTGTTTGAACTCGATTCGGAATTCTGTGAAACCTGCAATAAAAACTTCAAATTGTTTCTGTTTCAGGTGCCTTCGTCGGAATCTGAATGGAAAAATACAGCAAACATATTTGAAGACAAGTGGAACTTCAATCACTGTGTTGGGGAAATGGACGGAAAGCACGTGGCTATAGAAAAGCCACCTGGCAGTGGATTGTGTGTTTATAATTATAAAGATTTTTTCAGTGTAGCACTTTTTGCTATCGTTAATGCGAATTACGAATATATGTATGTTCACACGGGCACCAACGGAAGCGACTCTGATGGTGGTGTAATACAGTATACAGAATTTTATGAAAAACTAATGACAGATCAGTTACACCTACCGCCACCATCTATGTTACCAGACACAAATATTATAGTGCCATACACATTTGTAGGTAACAGCGCATTTGCTATCAACAGGCATGTTATGAAGCCATTCTCATTCAAAAACATAAACCAAGGAAAAAGGATATTTAATTATCGGTTATCTAGAGCAAGAAGGGTAGTTGAAAATGCATTTGGGATACTGGCAACACGTTTTAGGATTTTCCGCCGAAAAATAAGTGTTGACTACTTTGACAACATCGATGCTATTGTGCTAGCATGCTGTGTTTTACATAATTATTTGCGAACGAAATCAAATTCCTATATGACAGATTCATGTGTAGACGTTGAAAATACAAATGATCTAAGTTTTCGACTAGGTGATTGGCGGGCACACAACTTTGAACTAGTGTCACTTGTGCAAAGAAATGAAAAACAGCGCAACGATGAAGGCAACGAAGTTCGAAATAAATTTATGACTTATTTCAACGGACAAGGTAGTATCCCTTTCCAAGAAGACATTTTGCAAGTATTATCATAATCCTTGAGTGTAAAAATATCAATGGGTTAGAATGATTAAATATACGTAAAATACCTATCAACAAAATGTGACGTCTTCACTTATATGAATAAAATAATAATATTAAGTTTATTGTTTTAATTACTGACCTCCTCTACAGCATCCTCTGCGAGATGGTGCACTGCTCTCTTAAAAAAAACGAACAGGTTGTAGTACCATCTTGATGACTTGTACACATCGTCGCTGCCTGTTCTCGTTTGTTTTGAAGCATTTACCTAAAAAAAGATTTATCAAGATACAGACCATAACAAGTACCAAACAAAAAAACTACAAATCATAAACCTTTTTCATCCCTCGCGCAAAGGATGTACGCATGTTTTCAATTTTTTTTTTTTTTGAAATGAGATATCAACGTCATTTTCTCGTGAAATATTACAAACATCATTTCAAAAGTTTGCTGGCTCATATCTCTGTTGAAATAATGTTTGTTTTCTTTTACCCCACATGTGGGGCCGGTCTTTATAGACTTCTATCACCCGTGTCCAAGCTTCATGCTCTTTATCTTTTTCCGTTATAAGTAATATTCGTATTTACCTCAACGAGCTCCACAATACAAACATGTACTCCACATGGCAGTCGATGTAGAACTAGTTGAAATTTCCTCAATCACGCTACACAGACGAGTTGAGGCAGGGCGGTTTGAGCTGATCTAGGTAGCCAGAGAGGTCCGGAGCACCAGCCGCCCTGCCAAGGAGACAATCTAAGAAATTGCCACTGCTTGCTACATCATAATTAAGGGTCAACCTCCTACACACTAGATTGTAATCCTGCGGCAGGTGTGTGAGTGGCCTACTGGTTACTCTCCGAGTTATAAAGCAATTTATATTATGGTGTAAACCGATCTGATTAATAATATAAACTCTGAAGGCCTGGCACCCATGAAGCGATTGTTTCATCGTAGCAGCGTCAGACAGAATTCGATATTTCTTGGGGCGCGAGCGTCCTAGTGTGGTTCCTTTCTTATACAAGGCGAGTTGTGCTAGATTTCATACGGTACTATAGTAGAGTTATTTTAAGCTGTCTCTTATAAAATTAAAACGTTAAGCACCACAGAAGAAACAAACCTCTTCTTTCTCTTTTTGTTTCATTGCTGATATGAGCATTTTCGGCCAGCCTACTAAGACTATAATTTATGCAGTAATGAAATAAAAGAAAGAAGATTTGTTCTTTCTGTTGTAACTTTAATTTTATATACAACAAATAATCCTACTATATTAAATATATTACTACTATTTTGATTTTATTAAAAAAAATACTTTTTAAAACATCCAATATCACCTATAGATGTTCAAGTAAGAAACATGAATAATGTAATTATGGGTAAATTACAATAAAATATAATTTATCATTTAAATGGGGGTTTGTCAGACCAAATAAGATTTTTTTACTCGTGGATAACGCAAATTTAGTGCATAGGTAAGTGACACCAAGTACTTTGTTTACTCTTATTTAAGGAGGCGCTTGATAGGCATTATTACATTCCGTTGATGTACAGAAATTAACAGCTGTTTTATCAAGATAAATATGAAGGGTTAAATTCAAATGTTTACTTTGTCCTAGTATTTTAGGGAGTTGTCTCGTTAGAATGTTAAGAAATTAGTCAAATTTACACATTTAGAAGGCACTTGTTAACTACCTTTGTAGACATGCTAAACTAAAGCCTGTCCGGTAGAACTGAACGGGTATCGGATTAACAAGGAGGATTGTCAATATATGGTTCTATTGTGCTTGAAACCGCCTTAATGCTTTGCTGTCTCGTACTTATTGTACGTGACAAAGAAAGATGGATATATTATGAATAATGCCTCTATTTCTGCCGAACAAAAGCGTTTGCAACTTTCACACATAATGACAAGGCAATAAGAATCAGATGCAGGTAGAATAGAAATTCAATAGGTATAATAAAATGCCAGTGGTTCTCAACACTGCTTTAACATTATATAATTTGTGAAGAAATGCAACTTTTGTATAATAAAAATAATAATCGATTACTAATTACCTATAAGTAATTTCAATTGACACCTTTCACTTATACTTATAACAACAATAACAAATACATTTTTATTATAGTTAGTAAATATTAATTAAATTACAAAGATATACTTTTATAATTAAATGTAAAAATTATAATTGTCATTCGGCTTCAGATTCATCACTTCCTGAGTCATCCAAATCTTGGAAAAGATCATCGTCATCACTTTCTTCAGTGTTAACTGTGAAAATAAGAGGTCTTACTTCATCCACAATCTCTTCATTAACAAAAGTATCTTTAATTATTTTATCCGTATGATCAATACATTTTGCCATATTTCCGCACTAACTGTTTTTAATGCGTCGTTCCACGTATTAAGAACATCTTCGTCTTTTCGGATGTCGCAACGATACTTTTGTCGTATTTGTTCTTAGTAATGCCCCATACCAACTCAATTGGATTGAAATGGCAATGATACGGGGCAGGCGCAAAACTTCATGTCCATATGATAGAGCTAGCTCATCGATTACATATTTTTCGCATTGGTCTACTTTGTTTCTTTTGGCCAATTCCACTAACTCTGCCTTTGTCATAAAATTTTCCCACGCTATTTTTTAGCGGTTAACCATTGCTGTATTTCTTCTTTTTCCAAGAAACTTTGACTGCCTTCTCTGCCTTTCGAGAATGATAACTCGCATTGTCAAGGACAATTATTGATGGTTCCTCTAATTTTTGTAAAGTGATTCCTCAAACCATTTTTCGAACAATTCTGCGTTCATATTATCGTGATAATCTAATGATTTATTTTTGTACCGAAAATTAATTGACTTCCGTCGATAAAACCGTTTCTGTTACCTGCTTCAATGATAATAAATCGTTTTCCATCTGATGATTTGTTCGGTTGATGTCAACTCTTTGCACTGTTATCTTGCCAAGTACATTTTGACGTACTACCTTTACTAAATATCCACGTTTCGTCTGTAAAACAAACTGTCTCGAACTTTCGGAGTTAAGATTTTGAGATACTTTCTCAGAAAAACGTTTCTTTTAGCGACAATGTGGCTTTGTTCACACAAACCGCGTCTATTGTTGGTTTTTTGGAATTTAAAGCCCATATTTTTTAACACTAGAGCCAAACTGGTTTTTCCTATTTCATACGCGGTTCTCAATTTTAAGAAGTTTAATAATGAATTTAACGTTGCGTGTTCCTTCTTCGCGTACATCTCGTATATTAATGCACGAATTGTTTGTTTTCCATTTTCTGGAAAATCTGTAGTGCAAAGTTTGACACGCTGTTTTTTCACTGGAGGTTCCAACTCGCCGCCATTTTTTTTTAAAGCACAGATTTTCCCCACCGTCGAAACCGAAAGTTTTAACGCGTTTGCTGTTCTTTGTTGAACAGAAAATGTAGATAATAGTGGACCACCATTTTCTTTTTCTTCTTTAAAATAATCGACTGTATTTAAAACTAATTCGCGAATTTCTTTACTCAACTTTTCGGCATTATATTAATGGTTAGTTTATATAAACGCTTACTCAAAGAATAATGATAATATAGATATTGCAGTTGTTTTATTTATACCTATATGTACCTACTAAATGGTATAATAATCTATTATTAATTACTTATTGTTACAGTATTGCATATTTATTTGGATTCTTTTGTAATTGGAGTACACTAAAACGTCATTACCATACTTAGGTATACAATGAACTTTCTAAATGTAAATTGAAATACCTATACTTAATCGAATATTCATTATTATGAATGGCTTTTATAAATGTTTATTATAAAACTTGCATTCTTCCATAAATTTTAAATGTAATGTTAAAGCAGTGTTGAGAACCACTGGCATTTTATTATACCTATTGAATTTCTATTCTACCTGCATCTGATTCTTATTGTCATTATGTGTGAAAGTTGCAAACGCTTTTGTTCGGCAGAAATAGAGGCATTATTCATAATATATCCATCTTTCTTTGTCACGTACAATAAGTACGAGACAGCAAAGCATTAAGGCGGTTTCAAGCACAATAGAACCATATATTGACAATCCTCCTTGTTAATCCGATACCCGTTCAGTTCTACCGGACAGGCTTTAACTGGCTACGTTTAGTTATGACAAAATGTTTTTTCTCAACGAGCTCCACAATACAAACATGTACTCCACATGGCAGTCGTTGAACTGTGAATTTCCTCAATCACGCTACACAGACGAGTTGAGGCAGGGCGGTTTGAGCTGATCTAGGTAGCCAGAGAGGTCCGGAGCACCAGCCGCCCTGCCAAGGAGACAATCTAAGAAATTGCCACTGCTTGCTTACATACATCATAATTAAGGGTCAACCCCACTCCTACACACTAGATTGTAATCCTGCGGCAGGTGTGTGAGTGGCCGCCTTTAGTTTACTCTCCGAGTTATAAAGCAATTTATATTATGGTGTAAACCGATCTGATTAATAATATAAACTCTGAAGGCCTGGCCACCCATGAAGCGATTGTTTCATCGTAGCAGCGTCAGACAGAATTCGATATTTCTTGGGGGCGCGAGCGTCCTAGTGTGGTTCCTTTCTTATACAAGGCGAGTTGTGCTAGATTTCATACGGTACTATAGTAGAGTTATTTTAAGCTGTCTCTTATAAAATTAAAACGTTAAGCACCCACAGAAAGAAACAAACCTCTTCTTTCTCTTTTTGTTTCATTGCTGATATGAGCATTTTCGGCCAGCCTACTAAGACTATAATTTATGCAGTAATGAAATAAAAAGAGAAAGAAGAGGTTTGTTTCTTTCTGTGGGTGTAACGTTTTAATTTTATATGCGACAGCTTAAAATAATCCTACTATATTAAATATATTACTACTATTTTGATTTTATTAAAAAAAAATACTTTTTTAAAACATCCAATATCACCTATAGATGTTCAGAAGTAAGAAACATGAATAATGTAATTATGGGTAAATTACAATAAAATATAATTTATCATTTAAATGGGGGGTTTGTCAGACCAAATAAGATTTTTTTTTACTCGTGGATAACGCAAATTTAGTGCATAGGTAAGTGACACCAAGTACTTTGTTTACTCTTATTTAAGGAGGCGCTTGATAGGCATTATTACATTCCGTTGATGTACAGAAATTAACAGCTGTTTTATCAAGATAAATATGAAGGGTTAAATTCAAATGTTTACTTTGTCCTAGTATTTTAGGGAGTTGTCTCGTTAGAATGTTAAGAAATTAGTCAAATTTACACATTTAGAAGGCACTTGTTAACTACCTTTGTAGACATGCTAAACTAACTGGCTACGTTTAGTTATGACAAAATGTTTTTTGTTTTATAATCTTCCATACGCTTCTTATACTTAATTTATTTATTATTTATGATTTTTTTCCGTTTATACTCTTGTGATCAGACGCCTCTCCCATTTTCTAAACCACATTTGTTAATTCTAATATACTATCATGGTTAATCTATAACATAAATTTTCCTGAATACTTAATTACCCTGAAATTGAATCATTAAGATTTTGCTTAATGCTGAGTTTTCTCATTAGAGTAAACCGACGTACTGAATGCATTTACATTTACATTGCGTTGCTGCAATATATAAATGACTTAATTGCTTCCTTTGTTAAACAAAACGTTTGTCATACGAAGACTCAACGCTTTGGTATCTGTATCACAAGTATTATCTAATCACAAAGTTGGACTTTTGTCTTGTCTTGTAACATTATCAAATGAATTTAATTGCAACCTTCCCGTTAGTTTTACTAAAAATTAGGTCTTTTGTGGGTGTTACAATAATAACGTTTGAACCTCTTCTGCACTGAATTAAATTAAATCTAAAGTAATATAAATTATAACAGTTTGTATTTGTAAAAAGGTAAGAATCAATTATAATGTTACGAGATATAAAATTTCCTTGGAGAGCGTACTTTTTACTCATTCATTTCACACATTAAACTGTTTACATTATTATTAAACTTTGTGATAGTTTCATTCATGATAAAAAAAAGTGTAACATTCAATTATTTAATTATAAACTGTTTTATAATTAAAAATTAAAATAAGTTTTTCGAGTGTAGCTAACTATGTTACTTGTTACCATAATTGTATGATAAACAAAATTTTTTTTTGATAAGGTCCATTTTTATTTGCACGGAGACTAAGTAGTAAAATTCTCGTTATTGGTCACCGGAAAATTCCCGGATGAAATGTCAAACTCCATTACCGAGCCCTAAAGTTACTGTTTTGGCAGCAATATATCCCAGAGGCACAATAGGACCACACTTTTTTGAAAATAACAACGGACAAACAGTAACGGTTAATTCCGTGATTTATTTGCCCGCTCCTCCAAGAATTTGGTGATTTTGAGCAGTGGTGGCTTCAGCAAGATGGGACTACTAATTAAATGCTGCAATAGAAGTTGTAAGAGAACTGTTCCCGGATAAATTGATATCAAGAAGAGGCGACATAAACTGACCCCCAAGAAGTCCGGACTTCGCTCCAAACGATTTTACAACACTTTACAACACTCCCACTATTCGTACAAGCTTCGAGACGACTGAGATTAGCTAGACGCGCAGCGAGCTCCAGCACTCCGTTTTTCCGAAAGTACCCGAATTATATTGACTTGGGTCAAATTTGACCCCAAGATAGTGGTTAAGAGTTAGATACCAAAGTTGGCCGTGTTTTCGGCTAAACAGGAAATGATATTTAAATTATTTAATCTTCATAATGTAGGTTGCAAGCATCGTAAAAATTTCTAAATTTTATTCAGGTATGCAGACATCCTAACTTCGACAAGACGAGAACTTTTATTTAACTTTTGGTATACCTACGTTTTTTGCTGTGTTTTTCTAGACTTTGAAGTAAATGCTTTACTAATTAAATACGTTTAGTCACCACAGCATTACACTGATTTGACATAACAGTTAAAATTAAATGTATGCAATCTGTTTTCAATGCACTATAAAAAAATTTTATATTATTATTTGACTAGAAGGATATTCTGAAATGTCGTTTTCAAAACGAATTCGGAATATTTAATATAGTTATTTATCGGGTCTAAAATAAATTAACATTAAAAGTAGGCTTTCAAATACATTTACCTAATTGTCACAATAGTTTTATCTTTGCGTTTTCATATTTGATAAATTTGTCTGACAACTTCATTAATTTAATATGTAATAAGTCTGTTTCATTACTGATAACGATAGCTGCAATTGTTACCTAAACGTTTAAAGATGATAAAATACAAATATAACTATGCGATTTTCAACTCAAAAAGATAAGCATTTATCAGAAAATCTTTACCGCTTACGTATTCCTAATTACATTCCTTTAGAAAAAAATGTGGCTTTTGATGAGCACACTTTTTCATTACGAACTGTATAATTGAAAATATTTTCCAAATTTTGCGTTTTAGCAAGTAGAGTTCTGAATTTTTTTCTTATATGAAATATAGAAGCCTAGGTGCACTACGCTGCAGATTTTTGAAACTATGGCTCACATCTATGATCCCATACGAAACACCTCTGGAGAAACTAACTTAGGTATTTCAAGTCATCATTAAGATTTCCAATCCTGTTCGATAACGTTTTAATTCCGTCGGGTGAGGTTAATTAATATTTGGTTTAAGCCTCTACAGTTTCTGTGTGTCTCGTCTTTAATCATGTTCTTAGATTTTGATTTGTAATCTTTTAGTCTAAACATATTCAACGCACCTCTTTATCTTTTCCCTATCTTCTCCTTCCCCTCTCACAATTTCATCCGCCCTCTTATTTTTTTAACCATGGCCTTCTTCGCATGGTACATCTTGTTTGTAATCGCCATAATCAATATTTATTTGTTTGCAAGATTTATCCTTCCAAGTTCGTTATGCGTTTATCTTCTGTCTCCATCTCTTTTAACCTACTGTTAATAAGAGAAGGAACATTTTTCACTATTTTAAAGTCATGCTTTATGTTTTTGGGAGTGTAGGTATTTTCCGAGATTTTTCTGGTAATAAATCGACTAGCGCCCGTTCTATAGAAGGATTAACACCGAATATATAATATGGTTGGGTGTATTTTCAATACAAACAATAATGGGAATTATTTTTTAAACGGCATTATAAACCACGCTACCCCCTACCAATAACCTCTGCAGTAAATCAATAATGCATTACTGTATCAGTACACATAAACAATTATGGACAGTTAATCAAATTTTTGAGGTTAATTCTGAGCACGGTGTATACACCGTGATTGTGAGAGTGTATGCGCTAGTTCTGTAAGTTACCGCAGTGCTCCAGCAGCCTACATTTTATTTAGTTTGTTTAAATGTCTCCGTTATTTAGCTATAATAATAATCAAACAGGAATTTATAGAAAAACGTGCGATATTATGAACGGTGGTGTCCATTCCTAAGGATTCCAGACACTAAGTATGCATCCAGTTATTTTGAATAAAGGATTTAACACGTAATACTTTAATTAAAAGTTTTTGTTGTAGTAGGTCAATAACTGTACAAGCTTGGAGATTTTGTAGCCCTTACTTAGTAATGTTAGATTTCGTTTCAATTTAAATATACTATTCTACAGCGTGCGTGTAATGTAGAATTTGACATAATAGTTCTATTCGACAAAAATAACAAAATATGAGGTTTCTACATAATACTTGTCTTTATTATTCAGGAGACACCGTTTACTAGTTTTTTTAGTTTTCTGTTATAGTCGCAACGTCATGTGTAAAAATAGAAATAGACGAAGGTTCCACGATTTTAATTTATATAAATTTGTACGTTGTAATCTCTGCGATAAAAAAATCTAATACCTACGTAATTCAATTTAATTTTTATTAGAAAGTGCATTAATATTAGTGTGACAAGTGGATACAATCGTATTTCGTGAAAAGTTTTAAATTGGTGCATTAAAACGTTTAGGTGCGTTTTTATTGAAAACGGTACATTTTGTGGATATGAAACAACTGCATCTTTTTTATGTAAAGTTAGTTTCTCCATCATAAACTTTACTTTCTGAAGCGCAAGTGTTGATCATAGCAAAAATATGACAGAAACATACAAAAAAAATCTGTCGGCAGCGCCTTCAACAACATGCAGTATCGCTCATAAACCGCGAATATTCAGTTTCGTCCGAAGTGGATGTGTTCGTATTTTCAGCTTGATACGTTATGTCATTTCTGATATATACTCAGTAATAAAAAGTATTTTTTTCTCACTTTAAAGAGCTGCAACTTCTTCAGCAAGCACATTTGTGCTAAGGTATGTTTGGTTTAATCGATCCTATATATATATATATATATATATATATATATATATATATATATATATATATATATGCATTATTTCTACCCTCGTTCACGCTCCGGTAACAACCTTCACTCACGGGATTAAAGTTGTACTTTACTCCTTCGGTATATAATGTGCTATTATTTGATTACACTACCGCACGCTTATGGGAAATTTAAGTTACTACCACCGTGTTTGACGTGTGCTCAACGGTGCAATTTTCCCTGGAAACAATTATTTACAATCAGTTTTACGGTTTAGTTGAAACAGAAATATCAAATATCCATGTGTTATCTGAGAAATTACAGCACAAAAACTATATGTATTTGGTAGTTAGCAAATTTGTAAAATTAACGAATTTACCAAAATTATAACACGGTTAGTGTATCAAAACGAGTGAGTATAACAAGATCATGTGAAATTATTCATTATAATGACTCAAAATTTTTTTAGTGCTGTGAAGTAGAATGGTACACGTAAAATAAGCATTTCGTATTTTTATTTAATGAATTACTACATTGTCATTAAATATAAATTAGAAATATAAGACCAGTTGATTTTAGTACTTTCTAGAGGAAAATAATAATTGGTTAGCATGTACAGCCCTTAAAAGTTCTATAAGTATACTTTTACACCAGTGGCTACACATTTCAGCTACTTAACAGTTTGGGTAATAACTATAAGATTTTGTGCCTTATGCTCAGTCGTAGATTAAAGTCGGTCAGGTTCATAAAATTATCGATTTGCCTTATTAACCAAAAAATATTTATATGTACTTAGATATGTCCGCTTTAAAATCGGGGTTGCTTTTTCCTGAAACTAATTCTTAAACAAGTAAACCATTATACAATAAAATTAAAAGAAAATTTCTACAATAACAAATTTTATTACACAACCTATATTTAATTATAAACTGAAATACCTTAATGCTAATGTTAGTAACGTTATAACCTAATGAATTACTAATGTTATGAGTAATTAATGGAATCAGAATACCTTATTCTTGGTCACACTGTAGATAACGAAATGGCTGCATGTTGGGTCAGGGTTTTGGAAAATTGTTGCGTAATATTACTTCAGGGTTGAAATAAAATCTGGATTTGTATGCCTTATAATTCCTAAATGAATAACTCTCTCTCTTGATCAATCGTACTAATACCGTAAATTGGATTAACGGTGTACTACCTATCAGTATCGCACAAAAAACGACGCCCCCAAAAGGTCTTTGCGCATGAACATATCTGAAACTATGCAAACGATATGCGTACGAGTTCTAATTAAAATAATTAAATGTATGTTTCGCTGCCCATTCTAAGTGACGACTATAAACATAAGAACAAGATTATAAAATTAAAAAAAATAATTAAGAATACAAATAGAAAATTCACAAAAACTTTCATACAAAAATAAAAATACATTCAAAAAATAAAAACCAGAAATACTTGGGCATAAAAAAGTTCCAGTGTAAACTAGCACATTTATGTGTTGATAACACTACAGCTCAGGCAATACCCAGGATTTCCTGGACAAGTTTCACTTTCGTATGTGGTGCCTGTGCGTTTCTTCTCGCGTTCCATACACATTTTACATTTCTTTATCGAGGCCTGCTTCTTACCTGCAGGTTGATCCCGTTTTATAAGTTGATGTTCACGATGTAACACTGGAGCAGGTTTAGTCATAGGAGGCAAAAACTGTTTTTTCTTTCCTTTTGTTTTCCGCCTTCATCATGTTATTTTCATATGCATTGGAAATATACAGCACATTTCTCTTATCTTTCCATTTGACGATCATAATTCCTTTAGCATGTCGAACAATGGCTTCAAGTAACATTTATTGGCTTTTTTCGTCTATTGGATCGCAATGTTCCCGTACAGTGTGTTCCATTCTCTAGTAGCTTTTTGCTGTTATAATAATTAACCATGTACACATGGTGGCCAATATTTTAACTTTTCTTGTAATACATATAACACAACTTTATCTGTATGTCCCTTGCCGCCTAGTTCGTTCAACATACCACCAGAATATATCGAAAAGTTTCGAGTGGTCAATATGCCATACTTGTGGCGTTTATTTTTAATATTTTTCCGAATTCGTAACCTCCCACGGTACAGAGCCATGTTCTCGTTAAGAGAGAGATCGCGTCCAGGAGAATAAACCTGAGACATTCTTTTATTAAAGAAATTTATAAGTGGCGGTACTTTATAAAGTCTGTCATCATTAGCTTGTTCTTGTGGATGAGAAAAGTGCAGGGCTATCAAATAATCAAAAACGATTTCTACCAATACTAGAGGAAATTACCTCATTATGAAACAACGGATCTGATTTCCCATAATCTTGGGCATTCTAGGCATTTTCACAATACCCATATGTAAACATACTCCCAAAAATATTTGTATTTCTTGAATGCAAAATTATCTCAGTATTATTTGCCGCATTTTCATTTTTAACCAAAATATCTTCATCTATTACAATAATTTGCGCTATTTTCTTGCTCACTCTCATCCCATCATTCCGACCCTGACTACGCCTCTGTCCATCTATAATCTGCCTTGTCATCATCAAGGTCCCACTCACAGTCACTATCTTCTAATATTTCTAGTAAATCTGATTCTGATATTTGTGATATTTTGAGAATATTTACAAAATATTAAAAAATTAAAACCGCTTTTACTTTTCGGTTAAAATCTTTCGTAACGTGCCTATGTCCGATTACTACACTTAACTGCAATGCCTACAGCTAATGTTAGTGTAAACGGGTACAAAACGCTTAAAAGCGTCAGGGGCACTAACTCAGAGCTACCTAAACGCTAATAACTTATAAGCGTCATGGGCCGCGAAAGTGTTAAGTGTATTTATGAACGAACATTAAAGGGTCCTACAGACGCTCCGTCTTACCTTCATACTTGCTTGCGCAGTTCTAGTTGTAAGGCAAGTCTTAAAGGATTAGGTGGTATCCACACGTAGCGTGTTCAGTTCAAATTTTTTCTCAGTTGTGAGTAGTGAGGATGGTAGTGTGATCATGTAAGACCTCAGTGACGATCTTTTGATAGGTGTTGCTTTAGCGTTAGCTTTAAGAAAAAAAAGTAAACGTAGGTCAAAATGGGCAAAACCGTGGATTTTAAAAAGGGCTAAACTCTCGCACATAAATTTGTTAAATGAAATAAGGTTGGAACAGGAGGACTGGAATAATTACCTTCGGATGGATGAGGCTACCTATTTTGAGCTTTTACATATGGTTACACCTCTTATTAAACGTAAGGACACTGTAATGAGGGCCGCTATCACTCCAGATGAGCGATTTAGTGCCACCCTTCGTTTCATGGCCACAGGAAATAGTTATGCTGGTCTAAAATTTAGAACTGCAATATCGGCACAAGCTTTATCGAAAATCATCCCAGACACGTGCTATGCTATAAAGTGTTGAGGAATCCTTATTTAAAGGTAAGCTGTGTAGGTATTCAATTAACACCAATTCATTTACGATTATTGTAACCGAAACTGAAAGTACATAAGCAAAAACACAACCAGTTCTTGTACAAAAATAAAACAGACGACTACAACATGTTATTATATATTTGTTACCTTTTACAGTAAAAAAGAGATGCAGTACTTGTAGAAAATATGAAACTAACGACTCTAAAATTTTATTAAGTATTTTTACCCTTTTACACGTTTTCATCGAAGGTATGGAAATACCGAGCAGCATCGTATCTTGGGTCTTGGCTTTTGGTAGCATCGTACCTGGATTCTTGATTGTGTGGAGCATCGTACCTTGGCTCTCGACTTGTCGACTGTCGAAAAGCCATATTGGTCATTGTGTATATTTGAGTTGTATATGGCATTTGCTGGTTGCGTGCAAAAGTAGTTTTCAAGTGTGTGACTGCAGACGACGTTGGTGCCACAGGTTGAACGTTATTTTGTTCACTCACTATCTTGGAACTTCTACTGAGACCTCCTAACTTTGCTTCAAAAATCGCGTCATTAATTATTTTTTGGTGTTCTGAAGTCAATATTCTTAATTCTTCTGCAATATGTTTTCCGTATGCTTCATACTGTTGAACATTTGATGCTTTTAATTTATTCGATACTAAACCTAAAATTTCATCGGATGTTTCATTTCTTCCCTTCCTTTTGGGCCTACTGGTGTGAGATGAGGATGCTTGGGACCGTATGGATGAAGGACTTTCAGGACTTAATAGTGGCGTATTAAAATCATTGTCCTGTAAAAGATATCAAAAATATTTTTTAGCCATATATCATTACCGAGGGACGTACGAATTAGATAATCGTAACATGAATGTAGTTACGGAAAAATAAATATTGTTTTCAGTTTTGTGTTTGCTTCATAGGGAGCAGTACCTAATTATAATATGTATTTACTTTTAGTTTCCCAATACGGAGACGGAATGGAAAAATATTGGTGCTGAGTTTGGTCGCAGATGGCAATTTCCAAATTGTTTGGGTGCTGTGGATGGGAAACACATTCAAATCACCCCACCAGCAGGAAGTGGATCATATTTTTTCAATTATAAAAAGAGTTTTAGTATAGTTTTAATGGCTATAGCAAATGCGAATTATGAATTTCTTTTGTGCGATTTTGAAACAAATGGGCGTGTTTCAGATGGAGGAGTTATTGAAAATACTAGGTTTTTCGAAAAACTTGTGAATAGTGAACTTAATATCCCTACAGTAAATAATAATGAACTTCCATACGTATTTGTAGGGGACGAAGCGTTTGCGCTTCGTACAGATTTTTTAAAACTGTTAAGTCACAGAGAATTAAATTTTGAAAGAAAAATTTTCAATTATAGATTGTCTAGGGCACGTAGAATTATTGAAAACGCTTTCGGAATAATGGTTGCCCGATTCCGAATTTTTCACACACCTATTAATTTAGACATCAAACACATAGAACAGGTTGTAATGGCTTGCTGTGTATTACACAATTTCTTACGGAGAAAGTGTTGTAATTCCTATAGCCCGCAAACATGTCTAGATGAAGAGGACAAAACAAATGGTGAAATAACGCCTGGACCCAGGAGTGAAACACAACTTTTGGGGTTAGAAAGAGGCTTTAATAGAAATTATGGAGAGGCAGCAAAAAATGTACGACAGAGATATCTGGAATATTTTAACGGTGACGGAAGTGTCGAATGGCAAAATAATTTTGTAAATGGAAATAAGGATCTAAATTAATAAAATGTTTCATTACAATTATTTTTTTAAATTTGCCTCGTCTGCACTCCTTTCCCCAGCAGCATCTTCACTCTCATCTTTTTCAGTCATATTGGAGCTACTCTCTCTCGTCTCCTGATCTAACAGAAACAATAAGTAGTCAAAGTACCATAAAGAAGGGTTGTAGATGTCATCTTCCCCGGCTCCTACAATAAGATTTATATAATAAGAATATACAAAAGTATACTATTAGCATACTTGAGTTTTCAGATGCCTTTTTTAATTTCTTTCCTAAAACAGCTCCTTAAAGAATTAATTTTTTTAATAACTACATCCTTTGTTGCCATCGGGTCCTTTTCTTTTAACTTATCACATAATACGTCGTATGCTGCTTGTTTCTTATTGCGGTTACTGTATTCTGCAGACTTTATTTTCCATAAACACGGATTTTCTCTACATAGTGATATGAATTCTGTTATAAAATCTCTAGAATATCCCCTCAAATCCGTCTTTATTAACGCAAAAACGTAAACAAACTTGTAACTTCCCACTGTCTCGGCTCGAACTGAAGACTGTCGTTCGTCCACACGTGCGAACTTGCGCGGAAACCGGCAGGCTCGAGCTCAAAATTTTAAGCAGATTTTGAATTGCTTCGAGCCAAGCCACTGAACTGTACACGCACAAAAAGTGTTAAGACTTGTTATTCACACGTACGGTTTTACCTTGAGTTTTCGAACTGTGCAGGCAAGTATTAAGGTAAGACCCTTAAGATGCACGAGTCATACAGTACAAAGAAAAAAACCATTCTGTACAGTATACCAGTATACGACCATTGATCGAGAATATTAATATATTTCCCATTGGAAAATTAAGGCTTTCATAATTTGTGTTCATAATTATGAATGCTTGGCTTTTGTGAAAGAAGATAATTATAATTCATTAACATAAGATAGAATACGACGTATGTGATAATTGTTATACATTTCCACAGTAATTTCAGTTGTCCTGGTCAACAAATAGAGTAATGTTATTAATAAAATTAATTAATTAATTAATTAATAAAATTTATTAAACTTGTATCTATTTACTAACGAGGACAGATGTTAATTGCTGTCGGTACGTATTTAGATTATAAAAGTATATATAATATATTCTCATAAGATTTATAAATTGTGATTTTATTTTATTCTGTTTTTCAGACAACCACAATTTTGTTGCTGTTCCTGTTTTCTTTGTTCTTGGATGATTACAAATTTGACATATATATTACTGTATATAAAAATTTATTACTGTTGGGATTTTATCCATATTTCCATAGTACTAAATGTAATTTTTATATAAACTATGCTGTAAACGTTGAACTATTATGCAATGCTTACAGTCACTGCCTTTATATAAATTATTCATTTATCTCTGGTTGTATTTCCTTCCTGGAACGTTTCCTTTAACTGAGCGAACAAGCGATAATATGTAATTGTAAGGTTCTTATCAATACCACTTTATCGGTTGCTTATCATAGTATGCTCACGATGACGTTTCGCTTTTCTGGGAAGGTTTAGGTTACATTTATCAATGTACCATTCGCAAAGCGATTACAAAGCGATGATTGTAAACTAACCAAAAATTCTTGTTTAAGGGATTTATTTTTACAAAAGGTAAATGTATATATTATTTACATACCATTTATTGAATATACAAACATTTGCCCTCTTTTGATTGCTTATGCAATAGTTTCACTTCTGGTTTTACTAGCTCAGCATTTATAATACTTTATCTTTTTTTTTTATTTTTGCAGATGGACGATATGCTGTACGAATCGAGGTAAGTGCTCAAGATATTTGTATAGTATATATCAAATTTTTTTTACTAGTTTGATGACGCGGACTAGTTACGCATCCGCTTATGACCACTTAATTCTACATCCTTGTGGCGAAAGTATAGTCGCGTTTTTGAGATAACATTCCAGTTTCTTTTTATCAGATTATTTTTCTAACGTAATTAAGATATTTCATACTTCATCTTAATTAACCGATAACAAGTAAATTATGTCCTTTAAAGAACTATTAAAACGAATAAGTGATTGTAAAGTTGGAATCTCGTATAGAATCAGTTCTTGGTTAAATAGTATTTATTACTCGTCTAATAGATAGAATGCGGATGTATCACACAATTTATTCCTACTTGAGTTAATTCCTACCACAAAAAAGGTCAAGAAAAACATATACAGAAACATTCACGCGGTGAAAAATTATAGTTGTAATAAAAATATAAAAAAATTATTACAGAACCTATCAGAAAAGTTCAAATACCTTTTCTTTCCAAGCAATCTGTCTTTCAAAAAGCGTTCTACTTTTGAAATGAGCACAATAGATTGTATATGTAAATATTAAGAGATCAAATGCAATTCCATGTTTCTTATGCTTGGGAATCTGGTAAAATTCTAAGTAATATTTGAATTATTCCAATAATTTTAATAAGTTAAATTACTTGAAAATATATTACTTTTAATGCATGTCAAAACATTGACAATTAATCCGTTAATCCACTGCCGATTTAATCGAACAGACTAAAAATTCTTCTATTTCGCGTACACAATGGCTGTTTTGTGGCACTGTTTTCTTGGAAAATAGCACAAGATGCAATTTTGTGCAATCTCTTTTCAGGGTTTTTATTTTTTATTTATAACATATTGTAAAGACTGGTACAATCTAGGATGACCAGTTGTCGTTTTAAGTGAGATATAAAACCACCATCAGTCGCAACAGAAACAATGTTCTTCCATGAAATAGCTTTGTCGGTAATAAAACGTTCTACGGCCTGAAAAATCGATTCTCATCTGGTATCCATCTCTAAATCTATAGCAAAAAGCAGTTCTTGGGACATATTTTAATACATCGAACATATCCTAACAACAGAGTTTCATTGCCGGGTAATTTAGACTCGTCCAACTGGAGAGAGAATCTGTTGGTCTGTAAGAAATTGCCTAAAATGTTTTCCACGTCGCGACCCATCTCGTCTATTCGTCTCTGAACGGTGTTATTGCTCAAAGGAATTCTCTTTATAATATCATGTGCGGGCTTGTGCTATACATTGTTGAGGATTTCCGCAATGGCTGGTAAAATAAGCTGTTCTCCATTTGTATGGGGTTTCCCCGACTTCGCTATTAGTAAAGATATAGTATAGGACGCTTGTAAACCATCAACGTCTTGCATAGATGATGACGCAAACATCGATCTTATGGATGGCCTTCTTTAAGTGCTTGAAAGAATGACAAGCGCTTACTTTTTTTGTCAGCATGTACTCTTGATAAGTGGTCCTCCATTTTTGAAGGCTTCATGGCATCGTTACTGAATACTTTTTCACATATGAGACACATCGCCAAGTCTTGATGTGATAGAGATGGAACACTTCAAGTAGTCCAAACTGTATTGTCTGCATTTTTTTTCGTGTCTGCAATCATAAAACTCACAACCTGTAAATCAAAAAAAAAAATGTTTAAGAAACTACTTAAAAAAAACCAATAATAAAACTGTTTTCACACCTAGGTACTCGGATGTTTTTTACGTATGCTCACGAACTTATTCATTGATAAATTTGGATAGTATAGAAAATTTGTATTAGGTACCAATCAGCGTAGAAAACGAAAACAAAGAGAATTGAACATTTATAATTTTAGGTAACAACTTTTCTAAAGTAATTTAAAAAAATACTTAGAAAAATATTAAAACGTTTGTAGGTACTTACCGTGTTACTTTTTCATTTGCTGAAATGTATATGTAATTAAAAATTATTATTAATTTTATTAAATACATAAATAAAAAGTTTACCTCGAGTAGGATTTGAACCTACGACCTGTACTTTGCTAGAGTACCACGCTAACCAACTGCGCCATCAAGGTTCAAGCCCCATTCGATGTAAATTTTGTCTTTATGTATGTAGAACTGATGTAAATTCTAAATGTAATGAGATTACAATCAAATTACTTATATTAATGAAATGTGAGCCTGCAATATCGCAAGGATTCACACATACCAAAGCAACTTGACTAATATTAAATTATTATAGTTTTGTTATGAACGAATAAATTCAAAGGTAAATATTTAATTAAAAATTATTATTAATTTTATTAAATACATAAATAAAAAGTTTACCTCGAGTAGGATTTGAACTTACGACCTGTACTATGCTAGACTACCGCGCTAATCAACTGCGCCATCAAGGTTCAAGCATAAATGTATGGTTAAGCAGGTTAAGCTATTATCGCGCGATGATAACTAAGCACTTTCGTAAATTCTTTTTCAATCACTTTATTTTAATTCACTTTGCAATCTCTTGAAATAAATTGGTAGATGGGTGTATTATCATTCAAGGTCCAACGAATTTCAAAACGCAAATGAACTTTCAACCTAAGTGCAAGCTTGTTTATAGTAAAATCCGAATAGTCAGAAGCGCCAGTCTAGGATATTTATGGTCTCGGTTAATATTCGCGCTACTGCTGTACGCATTACGTTATAGGGACCGTTACATTAGTATATTTGAATTTACCGCGTTATTTTTCAACATTTCAATATGACGTATATCTGCGATCAATTGTTAGATGTATGTTCTCTTAATTATCTTTGAGTGTATTAATTTTGGATATTGTTTTATGGTGTTAATTGTTTTGTGATTGTTACTGTGGACAGATTAATAAAATTAGTTACGTGTTTTTGGCAATATTAAGGATTTTATGTTTGACTGTTGTAAAAATGGGATTCGAATACTGTGCTGTGGTCGTGTTTAATACAATGCGCTCCGCTGTTGCGCGTAGGTCAATTCGTAACCACTCACATCAAAGGTGTCGACGTTGAGTGACACTTCTGATTATTCTCTATTCTGGGATAAAATATCAGGAGCATGTTTGGACTTGTACTTGATCATGATTTCGTTCGTGTTAAATCGCGTATATGCGTCAAATTTTAAAAGTACAACAATGATACTTTCTACTAAAATATTAGTCATTCTCATAACAAGTTGGTACACGTAACACAACTCATACAGTATCTTGAAAGTTTCAAATAAGAAATTGTGTTAATTAATAGGGGTCGATTTTTAGACCTAGTCGACCCCCAAAATCAGTTTTCGTTTATGTCGACCCCTGGGAAACCGATTTCGACCCCAAGGGGTCGATATCGACCACTTTGGGAATCCCTGGTAAACACGATAGGTATTAAGGTTATTAACAAGTTTTTATTACCTATTACAGTACAGTGACAATATATTTTTAATGTCACTGTGTCATTGTCTTTTACAGAAACGGAAAATCCTGGCATAGATTGTTCTGCCAGAACAATATTCTAACTTTAAATTACCTTCCACCCCGTTTCCTATTTACTTCATTTTCATTTGTGTTATCTACATGGCTATTGGACTCATCAACACAATGCTCTTGATTTTGAAAAGTTTGGTGAAGTAAAAGGCTGATTACAAAGCATTGGTGCTACTTCAACTTTTTTGTTTATAGAACTGTCAACATATCCTTCAGCTACAGCTGAGGACTTCTAACAGCTGTGTTTTTTAATTGTGAGCAAATCACCTCCCTAATTGGCAAGGTGCAATGGACGACCGGCGAAAACAGTGACCCGTGATATTTTAAGAAATTTTGCTATATTTTTAGGTACTTCGCCAACTTTGTTAATCCCCAAACGAATATGGGTCGTATAAGACCATCTCAGTTTCACGTACTTAATAAGATTAATCCAAGAGAATTCAGTTATGCAGAATAGCCGTGACCAATTAGTTTTAATTTTTGGGACTGAAACCATTATCGCGTCAAGTTTTATGTCTATGTCATTTAGTTAACTCATCTCGCCTACATGCGCTGCAAAACCCCATTATTAATATGACCTGAAATTTTGTACTTCGATAAAAAAATATTATTTATGAAAATAATGCAGTAGTATATTTACTTTCATTGCCAAAAAGGTGTCATTAGCGTCATTAATAAACTTTTACCATTATCACACATAATAAAATACTTATCTTTTTTGGAGTTTTTAATGGTGTATTTTAAGTTATACAATCTATCAGTTATCTTCGTTAGTAGTAATATCTATTAAAATTGTTAAAGATGTTGTAAACAAGTTTGTCAAAGTGAAAAATTAAAATACATATAAGCATCAGCCTGCTATTAATATTGCAGCTTGAGAAACGTATAAAGCCAACTATAGAATTAAATTTTAGTAAAGAATAACTAGGTCATAAAAAATTAAATATTGTTAAACTGTCTTAAAGATGACAAAAAATCAAAACACCCTCTAACGACGAAGGCTAACAATGAAAAATGTCAGCCAAAATACACATTTAACAACATTTAATCAAGTTATGATGTAAGTGTAAAGTTGTGAAAAAATTCAATTTTAAAATGAATGAAGCATTCACAAATATAAACACGACATCAAATAAAATAATTCAGTTAAATCTAGCAAAGAGATAGATGTCTTTGTCGATAATTGGAAATGTTATTAACAATGAAAGGCAACTTTTTTTGTAATTTTTAAATTTTAATCTTAATTTTAACTACTTATGTTAAATTATAGTGGTGTGGTAATTTAACATATAATTGGTAAAGCATTTGCTTCAAGGTCTAGGAAAAACACAGCAAAAAACCTAGACATACCAAAAGTCAAAATTGAAATCAAAATCAAGACGTATGATTATGCCTTTTTTTTAATTATAAGATGCCAAAACCTATTTAAACGGAGATTTTCCTTTTGTCTATTAAAATTATTAGGGTGTTTATATATTTCAATAGCTTCACGTTGTAAAGGAACATAATAATGAGTTTGTCTTGACAATATTTCTATATTATCTAATTGAATATCATGATTTAGATTATTTAAGGCATGGCCAGTCACCGCAGACTTCTCTGGTTGACCTAATCTACAAAATTTAATATGTTCTTTACGTCTTGTATCATAGCTACGTTTTGTGGTTCCAATGTATACTTTGGCACTTGAACAAGATAACTTATACACTCCGGAAGATGATAATCGGTTTGAAACATCTTTAGCTGATCTTAAATGTTCTTTAATTTTTCTTGTAGGTTTTGCCATATTTAATTAGTATTTGTAACATTAGCTATAAAAGAAAGAAAAGCAGTACCAACATTAAGAACTGGTTTTTCTTTAAGTTTACGTCTAGAAGGTGTAATAACATGATTAATATCTGTAAGTGAATATCCATTATCTTGTAAGGATTTTGTTAAATATTTATATTCATCCTTCAAAAATTCAGGGTCATAAATTTGTTTTGCTCTATCTACTAAAGATTTAATTACACCAATTTTTTGACGTGGATGGTGGTTGGATAATTTATGAAGGTGTGTCGGCTTTATGGAAACCTTGAAAGTTAGTAAATTATTATTTTTGGATATTAATATGTCAAGAAATGGTAAACTTCCATTAGTTTCTTTTTCCACGGTAAACTGAATACTAGGATGTATACCATTTATAAAAACAAAAAAATTCATGCAGTGCCTCTTCTCCATGTCTCCAAATAACAAATGTGTCATCTTCATATCTATACCAAACTGAAGGTTTTTTAGGTGTATTTTGTAACGCTAATATTTCAAATTTTTCCATGTAAAAATTAGCTATAACAGGACTAAGGGGACTACCCATGGGTACACCATCAATCTGTTCATAAAATTTACTATTCCATTGAAAATAAGTTGTAGTAAGACAGTGCTGAAAAATAATGGTTAGGTCCTTTGGAAAAAGATGATCAATGTATTCAATAGTTTCTTTTAGAGGCACTGTTGTGAAAAGTGAAACATCAAACTGACCCATTAGACCACCCTCTTAAATTTTGAACCTATGCATTTTTTCAACAAAGTCGGCAGAATTTTTAATGTAATGGGGTGTTTTCCTATATGAGGTTGTAATAAAAATGTACGATGTTTTGCAAGACTATATGTAGGAGAACCAATTGCACTAACAATAGGCCTTAAAGGAATATTAGATTTATGAATTTTTGGAAAACCATATAGTTTTGATGAAATAGCTTCAGAGTTAGTTAGTGTCTTTTTTATTTCTTCAGGAATAGATGATAATTTAATCAGTTCTTAGTCTTTAAAAGAAGCTTTTTTGTTGGATCTCTTGGTATTTCACGATAAGTCTCTGGTTCCAATAATTGTTTTATTTTAACGTTATAATCGTTCATAATTAATATAACAGTTGCATTACCTTTATCTGATTTTAATATTATTACACTGTCATTGCGTTTAGGATCAAGTAAAGCACGTCGTTGGCGAAAGGGTAAGTTGCTCTTTGGGGGTTTTGTTTTACGTAATATGTTAACGGTGTTACATCTAACTTCATTAGCAGCATCAAATGATTTAATGGACTTTTCGATATTGGAAATTATATCTTCAAAAGGTGTTATCGAAAATTTCTTCCTTTAGAAAGCGCTTCAATAGCATAATCTGAAACAACATTATCAGGAAGGTTTATAACTGTTTTTTTATAATCAATAGATGATCTATTATTTTGTTGTTTGTATAATTTATGAAATTTTTCTTTTGACGTTGACATGAGATGCCAAAATTTATTTCCATAGATTTAAACGTTATATAGTCGGGGCGGCGAGAGGTGTCTTATGACCCATCTTTTAGTAAAGCATGGTTTAAGATTTTAAAAACGTATGACGTTATTGGTTCATATAGTTAGTAATTGTGAATACCAACAAAACATCGTCAATGTTTCTAGGTTATTTTCAAATTTAAGCCGCGCTGTCAAATTTAAATAAAATCATTGTTCGAATATCTCGGGATTTAGCATCCTAAAGGTCTTAAAAATCCCTATCCACTCGTATAAATAAAGTCGAATTTCGTTTAAGGTCTGTCTGCACTTATTCTGGCATGTAAAGTCCGCCGAGTGTGGGTAGTCATATGATAAAAATATATTGTACAACTGTAAACGACTATCAGAACCGAGACTGGTTCAACAAAATTTCGTTTTGGATCTGTTTTACAAATTAATTGTATCAATAATTTTCAATAAGAAACGAATTAGCTAACAGCAGGCAGTGCCCGAATGAAGTCCGAAAAGTTTGGTTACTTGCGGAGGATCGTTTTTAGCCGACAGATCTCACTGCGTGAAAAGAGTCAAGACTGTAATTTGATTATCGAAGCTACTTATAAATAACTGATTTTGTCATAAATAAATACACTGTATTGGATGTTAAAAATGAGATTTATTATTAGTTAATAATATAACCGATAGTGAAAATCTCAGTTTACAGTATATATATATATATATATATATATATATATATATATATATATATATATATATATATGACTTTGTCCGTGTTACGGTTTTCTCGGAAATGCCTCATGCTAGAGCAGTTCGCTGCAACATAATATTACATAAGTATAAATTTGAATAGTGAAAATTATTAGCGTACCTGGATAATGGAAGTTAAAGGTGAACTTGCCCTCCCTCGTTATCGCGTTTCATCTCGAAATAATGCAGTATATTCACTAACATTACTCGAGTTTGGCTTTTCAAAGATTTACCTTTTAATGACATCATTATTTACTGCAAAATAAGTTAATGCATTCAATTAATTGGAATGCATTTTGCATTATAAACTTACCTCGTAATAGTGAATATTAATAATAATAGTTTTGAAAAAAAACTGTTGTTTACAAATGCAATGGAAACTAATAAATTACGTAGTGAAAGATAAATTATTATAACTACAAAACACGATGCGATTATAAGAAACGAAATACGAAGAATAATTTGAGGTTAAATAGCCAAGAAGACATCTGACAGCGTCATGCGCGTTGACTTTAGAATCGACATACGTTTTCAAGTCCTTCATTTAAAATATATAGCAGACGTATATTTATAACCAGTCGTTCTTTAAGTGGGAACTTCGCACTAAGATAAAGGGAAACAGATGCATTTCACAGTAATAATTACATCCCCATTCTCGAGTCCGCCATATGCCCGGCGCTACTTTAAAATCAATTTTATCCTAATCTTTTCTATTCAATATAGATGAAATTTCTAAATGTAAATATAAAAGATTTTTATCGGTGTTATCCAATAACTTCCTAATAATATGTATTTGATTACGGAGAAGAGCATTTTCAGTTCTTCTGTAAACATTATTAGATAAATTTTGGGATAATATTTTGGTCTCGGCATCAAACTAATATTTTAGATTTCTTCGGTTCATCATTTTGAGATTTTCGCTTTAGAAATTCGACCAACTTTGTATAAGTAGGTATGTCAACAATATCCTTATATAACGAAAGGCATGTTCGGAGTATCGAGTAATTTGACCACATAGTAGAAGCCTTGTTTCTTTGACTCATTATATTGAAGTATGCCAGTATAATATTTTCTGTTACATTTACAACACTATTTTCATCGCACCATATGCATAAGTTTTTATACTCTTTTTCATATTTACCTGGTAATTTCTCAAAAAGTAACTTCTCGACTGTACTATCTGCAACCTCTCTTAATTCTGGAGGAGTAGAGGAGATTGTAATTGAATCCATAATTTAAATTTTGGTTTGGACACTTAATAATTCAAATGTGCCTTGATGATTTGACTATCATTATATTACCAACATAAAAAATCTAAATAAACTATGATTTCACGTTTGTGTTTGAGAACAAATAAAAATAAATGCATACGAAATAGAAAAAGTACTATGTAAAACACGTGTTACAATGACGATTGTAACATTCATACTTTGGCGAAATAAGTTGACGCTTTGTCTTCACACATCACACGGGCATTAACAACTAAAGACTCAGGTCAAGGTACATTTTGTGCTGTGGTGAATATTTATTGTTTTTGTAACGATTTGAAGAAAATGTTTTTTTTTAATTAAAAAGCGTACAGTGGATCGATCTGGCAGTAATTTCAAAGATCAACAAGATCATGCGTCAACCGATTTAGCTGCTCTTACTCCCCCCAAACAAAAAAACATTGGTGCAACCACCTGTTCCACTCCTGATCTAACTGGTACAAGAGCTAAATGCTGCATTTTGGTATGCATGTCGTAAGTTTCAATCGACACACAGTATATACCGATTTAAAAACTGGAAACATGCAACAGATCTTAAGATTGGATTGCCAGTTCAGGAAAAAACCGCGGTGCATATTAAAGCCATGGACCAAGAAAGAATGAGACTCGACCGGCAATACTGTCTCTACGCTTATCAATAATAGCATTCTGGAAATATATAGATATTACGTTGTCGATTGCTGAGATAATTCAGTTTTTAACTGTCTCTACGTGGCAGCTATAAGATCGAACTTGGCTAAGACCGGAGATATTTATGAACTTATTTAAAATTACAAATCAAAAAGAAGATTAATGTTACATGAATTTTTCGGACACGGAAAGGTGGCTGCTATATACCAGGGAAAGTCTATTGGTAGGTTACTGGAGCAGCGCTGGTCTGGGCATATAGCAATGATTCAAGTAATATTTTCGAATTACGCTGGAATATTAAGAACACTAGATGAAATAAAAAATGATCACTCATTTAGTTAGACACTGCCAAAATATGTTGTAATTAAATCAGCCAACCGACTTTTAAACTATATGGAATTAATACCATGTGAAAAAAGACCACCAAAGATAAGTGTAACTATGAAGGAATGCTTGCTAATGGAAAAACTACCCTCTAAAAATAAAACAACTTATATCTTGTGTTATCCTTATTAAATGAGAGGTTCTCTCTCTAACAATGTTGTATTCATTAATGCAATAAGTAGTAGATCTTTTTGACCTCGATAAATTGAAATATCTAGAAAAGTTGGGTGTCTTATTAATTCGTGTGGCCTTCTATTTTTATTGTGAATTATTTTTAGTATTATTACAAAAAAATTCTAATTATCCCCTACAAGCCCTTGACCAATTTGTGTTTTCTTTCCGTCATAGTAAACCCAAAGACTCTAAGCTTGCGTTAAAGAGAAATGTAAATAATGCGACGTTTCGTTAAATACCGACCGTTCGTAGTGTTCTGCAAAAATCAATCGTAATACTTTAGTAAATAGTTTCGACAGTGAATCATATTCCCTTGAAGTCGGAACTAAGTTGCCGCGTGCTTTGAGCAGTAGTTCGCAAACATTTATTCATACGTATAACGTTAGCGCACTCATTCAAATATTTTGTCATCGATTTTAGTTGTTAATAAAAAGTAATAATTATATATTTAGATTAAAAATGTACTTAGAATGTGAAAAATGTAGTTTATTTTAAGAAATACGAGATGTATAAATTCGCAGGTATATAGTAATATTTTTATGGTACAACTTAGAACAAAACGAAATAGAAAATAAAACTTTCCCAAAATATATAATCTAAATAAGTTTATACACTTACTCGTATAACAAATTGTATTTATTTTACCTATTACGATTTATAGTAACAGGTAATAATTATTTAACATGCAGACCAAAAATCTATCTATGATATGTAATAATAATTATTAAAAACTCTTGAGCATTAGATTTGCTTTATTTGAAAGTATACACAAATATTTAAAATATTTAAAAATAATTAATTCCAAGTAGGTAACATTAAATTTTAAAGACAACAATTACACCGAAGTATTTAAGCGTAATTATCATAAGAAGCGTAATTTGAAACACATTAAGTACTAGCTTAATTAACGAAAACTATGTAGCGAAGAATGCGAAACTTCAAAACATTTACTATTATACATAAGAAAGGTATGTTGATTGCAGTTACAATTTATCCATAAATTACACATTTGTCAGTGAAAACTCTAGTATCTGTTAGTTTGTCTGTGGATAACTTGGTATAATTTTAATAAAATGACAAGTCAATGGCGCCTTAACAAAGAAAGTTGGGAGTTATTATTAAATACCTACGACTACTTTTCAAGTGAAAAAGAAAACGGTGGTCCTTTACTTTCTGTTCATGCAGTACAGCAAAACACAGCTGATACCCTAAAAGTTTCTACGAAAACCGTATCGAGGCTGTGTGCTTTAAGAAGAAATGGTAACGACCTAGAAAACCGGAAAAGGCAAGTGTCTCGCAAAAAGTGTTTGGATTTGCCCGATACCATTAAGCAAACCATACGTGCAGTAGTGTATGACATGTATGCTAAAAAAGTACACGTGACATTAGATACAGTATTAAGAAATGTTAAAACAAAACAAGTGTGCGACATAGGACGATCCAGTTTGTACAAATGTATTAAAATATCTGGGATTCGCCTTCAAAAAAACCTTATGCGAAAAAAGTCATGTTGTACTACAACGTAATTGCTTTTTAAGAAACTGTTTAAAAAACTTAAATTCTTCAAATCCCTCCCAATTTGTATTGATCGACGAAACATGGGTTTTTAGTAAGGGATCTTCAAAACGAAGCTGGCACGATGGCAGTGTAAAAAGTTTACAACATCCCTTAAAAACAACGGATGGTAAGCGGGTACTGTAAATGGTTTCGTGGAAGGGGCCAGTTTAATATTTGGTACCAAAAACAAATCCTTGGACTACCACGACAACATGAACTCAGAGTTGTTCGAAAGATGGTTCGAAGAATCTGTTTTAAAAAAATTAGACGAATCTTCTATTATCGTTGTTGATAATGCATCGTACCATTGTAGAAAAATGGAAAAATATCCAGCTTCGTCTTGTACCAAAAAACAAATTATTGAGTGGCTTCAAATGAAAACCATGGATTTTGAAGAAGATATGTTGAAATCCGAACTATTGCAAATTGCCAACCAAAACAAAAGTCGGGATAATAAATGTTTTATTGATGACTTGGCTGCATCTTATGGTCATCAAGTTCTTCGGTTACCCCCGTATCACTGTCACTTCAATCCGATTGAGTTGATATGGGGGATTGCCAAAAACGACTATGATAAGAACATAGGATCAACAGTCGGGAAGGAAGAAAATGTTCCTGAAATTTGGGAACAGGCACTAAATAAAATAACTCCAGATATTTGGGAAAAAAGTGTCGAGCATACGGAGTCTCTAATTAAAAGTACACATGAACGTGAAAAAATTATAGATGAAGTTAGACCAATAGTTTTTACAGTTAACACCGGCAGTGATATTGAGGAAGAAAATGGACTTAATTCAAGTGATAGTGAATCTCCCGTGAGTGATAACGGGTAACAATCTTATTCGGGTTTCAACAGGTACATAGTTATATAAGTTTGGATAATTTAATTTATATTATTGATAATTTTGACGTTTTAAAATAGCGATTAGAGATGGTAATAATTATATTATTTATTAGTTTTTAAATATGTACATATGTATAAATTTTTAAATATTCAGTTACCATTTGGTATAAATTAAAAATTGTTAAAACAAAATTATGGATATTATTTGGTACAAACATTTGTATAACTTAAATAATATTTTGTGTTTTAAATATGCGTGTTAAATAATTATTACCTGTTACTATAAATCGTAAATCGTAAATAGGCAAAATAAATACAATTTGATATACGAGTAAGAGTATAAACTTATTTAGATTATATATTTTGAGAAAGTTTTATTTTCCGTTTCGTGTTGTTCTAACATGTACCATAAAAATATTATTACATTTTTTCACATTCTAAGTACATTTTTAATCTAAATATATAATTATTACTTTTTATTAAGAATTAAAATCGATGACAAAATATTTGAATTGGTGAGCTAACGTTATACGTATGAATAAATGTTTGCGAACTACTGCTATAAGTAAGCGGCAACTTAGTTCCGACTTTAAGGAAATATGATTCACTGTCGAAACTATTGACTAAAGTATTACGGTTGATTTTTGCAGAACACTACTAACGGTCGGTATTTAACTAAACGTCGCATTATTTACATTTCTCTTTAACACAAATTGATCAAGGGCTTATAGGGGATAATTCAATATCGGACACAGCAAAAAAACTATATCACTGTCTACCAACTTCGCCAACATACCACTGTGAAGTTGGCAACCCATTTAATAAAATTTTGATATATTTACGTATGCTTTCCCCAAGAGTTCTAGAGCCTGATGAGTTTTAAAAACAGCTCTGACTATTTAATGCAATAAAACAAGGATTTGAATTCATCTAGTTTTCGCAATACGACAATTTGTCATAACCTTTCTGTATTAAATCAGATAAACAAAATTTATAATAGTTATTGATATAACTTTTGCTGCGCTATTCAGAATTTTCAAATTTTAGGTTATTCTAAATAAAATCGTATAATAATGATTAGTTATTTTTGGTGACAGTAAAGTATTAGGTTCCATGTATCCTTTGTGCACTGACACTCATTTTTTAAATGTTTACCAATAATAATTTTGAATTAAGTTTAATTAAGGCCTTACAATTTTCTTACACTTGACATATTTCAACTTTTTAAATCTTAATCCATTCTTAAAACTAAAACAAATGTGGTCCATTAGTAATGATACTTAATAAGGTAGTACCAAGTCAACAAAGGCCGTGATAGGACATGAACGAGGTAAACCTCAAATCTGTATTTGTCTAACTAAAAAGATATTTACAAAAGATTTAAGAAAAGCTTACTTTACGAACAGTCTACAATTTATTCGACAATATAATTTAAAACAATAATAGTAAATTGTAAGATAATAACAGCAAATGCTTAACCGGCCCAATCGTTGAAAACAAATTTTAAAAATAGTTATTTATTTTATTGTATTTTTTTAACACACCGATCCAATTCAAAATAGGTATTTATTTTATTTACTAGTAACATGAATTTGAAGTTATATAATTAATTAATTACTGGTCAATAAATAGTGCACATTGGATGCGCCAAATTGTTCACCAGAATAGTAGTGTACAAAGTGTCCAATTTTTATGAGTGAAGATAGAGGGACACGATTTTTGCAATGCTGTGCTTTTTTTGTCAAACGAATAATCCTTTAGGTTTTAAGTTTAAATCCAACGTGATAAAAAAAAACAATAAAAATACGAATTTCTCAGTTTTTTCTTTTTTTAAATATAGATACCAAGTATTATATCTTTATGAAAATCTTAAAAAATATGATTCGTTAATATCCCAAAAGGTATTATTTCCAACTAACTATACTGTGTAAAAAGTTCTATAGATACCATTTTTTACCTTCTTGATAACTTTTCAAATAACCGAAAGAGGAAAATTTTTTTTTTGTTATGAACGAATAAGTTCAAAAGTAAATATGTAATTAAAAATTATTATTAATTTTATTAAATACATCAATAAAAACTTTGCTAGAGTATCGCACTAACCAACTGCGCTATCGAAGTTCAAGCCCCAATCGATGTAAATTTTGTCTTTATGTATGTAGAACTGATGTAAATTCTAAGTTCTCATACATAAAGACAAAATTTACATCGATTGGGGCTTGTACTTCGATAGCGCAGTACTCGAGCACAGTACAGGTCGTATGTCCAAATCCTAGTCGAGGTGAACTTTTATGTATTTAATAAAATTAATAATTTTTAATGTTTGTGTTAAGATTATGCAGTCATAAGATTTACAATCCGGTTACAGTTAACAGTTTATGGGTTTGGAAGGCATTTAAAAGCAAATATGCATAACATGTAAACTAAATATTAACTACAAAACAAAAAGGAAATTTAGTGTACAACATTATCGAAAAATATACACCTAAATTAATTTTTTTCATTTCTTTTTAATTACTCCACTACCTTACTTAACCACAGCGCAATTTCAGTTTTAATTTTTTTTTAAATAGAGAATAGTAGCAGTGAAACATTTTCCTCCTCCACACTTTTAATACTTACTTATAATAACCACTAATACAGTTTTGAATTTTGATTACCAAGATGATAACGGAGCCCTGGATCAACCGTGCGAAGTTTTGTAGGCTGAGAAATTGATAAAAGTGTTCTAGTGTCTTTGGAAAGATTTTCAAATTCTTGCACACTCTGAGATAGGATTTGTAAAAAATCTTTCGTAGCCTCGTGAGCTATTTTGTGTTTTAAAATCCACTTCCTTAGTTCGGTTATTGTCTGATTCTCATCTTGGGGAAGATTATTATCATGTTGAAAGATTGCCCACTACATCACCCGATGTAGTAAGTTCTTCATTGTTTGATAAGTCACTAGCACGAATGTAATGCTATACTTATTAGAAGTAATAGTTTTAATTGTCATTTCAACCACTGCATATGAAGTGTCACTTTTACCTATTGCGCAAGTTACTTGTCACAGGTAAGTCACAACCCTTTCTCGAAAATGGCGTTTCCTAATTTTAAATTTATTAATTTTTGTTCATTGACGAGCGGCTACCTAAAACTAAAGAAAATGACACTTTAGTGGTTTAGTATTCAAAAGTAGTACGCAAATTTAAAATTTTAAATGATTTAAAGTACTTAGTATGTTATGAACAATTATGACTTCTTGCATATGGCTCGGTGTGACCGTGTCACGACGGTGCATATCCCTACTACCACAAATCCACTGTTTGTAGTATATTAAAAGGTACCCCTAACTTCCTTGCATGGAACGATGATCGTACCCCGTGCAGATGAAAAAGGCATTATGCCCCATATTTATTACCCTGTCTTTGTTATACCTATAGGTAGGTCCGTTATTGGAAACAGATAGGTAAATTAAGTGTAACGATTGCGCTAATATATCGTTCACAACATATTTCAGCTGTTCCTTGGCAAAGTACTTATCTCTAGCTAGAGGTTCATGCAAACGTATTATACCCACAGTCGCGTGTTTAAAATTACAACATATGTTAGGATTTACATAATTTACTAGCTCATTAACAAAATGACCTAACCTTACTTTTACTACTTTTTATTATTACTACTACCTACATTGCATGGTTAACATCTCATTTAAAATTAGAATAATGTAAACTCTTACCTTAACAGATAAACATGAAGACAGTAATTAGAAATACGTAATTCTAATAATCAAAAATAATAGAAAAACACGAAATACGGCGGGGACACAAGTCGATATAATAGTAAACAAAATAAAATTATGACCGGGAATAAGCGTTGATGGCAAACAAAGAGTGCGAGCGGAGAGAAGATACCAAAGTAAAATGTAAAGCTGCGTTTGCGTATCCGCGCTCCTTAAGAAATCGTGTACAAAACAAACTAATAATAAAATTGGAGTACATGATCACGAATCACGTGTATATGTGTATACCGTTTTAGACAGCATTACCGAATAAGGTCTATGTAAGATTGATTGAAATCTTGATTTTTAATTATTCACAGAATATTCTCAGTAAAATAATCTTAGAATTTTCATAAAGAATATTCGTATAATATTTTGAGAAAATTGTGTATATTTAGTATGTTCCCAGAATATTAATATTCTATATATATATATATATATATATATATATATATATATATATATATATATATATATATATAGTGTGTCCAAGATTTAGCATGCATGTATTGCTATATTCGTTAATATTGAAGATAGAATGTCTGTTAAATGGGGAAAGTTTTAGAGAATTTTATGGCTATCATCATGGTAAAGTCAGATTTGAAGTAACTTTTTTTGTTTTTGAAATAATTGAAGAAAACAAAAATTGTGCATTTTCTGCTACCCCTGTAGCTCTTTTATTTGAAGTCTGACAACATTTTGATTTGTACATTATTATGACACTTTTAAAAGACAATTTTAAAAAATGTACCAAAATTTATCTACAGTCATTTATTTTTGAAATACATACACTAACTATTGTTTTTCATATGGACGCCATCTTGGATTTTAACATTATCGAATAGTATTTTTATCACCTTTTCAGCGATGTATCACATGATACGAGAATTTACTTCCAACTATCAAAAATTTAAAAAATGTAAAATTGAAATAGTAGGCCTTGAGAAGACGTGGATTAATAAATGAAAAATTTATACAATTAGATTCCTAATTATTGTAATTTCTAATAACTAAAATAAAAACAAAACCGATAATAGTAACTATCATAAAACATGCTCGATATGTCCCCCTCTACACTCCACACATTTTCTACATTTTCATATCATGTAATACATTGTAGAAGAGGTGTTAAAATCCACTATTCGATAATGTAAAAATCCAAATAGCGTCCAAAAACAAAAGTTAGAAATGTATTAAATTTTGTAAGCAAAAACAGATAAATTAGCAAGGGTTTAAATTTTTGATAGTTCTCGTATCATGTGATACATCGCTGAAAAGGTGATAAAAAATACTATTATATAATAATGTAAAAATCCAAGATGGCGTCCATATGAAAAACAATAGTTAGTGTATGTATTTCAAAAACAAATGACTGTAGATAAATTTTGGTACTTTTTTCAAAAGAAATGCGAAAAACTTAAGGGGGTGATTCATTGTTCAAAATAAAGTGTTGGTTGTTGTATAGACGTTTTATCAAAAGTTAACTATAGGGAGATATCGCGGTACAAAGATAGCGGAAAAATAAAAGTTTTTATTTTTGATTTCAAAAAACAAAAGTGATAGAATAATGCAATTCTACGGAAATATTACTAGTATGAATACACACTTTCTGCATATTTTTCACTTTTTTAGAATAAGTGGAAGGGGTTGAAATAGACTACCCCTATTATTCTTGTTAACTAAATTTAAAGAAAAACTTAAGCAATCACTTTGAAAAAAGATTTGAATAGTCTGATTTAAACTTTTTCATCTCCTGTATTTTTTCATAAAAAAAATCATTACGTGTCGGAACGTGGAAATTTATTTTAGAAAAAGAATCTAGTTGTCTGCTGTGAAACACGGTTTCATTTTGTACCAATTTTGTTAAATTTTCTTCTGACCAATCACATTTTAAAAATAATTTATTACGAAACATTTTTGAAAGTAACCTGCCTTTTTAACGCATAAACTATGCATGAAATCCTTTTTTTTTTTCTTTATTTTTCTCTTTTTTTTTTATTCGCGTTATAGCGTTTTACGCCTTGCGATTCCCAATCTCCACTGTCTTCTCCCATTCCATTCTCCGTCATTCAGGTGTCTTTCACTCATGGATTTCTTGATCCCTTGACTCCAGTTTTTCCTTGGCCTTCCTCTTTTTCTTCTTCCTTGTGGTGTCCATTCGAGTATTTGCTTTGGCAGTCTATTTTCGTCCATCCTTTGAACATGTCCGTACCATTTTAATTGTTTTTCTTCTATTTCTTCTACAATGGTTTTTTCTACTTCCATTATTTGTCTGACATATTCGTTTGTTTTATGTTCTAATCTTGAAATTCTCGCTTATTTTCTTATGGCGTCCATTTCCGTACCTAATATTTTTCTTTTATCGTTTTCGGTCATTGTCCATATTTCACTGCCATAGGATAGTACGCTTTTTATCATAAAGTTGTATATTTTACGTTTGCTCCTTTTTTTTACGTTTTTTGACCATAATACACCATTGAGAGCCCCTATGATCTTCCGACTTTGTGTGATTCGTTTTGTATTTCTGTCGTATCTTTACCTTCATTTGTAAATGTTACCCCTAGGTATTTGTATTGTTCTACTTCTTCAATCGTTACATTGTTCTCAAGTGTTACATCTCCTAATTTTGCTCCTATACCCATATACTTTGTCTTGGTAACATTAATCTCCAGTCCCCATTGTTGGTACTCTTCTATTAGTTTTCTGGCCATGTATTCTAAGTAATCCTTAGATTGTCCGATTACTACCTGGTCGTCTGCAAATTGTAATGTAAATAATGTTGTATCGTTGTTGATTTCATACCCCATCATTCCGCATTTTTTTTCAGGCTTTCAATGCGTGTTCTATGTATATTTTAAATAGTGTAGGCGATATACAACAACCTTGTCTTAGTCCCTTATCTATTGAAAATCCTTGTGATAATTTATTGTCCATTTTTACTTTCGATATGCAGTTGTTGTATAGGTCTTAAACTGCCTTTATGAGTGTATGTTTCCCATAATTTTGTAATCGGCACTGTGTCGTATGCTTTTGACAAATCGACGAATAATAGATGTACATCTCTTCCATAGGTTAGTTCTTTCTCTATTATTTGTTTTATGCAGAATGTATTGTCAGTACATGATCTTCCGGCTCTGAATCCGCTTTGATGTTCTGATTCTTTATCGCTGTATTCCTTTTCTATTAGGTCTCTCACAACATTCAATAATGTTTGCTCGTTATTATTTTCCGTGTGCTAGGTTGCTTACGCCCTAACGTCACAACCCCCATTAATGGAGGATCCTACATTCAGCCGCCCATTCTGAGTCAGACGCTGTTGGCTCTTCCGCTCTCATTCCATTGTGTCTTCTTCTGCCTCTGAGACCGTTGACCGATTTGTTATTTGCTAGTTTTGGTCCACCCCGGGTATTCTATTTCCCCGGTACCCATCATATCTGATGGGCGTTCCCCTATCCGCCACCTGGGGAGGCGCCTGATGGGGGACTAGCAACCCCTCACAGGAATGAATGAAATCGTTCTTAAAAAATATTATTTAAACATTGCAAGTGTTGAAAATGCCTGCCTTGCGATGGAATACATGCATTTATCCTACGCATCATTGAATCCCTAATACACTGGTAATATGCCAGGATTTTTTCGTATAACATCACATGATGCAATTATGCGATTTCTCAGGTCTTCGATACCCTGTACTGGGGCGGTGTAAACTAATTCTTGTAGATATCCCCATATACAAAAATCCAAAGGATGTAAGTCTGGGGATCGACGTGCCCAAAGGTGAGCCCCGCCTCTTCCTACTCTGCGTTTTTTATAGGTAAAATTTAAATACCTTCGCACTATTAAGCTAAAATGTGCTTGGGCACCAACATGCATGTAATACATGTAAAACATATTGATGTCTAGATTCTGTTATTGAATCTGGATTATCTTCAGCGTATACATGCTTGTTATGATAGTTTTGAATTGCATCTGTTGAGAAACTAGCTTCGCCCGAATAAAATGATTATCGATATTGATTCAGCAGCCCACTAGTTTTTTTTTCTAAAATAAAAATCCCCGTCTCAACACGTTGTAATTTAAATTTTATTTTTTTTTTATCTCAAATCGGCAAGTTTTATGAAAAAATACAAGAGATGAAAAAGGTTCTATATAAACCAGACAGTCCAAGTTTGTTTTTTCCAAGTAAGTTTTTCTTTAAATTTAGTTAACAAGAATAAAAGTGAAAAAATATGCAGAAAGTGTGTTTTCATCATAGCACCAGATTTATATATGCATGTTCTATAATGAATACCGCTTGATGGTGGTTTCGTTCTAAATTTGTCAAAATAAATTCAGGAGTGCACAGCATGAAATTCAATGTTTTTATTATACGCATATCCTTGTATATAAAAATAATACAATTTCCTTATATCTATCATTTGTTTAATGTGATTTTCATTTATTCTTTGTTGTGTTATTCGAAATATGTGTGTTGATCAACGACCTTATAATCAATTATAGTCTTGAATTATTTCTTATTGCGTAATTATACCCCAATTGTTTACGATTATATTAATTTGTAATGGCAAAATTTTAATTAGTGAATAGATTATTTTGTACATATTTATCTTAATTAAAAAACTGTGTAATCCTAATCTAATGTTATCACGCATAAGCACGTGGTGTAAGCACATAATACTTCGTGCTAGAACAGTAGCATTACAAGTGTATGAACTCATATGTTAACAAAAACCTAAACGCTCATCTGGCTTGCTACAGTCTGTGTGGACCAGATAAATGTACAAACATATTTTTATCGTGGGAGTGTTTTTTTTAAGTAAGTTAATGGATGGAGTGTGTGTTTAAACTTTAACATTAAACATTGTGGGTCACTCTTTAATCTTATGAATCAGCATTCAAGTACAAATTCACAAATAATTCAAATTTATATGATTACGCCTGGTTTAAATGTGTACTTTAATTATACACATTGCAAATCACAGTCAGTCAATTTCCATTTGTAATCACTTCTTGTATATTTCGGATTTACTTATTGCAAGAATATCCGTAATGTTAGAAGTAATGAAAAATATATATACGATTTGTATTCTTCTTTGCAAATAACCATTTTATAACGGAACAAAAAGAAGCGTCTTAAGAATTGAAAATCTAATTTTAAAAACTTCACTACATGTTAAACTCTTGACTATCAAGACAAGAAAACTGGAGGGAAAATGAAGATTGCAGCCATTACGTTTTAGGGACACATTGATCAAGAGAACTGAGATAAGAATTGGGGGTTGTGTAGGTCGTCTTGCTATTCAAATAATAATGTTCACTTTCTCACTGCCGCAGTCAAGCATCACGTACGATGCGAGGAAAAATTAATGATATCTTTGAAAGTACGAACAAATATATTGCCTGCCTTCTTTACACCTACTTCATAATTACGATTTTATTGTTTAAAAAAGCATTATCAATGTACATGTGCATGACGTAGTTTATGTACTCCTTTCGATTATATGTAACAGAGGATGTACTTTTAATAAAAATTGATTGTTATAAATTTAGTTTGAATTTGAAGCGCATTTGTGGTGTTAGTTCCTCATTTATTTAAAGACTAAACATAAGACTTTTGCATTTAAAATCGTTCCAGACCCTATAAGCGTACCACTCTGGCAGCGTATGTAGCGAGTTAATAATAATAAATAAATAAATAAATAAATATATATATATATATATATATATATATATATATATAATTGTTTAGATTTTTCGACATTACACAAGGTGTCATGACAACCGTTAATGCGTAGATGTTTACTAAAAAATATTTTAAATTTGTATCAGAAATGTTGATTTAATGCATCAAGTTTAAGATATTTTCAAAAATTTTGAAGTTGCAGTGTTGTCTTTAAAAACAAGTGCGCACTTCTAATTTGCTATTTTAGGTGTTTTCTGTTTAAAACATTCTCTTGCATATAAGGTAGATTTTTTAACAAACATTTATTTCCGAACGGTTGCTTCATCAAGGGAACCAGAATTTCTTTTTAAAAGAAGGGATAGAAAATATTGAGTAACTCTCAAACCTTTAAAGGTCGATCGACTTAACTTTGAAGCTATATTTCCATTATTATCCATCGTTTTAAGTTAATTCCGAACAATCAATTTAGAGATGAGTGTGAGAGTGGTAAAGGGCAAAAAAATTGAAACCCTACCACTTGCTATCGATCCATTTAAGTATACAATAAATATGTTATACTAAAATACATCGTTTAAATAATATCCGAACGACCCATCTAGGTGATGGGTTATTTTATAATATAATGAAATAGATAAAATGTCATAATTTAGGTGTCGATCAACTTAATTTTTAAGAATAGTTCCGTTATTAAAATATATTATTTAAGCCACAAGATTAAGAACACCGAACGCGTCTCATTAGCTACAGCTAATGGGTATGTAAAGTTACCAAACTAGTCAGCTTATAAAAACAAGCTTCTAAAATATTTGCCAATGTTAATTTAAAAAGTGACTACTTCAGACAATAAACTTGCGTGCATAGAAATCCACTGTAAACTTTTCACTGTAACTATAGTTTTTTGTCATTTATCAAAATTTATTTCGGCATCGTAGGTTTAACATAGTGATACTAATGCATGAAGCACATTAACTTTTTTTATTGCTTAAACTAATCTCTCATACGATTAGGCATGGATCTAATCAAGTTCGCTACTGTTTCTTGTGGGTTGTTCAGTCACTCTTCTTCCCTTGCAAGCTCTGGGATCGAGGTTGGGGCACGAAGTCTAGCTCGAATTCTTCGTTTTAGCTCATCCCATAAATGTTCAATCGGATTTAGGTCAGGTCTGCATGTTGGGCGTTATATAACATGAAAAGCGACTTCTGTAATACGATCTTGTGGTGTGCGGCCTCGTATTGTCATGCATGAAAATAAATTGGTGTGCAATGTGGTCGAACTGCTCTGGCACTAGTTAAACCACCTCTTCCGTGATCACAAGTCACCTTCTTACAGATCTGGGATCAGTACAGACTCGGTCGTGCTCATCCATAAAAATCGCATTGTCAGTATTTCTATAAACATTAAATGTCTTGTGTCTGCTATTGCATCGAAATTGCTAATGTCGAACTCTCTCGATAAGCCACCTCTCCCGTGATCACGGTCGCCTGTACAGATTAAGACAGGATCGATTCCATGAATCGCTTGTCTCATAAATAATTTTGCAGACAACTGCAATCTATAAGCCACTCGTGATCACGTCAACTTACAGATTAAACAGGATCGTCTGCTCATAAAATCACGAATCTGCAGGAACCAACTTTATAAGGAACCCGCTAATCAATGTAGCATTCTGCAAATCGATCTCTTGGTCTGCGGTACACTTGTCTTCTTCGATCGCTACCATACAGACATATTGTGCTCTCGTCTGAGAACAGAACAGACTTCATTTGTTCCATTGTCCATTTGTGCAAAACGATTCCGTGCTTGACGATGATCTGGGATAAGTTTTGGACTAATCTCAGGTATTTTAGGGGTCAGATTACTGTCCTGCAGCCTTAATCTTACAGCCCACTTACTAATAGCCACACTTCGTTCTTCACGGAGTTGTTGCATTTTGTTGATACCATAAAGCGGTCATCACGATTGGTTGTAAATGTCACTCTGCCTGTTCCAGGTCGCCTATAAAAGAATGCATTATAACGTTGGCACACCCTTCAAACCGCCGCGCGTGTAATATCCTGTTGTCGAGCACTAGCTCGCTGGCTAAGTTCATTTTATTTGTGGAAAACGAAAATGTGCAAATTTCAATCTGTCATAAGTTTGTTATTCTCGTTATAATCATCACATAAACACACTTCATTTGTGTATCGGTTGCTACGAATATAAGCGATAAGCACTTTTGATACATGTAAGCTCATATCAAAGCATATTAAATTGTCTTTCAAACAACATATTTATTTTATTGATCTGATGAATACTTTAAAAATAAAAAGAAACTGTCTTATTACAATGGGCAGATTTGTATGCACCCAAGCTTAGTTTGCAAAATGTTAGGGCCATTCTCAGGATCAAGTGGATGAGAAGGATAGATCGGGAATTTTTAAAATTAATTAAAAAAATTGTGGATACATATGTAGGGCGAAGTAATCGACCCATTAAAATTGCTTTAAAGAACATTTAGTTCAAATCAAATATAAACGTTTGGAAAATTCTGCGGTACCCCTACATATGTTTGATCATGTATATAAGGTATCTTTAATCAAACATGTTAGTAATAAGTTCGAACTTGATTGCTATGAAAGTTTAGAGATAATCATGGTGCATGGTCTTCGATCGTTGGTTCTCTTTTGTTATTACGCCAACGAATTTTTCGTTCAACGATTCTCTAGTGGCACTGTAACCACACGTCCATTTATACATAAAAAGAAAAACACTCCTTACACGAACACTTTTTGTTTGGTTTGGCGGGTCTTAGATGACCCATGTGGTCGACTGCTGTTTACGTTTCGCCTGATATTCATGGATGTCCATACATCCGAGATTCCTCACGTGTAGAGATGTTACACACGGACATTGTATTTTTCAAGCATTTGTTTGCACCAATCCACACAAACTTGTTTTTAAGCGATTGTCAAATAATGCGGAATCCAACGCGAAAAAATTTTTTTACGGATAAATGTTTAATGTAACATTTAGGATTATTTTACGCCTGTAATACATCTTATATAACCTAATCCTATAATATAAATTAAAGAACAAGAGTAAAAAGTAAGTAGTGTCTTAATTTAATGTGCAAACTAATCACTATTTTCCGCCAATTGTTTACGAATTACATTGGTGGACTTACTCAAAGTATAGCGCATTAATGAATTGAGCTTCACTAATTCGATGTTTCTATTTTTGATGGTGTCTTAAATTAAATAAATAGAAATGTGCCAATGTAGTTGGGGAAACGGCTAAATGCATTGCCTCGGTGAGAAGGAGCGAATTTTGATGATTTTAGGTTATTTGTCTTTGTTTGGAGCCAAACATGCCCAAAAACTGTATACACCAACTTTGTTGGGGAAATGGAAAATGTATTGCCTCGATGGCAACAATGTGATGCCAGACTCAATGAACAAGAACATTGGTAATGTTTTGGAGCCAACAACTTTATCAATTTTATTGAACAAACCGCTTCATCGTTCGGGACCAAAGATATTTGACCACAATGATCATCAACATCAATGGGTCACAGTATGTAGCTGGTTATTAGACAACCCATTTTGCAACTACCGCAAAGAAATTTGTATAGGAAATGTATATTTTAATAACATTCTCTCCAAAATATTAAATTATTTATCTTTTTTGGGTTTTTATATGGTTTGTTTGTATATTTAAGTTATGCAGTTTAAAGGTTTCAATAACACGTAAGAGTTATCTTCATCTTCTGTAGTAGTAAAATTATCTTTCAAAATTGTTAAAGATGTTAAAAATTTTTTATGAAATTTGAAAAATTGAAAACGCAAACCTAAGCCTGCTATTAATATAACAGTTTGATAACGCATAAATTATCAAACCACCATCCACGTCAAAACATTTGTGTAATTAAGTCTTTAGTGGACCGAACAAAAGGAATTTGTGATCCTGAATTTTTGAAAGATGAATACAAATATTTAACAAAATCCTTACAAGGATTAAAAATTATTGTTAATTTTATTAAATACATAAATAAAAAGTTTACCTCGAGTAGGATTTGAACCTACGACCTGTACTTTGCTACAGTACCGCGCTATCCATCTGCGCCATCGAGATTCAAGCCCCAATCGATCTAAATTTTGTCTTTATGTACGTATAACTGATGTAAATTCTAAATATAATGAGATTACAATAAAATTACTTATATTAATGGAATGTGAGCGTGCAATATCGCAAGGATTCACACATACCAAAGTAACTTGACTAATATTAAATAATTATAAGTTTTGTTATGAACGAATAAGTTCATAAGTAAATATGTAATTAAAAATTATTATTCATTTTATTAAATACATAAATAAACAGTTTACCTCGAGTTAGCGCGGTACTCTAGCAAAGTATAGGTCGTAGGTTCAAATCCTACTCGAGGTAAACTTTTTATTTATGTATTTCATAAAAATAATAACAGTAATTTTTAATTACATATTTACTTTTGAACTTATTCGTTCATAACAAAAACTTATAATAACCTTATAAGGATATTCACTTACTGATATTAATGTTATTACTGTTTTTCTTCCTTTTATAACTAATGTTACAGATAGAATTAAAAAATCCTAATCCTAATTAATCATGGCATTAGGAATGTTTTTAAACCTACAAGAAACATTAAAGAACATTTACGGTGTCACCTAAAGATGTTTAAAACCTGTTATCATCTTCCGGAGTGTATAAGTTATCTTGTTCATGTGGAAAAGTATAAAGTGAAACCACAAAACGTAGCTTTGATACGAGACGTAAAGAACATATGCGATTTTGTAGATTAGGTCAACCAGAGAAGTCTGCAGTAGCTGACCATGCGTTACATAATTTAAATCGTGACATTCAATTTGTAAAACTCATTATGTTAGTTTACAACGTGAAGCTATGGAGATATACAAAAAGCCTAATAATTTCAATCGACAATAGGGCAATCTCCGTTTAAATAGGTTTTGGCATTTTATAATTAAAAAAAGGCATAATTGTACGTCTTAATTTTTATTTTAGCTTTCGGTATGTCTAGTTTTTTTTGCTTTGTTTTTTCCTCGACCTTGAAGTAAATGTTTTACCAATAATATGTTAAGTTCTCACAGCACTATAAATTAAAATAAATAGTTCTAACTAAAATTAAAAATTTCGTAAAACGCACTACTTTACACTTACATCATAACTTGATTAAATTTTGTTCTTTAAGTATGACATTCTGATTCTTTATGGCAGTTTAACAATATTTAACTTATTAATGTTCTAGTTATTGTTTACTAAAACTGTATTCCATACTTGGTTTAATACGTTTATCAAACCGTTATGGCAGGCTTATGTTTGCGTGTTCAATTTTTCAAAATTGAAATATAATTTACTACTGACGAAGATAACTGTAAGTATTATCGAAACGTTTAGATTGTAGAACAAAATTGGTGTATAAATATCACCACAGATAAGCAAGTTAATTTGTTTGTTTTAAAACGAAGTGTTTAATAACCGTTTCTTAGTCCGTTCTACTTTACAACTTTTTCTATTATAGTTTGGTGTATCTCATAATATTTATTACCAAGATACTGACACTATTGCTTTTTTACCCATATCTTCGATGGTTATCGGGGAATCCGACTGTTAGCAATTTTTACCTTTATTTTGTAATGAAGAATATACTGAACTTGTGAACGTGTTTCAATTCCATCAAACGTTCCGATTTTCCTTCAGTGTAGGACAACATGTAATTTATTCCAATGGCGGGAACATAACTCGTCAATTCACTTGAACATATAGTTTCATAAGAGATGGGATGATCTCTCTTCATTATAGTGAAAGATTATCGTGTACCTCCCTTCGTCTGACAACTGGCTTTGATTGTTTTCAATAACGTTTTAGCAACAGTAATTGATGTAATGCATTATAATAATACCCAGATCACTTTTAGGTGCTTGTATTAGTATTCCTATCTTAAAAAAATGTTTTAAATCTCATAAAATATTGCTGTTTAGTGATCTCTTTACGTTATGTTATTTAATTGCACGAAATAGTTAAGTAGAAGCGTAAATTTATAATGTGAGGTTTTTGTGCAATGGTTCAGCTCCTTCATTACTGCAACAAAAAAAAAACTCGCTATACAACACACGAATCGTAAAAGGCATCAATACGGATTGAAATTATAAAATAAGAAATCAGTTTTACAAGACTAATAAATATAAAAATCAAACAATTTAAATTACAAAATGGACGATAAACGATAAGGGGGCGAGTAGTGATAGGTTTGTAGGTACATCATTCCTTTATTCCTTATAACACGTATTTACTACTCGCCACTTTTAAAACTGAAGAAAAAGTTAGTTAACAGCACATAGTGCTGTAGGTACCGAGCTTCGGCTCTGGAAGTCACGTCTAAATGACACAAAGATACGTTTATTAAACACCATTATTCCTTATAAACAATATATTGTTTTTACTCATTTTGTTCTCATCATCGCAAGATGCTCCAGTCCCTTTATGGCGCCCCGATACGTTATGCTGTTAGCAACAAGTGGGCGTGTGTCCGCAGGTTTATGGGGATGGATGAGCACCGCTGGACCTGGAAAATTCATGCAAGTATCTCCGCCAGCGTTTAACTCCATTTGATATATAGAAGTATTGGAAGATGTGCTTTTACCTTAATTAATTAATATTTTATACCCGGAAGAAGAACGTGATGGACCGATCACTTTTTTCCAAGACAATTGCAGTTTCCATACTGCACGATACTGCACGACGGGTTATGGATCGGTTCTCAGATAATGCTGGCAATATAGAATTGCTGGTCAGTAAACCTTTAGATTTAAGTTCAATCAAGAACCTTTTGGCCGATATGGTAGAGTTGGAACAATCATAACTATAATGGCATTCGCGAAAGGACTGTTGATGCTTTAATGTTACATGTTCGTAGGATTTGGGAAAGTTTTCGTTTTGGAAACCTTTGCCAAATTTTAACGGACAGCATGCGTCGAAGAATGCAGGCTTGTATTGAAAATGAAGAATTTTATATTAATTATTAAACTACGATTAGATAGTATTATTTTGTTATAAGTGTTTCGTGTTTACTTTTAGTTAAATCGTTAATTCTGGTGTAATGCTAATAATAATAAATAATAAATATAAGAGGTAAAAAGAAATGGATTTTTTAAATTTAATTTCCATTTTCATCGTTGGAAAAGAAAACGAATTTGGTAAGTTTAAAAACAGTTTTTCATTTTTGATTGAAAAATTTAATAATCTAAAGAAAATTTCAATATCTCGACTCGTTTGGGAAATATAGGGTGTTTTTCGTTTTATGCCGTTTTCTTTAAAATCCCGTAACTTTTTTGTTTCTGAATATTTAAAATTTTGGTAAAAACATCTTTTGTGCCTTTTTTTATGTGCAATTTAGTGGCGTACTCGATTTTTTTCTAACTTGATTTGTTTCCGAGTTACAGACCAAAGTTGCATTTTTTTAAACGGTAACCATAGTTGGCTATGACTCCATTAATTAGAGATTTCTTTTAGCTTTATGAAAATATATAGTTTCATATATTTATCTCGGTAAATAAGAAAATTATAAACGATTTTTTGAAAAATACCTCTTGATCAAGTCATCTATGAACCTTCGTTTACTGCACGCATTCGTTGCTAGTTATTTGACATTTCACGCAGTTGTTTCATATAAATAAATGGTGGAAACGTAAATGTGATTAGATTTATTGTTTCAAAACTTTGCTTAAATAATTAATTATTCAAGTTAATAACTTTTTTGTGATGGCTGTCAATAATACGAAGTATGAAAATTTTGAAAAGTTAGATATGATTGGCATATACTATCGGTGTAATTTTAATGCAGACCAAGCTGCAGAGGCATATTTTAATAGGTCGGTTGTGCGTTTAATACTTTAATAATACTAGTATTTATAAAAACGCAAAATAATAAAGCTACTTTATTGAAGATTCCCTGAACGAAGACATCCCAACAAGAATATATTCGCCAGATTAAAAGAACATCTATTAACTTATGGATCTTTTGAGAAGCCTAGGATCAAAAATTATGCAAAAATGAACCAACAAGACGACGAAATAACTGTTTTGGCAAGAGTTGAAGAAAATCCTAATACCTCCTGCCGACAAATAGAAACAGAAGTTGGCGTATCTAAATCAAGAGTACAAAAAATCTTAAAAAAATATAATTATACTCCGTACAAAAAAAGAGTAATTCCGCACCTTAATGAAGGTGACTTAGAACAGCGAATTATTTTTTGTAATTGGTATTTACAACAGATTAGACAAAATAGGAATTTTGCCCGCAATATCATTTGGTCTGATGAGAGTCATATTACGAGTGCAGGAATTTTTAATCGCAACAACTATCGATATTGGTCAAAAAATAACAATTTTGTAACATTAGCACGCCAACATCAAGGTAGATTTGGTTTCAATGTATCATGCTTTATTTTGGGGGGTAGATTTGTTTACCACATTTTTAACGGCAACCTTAACGGCGAGAGGTATATGGAAATATTAAACATTTGTCTTCCACAACTGCTAGATGAAATTCCATTAGCGCAGAGGGTAAATGTTTATTTTAAACAAAATGGTGCGCCTTGTCATAATACTGTTTTAGTCCGAGATTACTTCAACCGAAACTTTAACAATCAATGGATGTGCAATAACGGACCTATTCAGTGGCCAGCAAGATCTCCAGATCTTTCAATACTGGATTTCTTTTTGTGGGGATTTTTAAAAAATAAAATATATCATACTCGCCACGAAACATACGAACAATTGGTCAATTCAACCAGGGCAGCATTTGAAGATTTAAGGCATACATCTATTCATTTCATTAAGACAATTGAGTGTATTTCGCGCCGATGTGAAGTTTGTTTACATCATAATGGACATCAGTTTGAACAATACCTAAAATAAGAAAAAACTTATAAAATAAAAATGTTGTTATTTTTTTCTAAATCAATAAGTTTTTAATATGGCATAAAATACTATGAGGACATTTTTATCTAGTTTTAAAATAAGTTCTGCGGATAGTAATATACTTCCTTTTGAATATATGAAACTATACTATACATAAGTTATTTGATCAAGAGGTGTTTTTCAAAAATCGTTTATAATTTTCTTATTTACCGAGATAAATATATGAAACTATATATTTTCAGAAAGCTAAAAGAAATCTCTAATTAATGGAGTCATCGCCAACTATGGTTACCATTAAAAAAAATGCAACTTTGGTCTGTAACTCGGAAACAAATTAAGTTTGAAAAAAATTGTGTACGCCACTAAATTGCACATAAAAAAAGGCACCAAAGATGTTTTTACCAAAATTTTAAATATTCAGAAACAAAAAAGTTACGGGATTTTAAAGAAAACGGCATAAAACGAAAAACACCCTATATTTCCCAAACGAGTCGAGATATTGAAATGTTCTTTAGATTATTAAATTTGTTTCATAAATCGGTCCAAGGGTCCCGACCCTGATTTTACTCTATCTATTTGGGAAACACCTAAAACCCCCCAATTACATCGAAAATAGGACACCCTGTACAACGCAATATTCGTCGCTGGCCATTAGTGACATTTTTTACAGTGCTCAATGTAGGTGGAAATGCTCAGGTCGTATATTACGGAAATGGCAACAAACAAACATAAGATGCGTTTTCATGAAGGAATTGAATAATAAATAATAAAAATAAATATCTGAATCGAAGTGCAACACAAAACAACCACCCTCCAGCAAAAGCTGAAACCATACAAATCCGACGATGAACAAAATCAAGAGGAAGCATCAACTTAACTCGCAAATTAAAAGAAAACGATGTGCTACTTGCTTGGAAAACATAAAGCAAAGATACTCCAAATATTTCTGTAGGCAATGTAACAAATATTTGTTTGGAGCACGTAAGCATTTATGCGTGAAAATTGTTACGAGTCTAAATTCACTAATAACGAAACTGAAATTGAATAATCTGATTAATACAGTTTGTTTTCTTTTTATGTGTTTAAACATTAAAATTCGAATAAATTTTTTTTTATTTATAAAGAATAAATAATAACACCGTGTTTCATATCTGCTAGATGAGTTGCGCTGAATATGTCACTGTTTGCATTGCGCCCGACCAAGGGTCAATAACTAACTTATATGGTTTTTAGCTCATTATAAGAAAGCCTTTTTATAACGAATTCAAATTCCAAAAAACAATATAACATTTCGTTTTATAAAAGCAATTGAAAAATGTCGAACAATTTTAACTTCAATGAGGGTTTAAACCGTATTTATTCTAATGTGAACCAGTTTTGGAGTTTGTGAATTGTGACAGAAAGGGTAATGATTAAACTAGGATTTGATTCTCGGTTTATTTGTATTCGTAGTCAAACTTCAATGTAATTTAATCCAACGGGGCTTATAAGTGTGTAGTCGCAATAATCTTGTATTAGTTGCACCATTCTATTAATGTTTAGGAGTATCGAATAAATTTACAACTTTATTATTTACACCCATTTACAAAATGTTCATACTTTAGGTTACCACAAAAACTACCAAGCCATTATTTTAAATTAATTTCTATTCAAATATCCGTGAGGCATCTAGAAGTGAATTGTAACTTCTACAAACAGAATTCTGTAATAAACCTTATTAGTAATTTAAAATAAACCCCGTAAGGCACACTGGAATTAGTCAATCGAATAAATAACCGTTACTACTATTTTGCATAAATAAATTTGGTGTTACACGAAAAAAATAACTTTGTTATTTTATGAGTACATTCAAAAATAATATTAGTAATCATAAAAGGTTACCTTTCGGAGGGTAATCTGAAAATAGAAAGGTCAGCGAGAGTTGCAGCCATTAATTTCCCTACTGCCTTCTTAAATGTCATGCCCTTTAATATATTCTCAAACTGTAAAATAGGGTGAGTGCTCATAGAAAGTAAATATCTGCTTCACCAGGTAGAGGAACTTGTTCTCCAATGAATATTTTTTTCATCAAAAGGAGAGAACAATAGCGTTGATTACATCGATATCTGAATAGATTCTTGACCTGAAATGGGTTTTATATTTCATCAAACTTTCAGCATTCCATTTCTAGATGCATTTTGCTTTGTACTTATTTTTATTTAAGAATTTTAGTATTAATTTCCAGTTTCAGATGTTTTAATAATGAAGTTTTGATTGAATTCGTAAATGTACTTTATGCGTGTATTAGTGAATTATTAGTGTTATTAATTTACATAATGTATGTCTATCTATACTCTTAGCAATTCCAGCTTAATGGATTATTGCGAATTACTCCTTTGAAATTAATTCACGCAACGCCTTCAGCTTGGATTTAATGTCATATATTGAGGTATTTGTGTTACCGTAATTTTCGTAAATGCGTATTTTTAATGAAGGTATTTATGTAAAGTACTCAAACGATAGGAAAGGATGTATTTATCTTGGAATATGGATAATAAACTATTCGTGTTGTGTTGGTGATTCCCATTGTGTGCACTACTAGAATTATGAAAGCAAACGAAGCAGACGTCTTCTCCTTTCATATCATACTTCTATTGAATTACTCGACCCGTTTACGCCAAAAAGAAGACCTTTAGTAAACGAAATGATGCGACAAACACGCTCATGGAATACGGCCAAAGAATCTACATGAATGTTCTCCGCTTTCTTCGCTTTTGGTATCTAATTCGGAATCTACTTTTCATTATGTCACCTTCATTTTTGTGCGTTTATTCAATTCTGTAATAATATGTTTTATTCTATTTTTATTTTGGGTGTGTATATTATAACATTCTTTATTGAATTGAAGTAATGTAAGATAAACTCGCCAACTTGACGATACTTGTTGGCAGATGTCTAGGTAAAAAATATTTTTCTATTTCGCGTACACAACGGCTATATTGTGACACTGTTTTCTTGAAAAACAGCAATCGCTTTTCAGGGTTTTTATTTTTTTCAATGTTGGTCATAGTGGTAGTAATGTCAATGTTAACATATTTCACGGAATTAATTATTTTGCAAAAATGATAATATATTATGCATATTGCTAACAAATGTTTATTATAAATTAGTTTATTTTTAAATAGTAAGGCATACTTTATGATGTTGTAAACGCGATAACACAATAGCTATTAAGATTATTAACAAGTTTTAATTATTTTTTACAGGACTGTACCGTGAACGGTTAAATTATGGAATAAGTTCGTTATTTCGAAAACGGTTAAATTTTTAGGAAAATCCTGAAACAGGTTGATTTTTGTTGTAAAATACCCCTGTTATAATTTACATAGAGTAGGGATGACGACACCAGTGTTGGTGTAGTGACTTAATCGCTATTTTTTTAATCCTTAACTGCTGACATCTCATTTTATGACTATAACGCTGACATGGAGTCTGGAGGACTCCACAAAGGGAAGAGTCATTTTTTCCTTAATTTATAAAATTTAAGAGTTCACATCTAAAAACAAAGTTTATTGCTTAAGAAGAAACATGTTTACAACAAAAATTCAAATAATATAATTTTTTTTAATCATTTGGGCAAAAACGGAAGGTATCTACAATAAAACATTTAAAAAAAGGTATTTCTTATACAATTAAAATTAAGCAAAAATGTATCTGAAATTAGTTTCTGTTGTGCAAAAATGTAATATAGTTGAAACTAATTCCAAAAAACAAAAATATACTTTTAGTATTATAAAATAAAAGTCGTGCAGTATATAAAGTTGAGTAACCATATTGCCTTTTACAGCTAAAGCACATGTAAGCAGTTTTTCTTTTTAATTTAGCAGGACATATATAACAATATTTACGAATTTCCAACTTATCTTCTATTTGCTCAGGTACGGGGATATCTTGAATTCGATGGATGATATTTTGTACATCTTTGTTTAGGTTTGGAACATAAAGCCGTCTAATCATATGAGATTTTACTAACTCATCGGCAACTTTCTCAACAAATGTAAATCTAGCCTCAGGATTACCGTGAAAAGAAGCACATGTAATGTACGAATTGGCACTGTAAATATCGATAACTCTGTAAAAAATAGCTAAAGGCCATCGTTTTGCTCGACGACAACTATATTTTGCACACCTCATCCATCGAATCTACTCCACCCTTTGTACGATTGTACCAAGCAATCATTTCAGGTTTTCCAGTATCAGGATCTTCGGTTTTGTTGTGGTGCATGGAAGAAATCAGTAAAACGGCATTATTTTTTTTCGGCACATGATAATAGGGTCATTACATTTTTAAAATCATACAGTGCTTCAACTTGAGGAAGAAATTGTGTAGGAATATCTCTTTTGTTTTTCTTCAGCGTTCCTACATAAGTTAGGTTTTTCTTCAATAAGTATTCTGGTAACTCTACAAACGAAAACCAATTATCGGCTGTTATATTTCTGTTGGAGCCATATCAAGGTTTTGTCAGACGTATGACAGCTTGGGATGGCTTTGCAAGTTTCTTTTCATTGTTGTCTAGATTGAAACTATCTGAATCTTTTCCGACATAGAGGTAAGCGTTGTACAAATAACTTGTTCGCGCGTCACATAACCACATTATTTTTAGTCCGTATTTACAAGGTTTATTAGGTATAAACATTTTAAATGAACATCTACCGCGAAATCCCACAAGCATCTCATCTACACATACAGATTCACCAAGAACATAAGAGTTTTGTGTATTTCGAACAAACATTTCGAAAAATTCATGTATTGCAGCGCCAGCATGAATGTTTTTTCTTTTATCCCTATCTTCAGGTTTGTCAAATCGTAGAGCAGTTAGAATTGCCAAAAATCGTTGCACTGACATAACTGCCCTGAAAACATCTCTTCCTTTACCATTTGCAGCGAAAAGACTCGTACATCTTCATCATTCGATTTGAATATGGATGTATAGAGCAACAATCCCAAAAAACGCTTTGAATTCCACTTCATCTATATTTGCTAATTTTGGTTTATTTTTTCTTTTATATTTATTTCTCATGTTTTCTAGTTTTTGGTTGGTCCACTTTATGACTAACTCACACATATCCTGAGAAAACTGCATTTGAAAATAGGTGGAAGCATTATCTTGGTCAGGACGACGTGCCACGGGCAAATTCGTAATATTATGTTGTGGAGTTCGTACATTTCGGGTTGGCTTTATTTTACTCCATTTATATCGATTTTTTCCGTAAAAATAATCCCTTTTTGTTACTTCCAAATTTTTACCTGAAGCACATTCTTCCAAATTGTTTTCAGAATCAATTTCTTGCTGAAAATCGTCCTCTTCAGAATTTAGTTCTTGCTCACTACAAGAGTCATGTTCACTGAGTATAACATTTTCGTCTTCGTTCTCAGTATCACATATGTCACTATTCGCCTGGTCATACCATTGATTACAAATTTCCTCGAAATTTTGATCTAAAATATTCACGGATCGTGAAAAACTAGCCATGATCATTCAATTATATTACACACACACTGACATGGAGTCTCCCAGACTCCTTAACGACTATAACTCGGAAACCGAAAAATGTACAATAATGTCCTTTTAAGGCGTCAAACTAGACTGAAAGTTAAGAAAGTACTGAGAGCCAGGCACTTGTAAATGCAGATCAAAAGTACAGTGGGCGGAGTCTGATAGACTCCATGTCAGCAGTTAAGGGTTAAATAGAAATCGATGTCATGTGACACCTTATTTGAAAGGGATTTTTTAATTCTCTATTTCACATTACGTTTTTAAAAAAATTATTTTGTACCGGGTGGGACAGAATTTTATTTTATTTTAATTCAACCAAATTACACTTAATGCTTTAATTACTAATGTACTTTAAAGTAAACAAATTGCGCATAAATTTATTTTAAATTAAATGTTCGAGATGCCATGTAATTTAATTTGGTTGAATTTAAATAAAATAAAAAATTTTCCCATCCTGTCTCTTCCTGGTGGAATAAAAATCCAAAAGAAACTAACTGTATATATAAAGATTAGTACATAATAAACATAAACATAAGGAATAAATAGTAGGATGTAAAATCCTTAAAGAAATAAATAAATATATATAAAAAAAAATTCAAGTGTTTTATATAAATACATTCATTCGACAATTACACTAACCTGAGTGACACTTTATTCTTAAAAATTATATAGTCTTATCTTTATGAACTACCATTGACTTTCCCATTCTGTCAACGATTCTACAATTTGGGCCGCTTACTTCATCAACTTCAAACGGACCAATATAAAGTGTGCCTAATTTATTTTTACTATTCTCTATAGTTAGTATAACTTCTTGTCCTAACTTGTATGTCTAAAGGCCTTACATCTTTATCATAATTTATTTTCCGTTTTTGTTTTTCGTCTTCTAATAGTTCGGATGTCTTTGCACGACAATACCGAATTCTATATTTCATTTACCATAATATAAGGTAAAGGTGGCAAACATTGACACCTCTTCACATTTTATTCCACAGAAAATTGTTATTATTTTTACAAAAATGGCTAGGTAGGTTAAGGAACACCTAACAGTAACTAGAAGATTGTGCGATAATGAATTTTTAGAAATTCAAATCCACTGACCTGAAAAATAAATTTTTTAAAAGATCTACAAGTGTCAATGTTGTCCCGTCAGAGGTACAACATTGCCACACACATTTAAAATCAATACTATGGCAAAGTGAAAATCAAAATTATTTCTTAAAACTAGAGCTACTTTCATGTTAACACTAAGAATACATCAAATGGATGAAATGAACACAAAAAATAAAGTTATAAAAAACAATCTTACTTATTAATATATTACTCTACCAGATATATTAAAGTCTATCTTGAAGAAATGTCTTCCTCTTTGAATGGTTGGGTTATCCAATACTTGTTCAACATCAGCTAAGACAATGGAATATTTATCCTGAACATCAAGATACTCAAAATGCAGGTTTTTTTTCGTAAAAATTCAACTTCAACGTTATTGTCACATATGCTTATACTTTGCCTACATAGTGTACTGTATCTTTTTTAGTTCGGTACTTGGCTGCTTTATTTCTGGGTAAAGTTTAAGCCACCCGTCGACTAATTTCTTTTCCCCATTTTCTTTCGAACATTAGACACCAATCTGGGCCAGGCATTCCATTTTTAAAGGCCGAATCGATAACAAATTCTCTGCAAAAATGTAAACAGGATTATAAGGATGGTGTCAAATGTGCAATGGAAATAGAAGACCTTACAGTGAAAGTGAAGAGGTGTTATGTAGATGAAGGAGCATCTGATAATTTAGCCGCAAAACTACGATTGAATCAATCGTATCTATCTCTTCGTATCCCTTTCTTCAATTTTCCTATAATATTGTTGTCATCTGCAGTACTTATTAAATTAGTAGCGCGACCAGTAAGTGTAGTTTTCATTAAGGCATTAACTATACCTTCATGACCTTCAATATTTGATTTTAAAAGTTTAAGACCATTCAGAAATGAATCTAATTCTGAGTTGTCACCGATAAAATTTTTTGGTGAAATATTATTAACAATATCAAAAAATTCTTTTCTTTGCAGAGGCATTGTTGCTGGTATTTTCGTTGCGACACTAGCTTGTAGTTCCTTGTCTAGTTCTTCAGCTTTCTCTTATGTGATATCATCCACCATTGTTTCTAATAGCCCTTCTTTAATAATATGCGTATCAATGCGTTCAGGTACATTATCCGTACATTTAATAATTGTAAACGTATGAACGATTTTTTTATGAATACACTATCATTTCAAATGAAATGCACCACTTAGAAATAATCATGCTATGATTTTGAGATTTTGGCAAAATAATGTTTCAGTATCACACAGAAAACGATGGAAGTTTCACTGAAAAAGAACAAGTCATTATGTACTTTGCCCTATTGTTAACATCAATTATCAACAATTTTATTTATACATTTTAAGAAATCTAGTCGCTTAGTGTCAATTTTTTTTTGTTTAACTGACCCATTTCTTCTGAAAAAATTCCCCCAGTAAGACAACGACGAAACTTTGTCCAAGTTTCAGATTTTGACGGGGGTAGAATTATCGGCATGAAAGAAGCAGGTTTGTCATTTCGAGAAATCGGCAGAAGACTTAATCGAGACCACGCCAAGGTGGTCCGCATTTAGTCTTCTTGGTCTGAAGAAGGCATTCAAAGATCTCGTCCCAGTGGAAGACCGCCACGCAGCACCAATGATCGTGAAGAACGACTTCTTAGGCGGATGGCCACAACAGATCGGTTTCAGTCAACAAGGTCTGTTGCGGTGAACTGGACAGGAGCTATTGGTCGTCACCTATCAATGTCAACAATCTACAAGAGAATCAAGTCTTTTGGCTTACATTCGTATCGTTTGTACCGACGGCCCAGTTAACTCAAGAGCATAATATTGCTAGATTGGCATGGTGTCAAGAGCGGCGGGACTGGGGCCTTCAATGGAATAACATCGTCTTCAGCGACAAATCGCGTTTTTGTTTGTGGCGAAACGATGGTCGTCAGAAGGTGCGGTGGTTTCGAGGAGAACGTTGAAATTTAAGAGTTTGTTGAAAGACGACCCACAGGCTTAACACCTGGAGGCATGGTTTGGGGCGCCATACGTATTGGTGGAAGATCTTCTCTTGTGTTCATTCTAGGCACATTTAAGTGCTCAGCGTTACATTGATAATGTTTTGGAGCCAGTGGTAGGGCCGTTAATGCAGACGTTGCCAAATGGTATTTTGCAACAAGATAATGCTAGACCACATACCGCACATGTTACAAGGTTTCTGGATCAAGTACAGCTACCAGTATTGCCGTGGCCTGCGCGATCACCAGATCTTTCACCTATTGAACATGTATGGGACATGATGGGTCGAAGACTAAGGCAACTACCAAGGCCCCAAACGACACCATCTCCAGGTAGCCTGGGATGAAATGCCTCGGGAGGATATAGACCATCTCATAGAAAGAATGACTCGGGGAGCGAACTCCTGCATTGCTGTGCGTGGCGACGCTACAAGTTTCATCATCTTATACATGTTAATAAAGCATTATTTTACCATACTTTCAAGATTATAGCATTATTATTTCTAAGTGGTGCATTTCATTTGAAACGTAGTGTATCTTGAAACATAATTTTAATAGCTTTATCAACATTTTTATCGTTTAAATAATCTTCTTTACAATAATTAAGAGTTAATATTTGAAATTTATTGAACAGATTACTAATTTACCTCTAATTCCCTCCCGTTTTCTTTTACCTTTTACTAATCTATCATTTGGAATTTTCTATGACTAAATTTATCTCATCTGTAATCTTATTCAAGTTATTAATAACCAAAGACATGTATTTATAGAATAACACAGTTTTCGTCCAAATAGTAAATAATCGTGTAGACAAACAATATAAAAGAAAGTAAGACTCACCTTAATCTTTACAATATCCTAATTTTATTGAGTAACTTAACATGTTTAAACTGTTTCACACAATTTCCACTATTACACTTGTTAACGCTGACTCCATGTAAATTTGATTCGCACTCCATAATTTACTATCATAATATTTACTTTTTTAATTGTCTACTTTGTATTTTAACTTAAACCTTATTCATCATATTTAACATTTCACACTTTTTACTACTTCCTTGTGTATCTTCTTGGTGTCATGTCTATTATACCATTTTATTATATATGACACTATAATTACTATTATTAACATTATGGCTAAAATTATACCCAATTCTTTCCATGTGAATATTATCATCTTGATTCTGATTCACACTATTAGTTAATCCACCGCTGTTTGGGGCTTGTATTACAAAGACTTCGCCTTTCTCTTACTTAGAATTATTTGTTTCCATTATGCTTTTACTACTTTGTTTTATTATTATAAAATAAGATACGATATTTTACTACTTTCCATTGCATGATTTAACTTAGCTTTTGTTTTGCTGTTCATTTTGCATGTTGTCATCTTCGTAAGTAGCGTCTCAGCGTCGGATTAGCCGTACTGGCAAGGATCGCCATGTTGTGTATCCTTGGTCCTGTAGGGTTGCACTAGGAAGTTGGTGTATAATGAATTAAATAATTCATAAAGAACTAACCTTTACTAGTTAACACTTACATTATATTTAGCTTCATGTACTACTAATGATTAATAATGATTAACTTGCCAACTTAAGTAACTAACACTACTTTATATATTTTAAATGTATGTTACCTACTTATTTCGTTACTACAGGTTGCATTTACCTTTGTTCGTAACGTAACTAGGTGTCACCATTTAATGTTTACTACATACTGCTTAATAATTGAATTGCAATAAATACTATTACGATATCGAATTCTAATTAAGGGCACATCATCAACACGATGCTCTTCATTTTAAGAAGTTTGGAGAAATCTCACCGGACGGAGAAGGTTGATTACAAAGCTACCCCTGAACACGTGTTGTTCGGGATGTAATAATTTAAGAAACTTACGTAACAAAAAAATGAATATGAGTCGTATGGGACGGTCTCAGTTTCACGTACTTATTAATAAGATTAATCCAAGATAATTCAGTTATGCAGAATAGCCGTGACGCATTAGTTTTAGTTATTGGAACTGTAACCATTATTATGCCAAGTTTTATGTCTATGTCATGCATAGACATAATATTTTCGATATCTTCGGTTCATAATTTTGAGATTTTCGCTTTAGAAATGCAACCAACTTTGTATTAGTAGAAATGTCAATATCCTTATATAACGAAAAGCAGGTTCCGAGCATCTAAATAAACTATGATTTCTCATTTGTGTTTTTAAGAACAAATAAAAATAAATTTTTGCGAAATAGAAAAAGTACTCTGTAAAACACATGCAACATCACACTTTGCATCATTCGCCGCTAATGCGGCTCGTGCTGCAACTATATTCGTTTTACGTTAAATGTCATTGTAACGTTAGTTTTACAATATACTATTATGAAATGATTTTAAGCTGTTACACTATAATATTGCACTTCAACATGTAGAAATAGGCGCATCCATATACATAAAGGGTGTTAATTTGAAAACTTGCCAGACCTTATATCTTCGAAACTGCAACAGGTAAGTAAAATTTCTCGAAAATTTTTCATATAGAAATCTGCAACTCGCCCGTTGGGCTCCAGCCACCCCATTCCTACTTGTTTAAATTTACCCCGTATGTAATACATCATTGGAAGCTCTTTAAAAATGCTATTTATCAGTACCCAACAAAATGTTAATTAATTGATTATTTTTTATATAATACCAAAAATAGTATTTAAATCAATTTATTCAGCCAAATTAAGGTTGCAACAAACTTTTTATGTTATGTTGAAATTTACAATAATGTAGGCAACTTCGTTCATTTTCGTGTCATGTAAATTGCATACCTTAGTGACTGAAATCATGCATTAAAATTATTCTAATTTCGTACGCATATTGTTTGAGTTTCACACAGGTCATGCGCAAAGATTTCATTTGCATCGTTTTGTAGATGATTAAAAGCGAAAAGAGCATCCATTTTGCTCTATTAAAAATTTTGTTGAAAAGTGCTGTATAGTTTTACAGTAAGTGCAATTTGAACCTATTATACATTGTTTGAGATGTTTACCTTTTTTAGGCACTTTTATTTTTACGGTAACTTTTTCTTTTTACATATTTTTATTGCACTATTAAGTTTACCGTTATTTGTACGCTGTACGTTTCAATTGATCGAGGATGACGCAGTAAAAATGTGTTGCTATGCAGAAGAATTATAAACAAATGGTAGGTACCTTAACCCGTTTAAATCAACCAAGTTTGGCTGCTTTCAAAAGGAATTTACATATTGGGGATCAACACATATCAAAACCCTGTTTTATTTCCATTTCAAGAATTATTGCACAACCAAATTTAAAAGCGTGTATTCAGTAGATTTAGTTATCAGTAACAGTATAACTGTGACAACCAAAATTTAGAAGTGCTGCAGGTATTTCATTTCTAAGCATTAATTCATAAGTAATTTTTAAGTTAATCCCAGTTTACTAACATTATTATTTAGTTTTTTTCTACTTTATAACTTGATTTGATAAACCTTGTTACTGTTTTTTAGTTTTAAATTTATTACATTTAAGGTTTACTTGTTTTCCATAAAATAAGTTGGCGTCCGAGATATTTTAACAATTATTTACAGGTTGAAGCTACATCAATATTGGAAAGCGAACGTATCTAACCACACATTTTTTAAATTCAAAATTTTAAGAACCCTTATTTTTATTTCGTCATCCTTTTTAAATATTACAAGGTACTATTTTTCAAAAACAGCTTATCTTTTTACAAATAGGTAGTCAAAATGAACAGAAAAACTCATCAATAACCCATAGAGAATTAATTATACATTTATGTTACAAATTTCAGAATCTAATCTAGATTAGATGCTCAAAATAGCTTCCATTATTCTCAAGAAAACAATAAAATCTATTCTTAAATTCATATAGTAGATTTTTAAAGGTTTGTCCCGTAATAGCTCGGCACTCGTCAATTATTCGTTGCCGCAGATCTGCAATAGACTGTGGCTGAGTTTTATAGACCACAGGTCTTAAGTAACCCCATAAGAAATCTAATGGAGTCAAATCTGGAGACCGGGGTCGCTATTCCACTCGTCCTCTTCTACCAGTCCACATATCTGCATAATTGTGCTCTAACTAGTTTATAACACGTAGTGTATAATGTGGAGGGGCTCTGTCTTGTTCAAAACGTAACAAAATACCATTCAAAACTAGTTATGCTCTTCACCTCTTTTATGTTCCAATTCGTTAATTATAAGGGACTGCATTGTTTCATCTAACATTTGAATAGAGTTCACCATTTAAATTTTGATTAATAAATAACGGTCCAATAATACAATCTCCAAGACTACTTGCTCAGACATTGACTGTTTCAGGATACTGCGTTTTATCCTTCTTCTCTAATAAGATGAGAATTGTTATGACTCCAATAACGACAGTTTTCTTTGTTGACATGACCGTTAGGGTAAATGGTACGTTTGTCGCTAAAACAAATATTTTTCACTAATTGAAACTCATCTATAATCTTATTTGTCATAATTTCGCAAAACTCAATTCACCAAGTTCTTCAGTATTATGGATCTTATAATGATGAGATTTGTGCATTTTCAACACTTTGCGATCAGATTCATGGCAAAACCCCGTTAATTTAGATATCCGACGAAGTGAGGAAGTGGGTCTATTCTAGTTTGACCAAGAACTTCAATTTGAGCACCTTCATGTAGGAGTCGAGGTTGATTTCTTTCTTTATTGGTAACCGATCCGGTTATCCAGGATGTAATGCTGTAGCAGTTTGTCGGACACAGCGGTTTTTAGGGCCATAAATAAAAATAATTTCAACACGTTTGACGGTTGTGTAAACCATCTTAAATAATTTAAAAGTCGGTGTAAAGTATAACAGAATCACAGTAAGAGTAATGGCAGATGTCAAATTTTAATAAAAAGGCACCTACTTGATATCAAGCATTTGCAAAAAAATGATTATTGAGAATTCTACAAGCAAATGTCCAAATACAAGTTATCTGAAAGCGCCTTTAATCAGAAATCCTCTGATGTGTTTTTTGATTTGCAGGTCGTAATTTTTTACAATAAATACGGAAACTACTAAACAACTAAAGTTACTAAATTTTTTTTTGCTTTTTTAAATAAAATAATCGATTAATTGTTTTGTTTAGTGCTATTTTAGGGGTGTGATAGCTGGAACCAAACGAGTGGGTTGCTGAAGATTGCCCTGCGGGCCATAGCGGTTCCCCCTCAATGTTCTAGAAACGGTTTCAAATTTTACTTGTTTGTTATAGTTTTTAAGATATGAGGTCTACCAAGTTTTTAAATTGACACCCAGTCAAAGTATGCACCTAATATGCTTCACTTTCTTTTAACATACACAACGTTTCCTTGAATTATGTGTTTAAAAAAGCAGTTTTCAGCAACTGCTTAGTTTATTTTTACAAAAATACACAAAATATAACTTAAGCCTAATTAATAACACTAAAGATTCGTAAGTCTCACATAATATTAAATAATCTTAACTTATTCTTAAAAATAATTATTAATTTTATAATTAAATACATAAATAAAAAGTTTACCTCGAGTTGGATTTGAACCTACGACAAGTACCGCTCTAGCCAATTGAGCTATCGAGATACAAACCCCAATCGATGTAAATTTTGTATTGTGTATGTAGAACTATGGAAATTCAGATTATAATGAGATTACAGTTAAATTACCTATATTAATGAAATGTGAGCCTGCTTTATCGTAAGGATTCACACATGCAAATTCAACTTGATTAATATTAAATTATAATAAGTTTTGTTATGAACAAATAAGTTCATAACAAAACGAAAGAGTACAATGCAAGCGTGCAGTTTGCGCAGACTGCAATCACGCGAGCATACAGTTGACGCAAAACGCCAGAATACAGTTAACGCAGAATGTAATCATGCAGTTGGCGCAGAATACAAGCACGCAGTTCACCCAGATTGCAAGCATATAGTTGACTCGGAAAACGAGCATGCAGTGGACCTATAACGTAAGCATTTAGTTGACGCAGAACGCAAGAATTCAGTCGGCGCAGAATGCAAGCGTGACTTGCATGCATAACAACACACGCTACTTTAAAAGAGCGGCACTTCAAAAATTTTTGATTTCTGTTAGGCGAGTAATTTAGGTTGTACGCTACATGTGTAATGTGTGGATTGGTTTTTTTTCTACAGACAAACAAATGGGACCATTTCAGCTTTACTGTCTGCTACAGTTAACATTTGTGTACTTAACGCATCTCTCTGTTCACTGTAAAATTTGCTTATGCACCACTTGATTCCTCAGTAACAGCAGAGTGCATTGAGTGAATGTGCATTACAGTGCAGTATAACTCGTTGCACTAGTGAGTCTTAGAAGCGTTGCGATAATAGAAAATAACAAATTGTTACCGCCTACTATATAAGTTGGAAACGTACTAGCGGGTGACAGGGACCATATCTTAAGGGTAACAACGAAATCATACTTCAGCAAATGAAATTGTTACCATGGATTATATAGGTGTTTGTTACGTGTCGTGTTTGTATTCTATGTGGACGCGGCTTAAACGCGATAATATTATGTGTAAAATGTTATCACATAGTATTACCATTGATTCACAAGTTGTTAATCAATGGTATTACTGAAATAAATGCAATAACAAACTAGGTGAACGCTAGTGCATTATAGGACTTTCTTGCAAATTACTAATAAATTTATGGGGTACTTGTATATCATTTGAAATATTCAGCTGTTTCAGAAATATTTAATAAAAACCAAAAACTGACCCTAATACCCCGAAACATCTAGCCATCATGGTCTTGATCTTGATGAAACGTGGACAAAAGCTGTAAAATGAGGTAATAAGTTGATTTAGCGATAGTGAAAAAAAGTCGATTGTATAACCTTCTATACCTACATATGCATATGTAGGTTGAATGTTAAAAATAGATACCTCGCTTATATAAATATAGATAACTATGGACTGTTTCATATCATTTTAAAGCAAATTTCGCTCCCTTTCAAATAAAGTAAGAATATGTGTATGTTATACCAGCAATACGAGGAATGTTTTCAATTTCCGGAAAAAAAAAACTGGAAGTAGTGCTTTCATCAGGTTAATATCATTTCATTAGCGCAGATGAATAAAGTTTATTTCTAAAATCCAAAAACGAAAATAGAAAGTTATAACAATATCAATATTAAATATTTGAAAATTCGTATCTTCTATACTAGTAGCTTTAGGAGAGACAGGTTAGTTGCATTCATAAGAGTGGCTGGTTGTCTAGGAAATATTAAACAAAAATGCTGGGAGAGAATTTTGAATAAATCAATTTCGAATAATTTCTTAAGTTTGGCCCCTTAAATGTAGGCAAATTTATACCACAATTTATTACGTAAAGAAATGTCTTTAAAGAACCTTTATTTAACTGCGCACATCTATTTCCAATTCTTTTATGTTTTGAACGGTATCGGAAATATATATTTCTACAAAAAAAATGTATATGTGACTGTAACTGCGGCCATATTCAATTTTGAAAGTTTGAACAAAATTCCCTCAAAATAACACCCTTATTTTCACCCCCTTACGTTTAAAAGCTTGTTTTGTCGACATAATTATCTCGTAAGCCGTCATTCCAAATTTCATCATCGTCCATATAGTTTCGACTGGCGAGTGACCACAGAGATTTTGAAAAAAGTTCAAAAATTTTTTTTGGGGGGCTCATGGAGTCGTATAACATCAAAATATTTTACTTATTTTTTCCGATTTTTTTTTGACGATACTTTCTTCTTCAGCAAGAAAGTAAAAATCTGCACTTAGTTAGGTTTACTAAAACTATTAAAATATTTGAGGGAACTTTGACTCCATTTATAACAGACGTAATTTATATTGCCGATTTACACTGACAACGAAATTCGAAACAATCCTATTCCTAATTTAACTAATCATGTTCTTATATATCTCGCTGCTCTAATGCAATACTGAGATATATTGAATGTACATCATTTTGAGAAATTCGAGATTTAAACTTTATTTTTGTAATTAAAATTTGGCCTTATATTCAATTTTAAAAATATTTTTCCAAACACACCATTAAACTTGATTAATTTCACCATTGTTCTTATTTACATGATACTGTAAACAGTGTAAGCAGTAACTATATTTTTGAAAGATGTACCAGTATTACATTAAAATATATCATACTGATATTCAAAGATACCTCAAAAATAATAAATAACACCTCTGGAAAACTACTTAAACTACTTAAATAAAATACTATTATTTATTAATATTATGTCTTTATTGAACTTGAGAACAAACTAAGAAAGTAATTATTAGGTATAGTAATAGGAACGTTCTTCAAAAAGGTTAGTCAAGATTATAGTAAGTTGACATCTTCGTCTCTGTTGGAGCAACAGTCTGTTGTAGCCACTTCCAGCTGCCGATAAAAGTTTTGAAACGCGAAAGGAATCAAATTAGCGTTGCATAAAGATAAAAGACCCTGCAGTTTTGTCATCGAAATTTTTGGTGGTTCGTTGTAAGCTTTTGTGAGACATTGACTTACTAATGATTTTCTTCCCCTCATCCCTTTAGTTGTATTAATAATATTATATTCTTTGCTTCTGTACGACGTTTTGTACTTTATCACGTTGGGATTATCTTTCTCAAACCGCAAAATCATAATAGTATTCCAGTCTACCTTTTCTCCTAATTCATTCACATTGAAATTTTTATATTTCTTGCCACACAAGTCTTTCCAGTCTATGATGTCTTCTGTATTTATTTCTTTAACACTGAATGGCTTTCCAGTTTTCTTTGCTAGTTTCAATAACATAACCACCTCAGATGGAAAGAAAATTGAGCCATTTCGAAGCGCTCTCTTCTTTTCCCTTTCTATTAGTGAGTGCATATTATCTGCTTCGTTTTCTGTATGGCCAGTAACCAAAAATTTATGAGTAATAGATTTGATCGGTAAGTGTTCAACAGCATGCAGATATATTGTGGCAACAAATTTATTCTTTTGTTGACCCACACAATTATCAGAATAAAATATCACGTCAATTTTTTCACCAATGTTTTGCAAAAAGAAATATATACAGCTGTCTATTTCATTAGCGCCCCTCTTAGCAATACCCTCATGCCAGGGATAGCAGAAGCTCTCTCTGTTTGCCATATCGAAAATTGTAAAGTTTATCACATTGATTTTACTTTTATAATAAAAGTCTGAAACCTCTCCGCAAGGTAAGGGAATTACTGCCTCTAAATCGTAACAGACGACAATCATCTGATTGTTGTTTTTGGATTTAGCAATATCATCTACTTTTTCTTTCCTGGATTTAACTTTTTCTGCTAAATGATTTTCATATTTCTCGATTGCCTTCTTTTCAGCATCATTTGAATTTTTAAACCGAGTGCATAATGTAAAGGCGATGCATAGTGGCTATATTCAAATTACCTTCAATGCACTCTCTTTTAGTATCTTGGCGGCAATAATGAGATTCTATTCGAGGAAAGGACTTGATATGAGCAATTATTCCGTCTGTTATTTCTTTAGGAAGTTTGTATTGCTTGCCATGCTTTCCTTGAATTCTTTCTTCCAACATTCCTTCCGAAGTCGTTTTTCTGGCAACCGTACTAACAACGTTATTACTTATGCAAAGTGTAGATGTAAAAAACTTCTTACAAACTCGAACAGGTTTACTATTGCAATATAAGTAATATGCAAAATTAAGTGAACGCACATCTTCACCCTTTCTTCGGTATTTTCGAGGTGTAGTGGGCTTCATACATTTGGAAATAAAATTACCTTGTCTCACTTTGCATGCCATTTCGTAAAAACTATTAAAAATTGCCAGCCTCACATCGTGTTCAATTTTTTGCGAACATTTCAATCTGCACTTTTTAGGATCACAGGATTGCTTTATTTCTTTTCTGGCAACCTCACGACCATATTTAGTTTTATATGCCTTTCCGGCATTTACAATTTGTTTTCTTACATTTCTGTGCCACCGACTCTCATTTCGTACTCTTTTTTTTTGTTTAATTTTATTATCATCAACAATAGTTTCCTTGTTTACATCTATGAGATCATCAGTTGAGCATGAAGGCACTGCTTCGGTCAAAATAGATCCAGATAGATGGTGACTGTTATCAGAATCATTAGATGATGTTGATATGTTGTCTGATGGTGTATAATCCTTATCAGCAGTGCTATCATCGTCATCATAATCAGACAGTAAAGGCAAATCGTCTACTTCAGGGAAAGATGATTCTAAATTGAGAAAATCGTTTTTAATCTCACTTTGATCTTGAATGTTATCATATTCCTGCAAAATTATGCTTGTATAGGTATCTATGTATTAATATTGCTATACTACAAGTACCGGGCGAATTTCTCAATTTTGTATAAACTCTAACTTCGAACTAATCAAGCTGTTGTTACTATTACAAACTAATTTTCTTTAATAATATTACACTCAGACATTGATTGTTTTTCATAACAAAAGTTCAAAAAAAATTAAAAAAATTACCCAATACGATTTTCTTTAAAAAACTCACAATAACTCTTGACGGAAGAATACTACTACTTTCAGATAAACATTTCGGTGAATCAGCGCCAACTGTTGCAGGTAAAACTGAGTTTTGATGGTCTGAATTACTACTGACTTTAAAACTCTTGGAATTTCTCTGTGTCATCATTAATCTAAAATGTATTTTAGAAATAAGAATTACAACAAAAACGATTTGATAAACATTTGAGGTTAGGAACTTACATTAGGTTGTTTTTCAGATTCCGCATTTTCTTTATCCACTAAAGATAGGGCTGCTAGAACTATATTTCGTGATCTACCACATTTGTAATATTTATTATTCATCGTAATGTCAAAAACACTCGAACCATAAAGTGACGTACGTTGCTACTTGACAAGTCGCCGGAGTTGCAAACATAGGTTAGGTCAGTTAAGTGTTAGTTGCAAACCATGACACCATTCAATACTGGGTTTAACATATCTCGGTATTGAACTAAAAATAGTAAATTACTTTTAATGCAATACTGGGATATTTAAAAATATCCCAGTATTTCTATGGATGACGATAGAAAATACGAAATTGCAATAGTGAGACAAAATTATTGCTTCCGTTTATATACCTTTTTGAAGAAATCTCAGTATTGCACCTAATTTACAACATTATTCCGCATAAAATTGGCCAGATATCTCAAATTTTAGGTTTTTCAATAATATCTCAGTATTGCATTAGAGCAGCGATTTGTTTGAGAGTAAGTGAAAACAAAAGTTTTATTTTTAAGACACGAATTAAATTTTGCATCCAACCAAAATTTTTCTGCGTCTATTAAGAATACAATACGAATAGAAATTTTTTCTCTTGATGTCATTTTATTTTTTACGTTTATGTTATGACATGGAGGTTGAGGTTGTTACCTTTTAGTACCTGTTTTTTTTTATAAGGAAGTTATTAAAGTGACGATCAAAACAATTTTATTTTGCATTTTGCGCCCAGTAATGATAAGGCAGCGAAACAGTATAATTATATCTACTTTCTTACCGTAAGTTACCTAACTAATGTTAGAAAAGTCATATTTCTAGATGGAGAGACTTCGTAGCTAAACCGTTATCTCTAGTCTAGCTGTCATAACGGAAGAGGCTCGGATGTGAAATAAGAAGGAATTGTGGTAAGGGTGGTAAGTATACTGAATGGGCACGAATGTTTGTCCTAAATTGGATGTGATGCAATAATTAATCAACATACTAAACACAACGAAACTTCGATGTTATTACGTCACAGTGTAGTACTCTAAACATTTTTAATTAAAACTTCGTCATTTCGCTAATTGGTCGTAGCTGGTTATTATTTTTGTAATTTATGGAATTCTAAACCGAATCAAATAATTAACTTAAAAATTTGGTTATTTGCTCTAATTGATAATTAACAGATTTAACATCGTAGGTATTCTTTATATTCATTCAAATTCATGAACTTATTACTTTATTGAAGAGTTTTAAACGAAAACAACCTTTTGTTTTCATTTTCAAATTATCTAAGTTTATTAAACGTAAGAGAGTACTTCGCCGCTGGTTTACGTTTATTGTTAAAACAATCGTTTTCTCAAGCTTTTATAACTATTATCTTCATCCGTTCTATACAAACCCATTTCGTCTAATGATGGTTTCTAAGTATTTGTTTTTTAAGTCAGAATATTTGTATAACTGAAAAAGTAGTTATTAGCAAAATGAGAAAAGATTTTCTTTTGATAAATTTCATTAAAAAGGTAAGGTATCTACTGCGCGCTTTAAAATAATTTTACAGTTGAAAAGGGGATCGTTTTATAGAAATTTCAGTCTTGAATTTGAAGTCCTTGATGAAATACAGCGACCACTTCTTGCCAAGTTTCAAGTTTAATGGAGAGAAGTTCACGCGACGCCGAGCATGATTAAATTTAACTTGTACAAACGTTAGTTGAATTCTGATTTTGAGCATATGAAAGTGTATATTAAATGTTAATGCATGGTGTTAATGAAGATATTCGTATACGACTATTGAAGTAGTTACACTTCAACGTATTTGTTTTTTACATCAAAATTAAACATTTTTGAATTAGAGTCTTTAAAAAATATTCCGAAAATAAACAGACCATTTCAGAGAAAATGCTAATTAACATTATATTTTTACAAGTATAAGTTAAACTTTTACTATATTTTGCATTAGAAGAGCAGGGCATGGAAAGCTAGCTAGGGAGAGTGTGGTAGTACTGTCAAAAGTACAAAAAGTTACTGCCGTAGCTTGACTTCTAAAAATTGTAGGTTATAATTTTAAAGTGAAATTAATGCAGCGTTGCAACATAGTTTTTCAAGTTGTTTAGATTATTTGCACGAAAATCGTTCAATCTCGAGTAACCTATTAAAAAAAGTAAATTTTAGTCTCCAAACCTTGAAGCTCTACCTCTACCTACATCAGACGGAAATTGTACATTGGTCATAATCATAAATGTTCAAGTCCAACAGAGTTTACTAAACTTATAGATTATAAATACAAAGTGCACTTATAACTAAATAAAATATACAGTGTTATGTTGGTGGTGCGCTGTATAGTTGTTGGGTTGCGTGAAGATTATGCATGTTGCCATCATGTTGTGTAGTTTGTTGATTTAAAAAAAAAAGGATCGTGGCGTGCGTTGTTTCTGCCGCGGATATCTGAAATAAAAAGTAAACCGTGTAGGTTTAGTCGTCACAATTGCCTGCACAATGATAGCAATGATAGCGGAGTTATTATTGTGCAGTAATGGAATGGAATTTCTGTACCTTGAGGAGGTACAGAACAAATAGGAGATAGGATTAGGATAGGACATGGTTATAGAAAGTCGATATTAGTATACTTATCTGAAGTGGGTGCTTACCCAAGAAGGACACACCTGACCGTGCGTTTGGTTCACTCCCCACAGGGTCAGTCGAAGTTTGCGTCTTAGCCAAATCTAAGCCTCAGAGGAAGCCCAGAATGGCGTCGTACCCTACAACTGGTGGAGCGGGCGTCTTTTCGACTACGGCCCTAACCGCATACCGTACTTCCGCCTAATAATACCACTCGCCGTCGCTTTGGCGTAACTAACGCTAGTTCGGTGTTGAGAGGGCGTCGCTGTGGGCGGTGTGCTCTTCTGTCGATGTTGGTGTGGTGCGTCGGTCTGTTGCCGCTGGGGCTACGGGAGACGTGGCAACTTCGGGCATTCCCGGAAGTTGGCCGGGCGAGAACTACCGCAGTTTATGCACTTAGTCCGGTCGGCACGGGGTTTACTGCATTTGCTAGAGCGGTGATTTCCTGCGCACTTGACACAGCGTGCCGCCGCTCTACAGCAACGCTGTCGGATCCTCCTTAGGTCCTCTTCCGTTGGGAGCGTCACCAGTAGAAGCGGGATTGGTCGTCCATGTTTCTTCATCCTGAAATAAGAAATGAGATTTATGTCGCGTTCGTATAGCTTGGAGCAAACGTCGCTGTCGGAGATTTCTATAGCAACTCCCTGTGAACCTTGAATATACGTTTACTTGTTGCCTGTTAGGCATGGTAAGCAGTACCGTGCCTATCCATATACCTTCTGACGAACGATTACCGGCGGCACGCTCTCTTTGGTAACGGCGGCTTCCACAGCTTCCGGGCAGGCCCGGGTGTGTGCAAGGGCCCCGAAAGTGATGGCGGTCGGTGTGGGCGTGGCAGGGGGTCCATCGATGTCTTCTTCGGCTTCATTTACGTCACGAAGTCGTCGGGGCTGGTGGATCCGAGCCGAGCAGCGACGATATTGCGTCCTGCGGGGATGTCCGCGATGGCGGACGTTCTAGGCGTTCCTCTAGCCATCAGTGGTAGCGGCACAAGTTCACCTCTGCGTTGTTCATCGTAAAACGATGTAGTCTCTTTTTGAGAATTGACAAACTCGACTTTGTTAAGGATAACCTTTTCTGATTGAGATGCGAACCTCGAATCGTGGTCATAAATGAAAAGATCGTGCCTTATCTAATACAATGAGATGGTTTGTTAACCAAATTACGTAAAAACTAATAAGCATGCCTTGTCCTTTTTTCACTCTTCCAAAATAAAAAAAACCGTGGTGAAATACGCAGGAAACCAATAGCGCAATTTCATAAGTTTTCCAATGTAATGATTTGTTTTCGTGATTAAATTTACCTACTGCATTTTTCTCTTTCTTTTCTTCGCTACTAAACAGAGGTATGTTTATATTCAAAATTAGTTCTTCGGTCGCAAAGTTAGTAGGTAACCAGAACATCAATATGTATCCATTTAAATTAACCTATCTAGCTTTTTCATAAGTAATCGATTGCGAAGATTTGCTTTTAGGATGAAATAAAAGTCCTCCCCGGTGCATGAAACCGAACGGTGTACTACTCTACCGATCGCGTCTTTCTAAACTCCTCTTCGGTTGCAGCTTGGACCAGGCCGAAAAGGATGAAGGTCCTTGTATTTTGATCTTGTAAACCAGAGCATATTAACCGTTGTGTATTAAACTAACGTTGATTAGTGTTCGATGTGTATATTGTGTAATGTTTATGTATAGACTACATCTTGATCTTAGATTGGCTGTACGCGTATTTCCTCACTGATGACGTCTCGGGTGGCACACTCTCATTGGTCTGGATCGAAAAAAGCTGACCCATTCCTCTTTGGCGAGGATTTACAGGAGATACCTTATCTCTAGTTAACCGTGGTGGTCCAGATCGCGTCCGAGCAATGGGTATAGGTTACCAGCGTGGTAGTTGATGGGCCTGTTTATGTCTTCTTCGGCCTATTCTTATAAGTACCAAGTTCCTCGTGACATGGCGTATTCCTTCACTGACGACGTTGTCTCGGGTGGCACACTCTCGCCGGTCTGGATCGGGAAAAGCTGGCCCCATTCCTCTTTTGACGAGGATTTACAGGAGGCATATTATCACTAGTTAACCGCGGTGGTCCAGGTCGCGCCCGAGCAATGCGTGTAGGTTACCAGTGTGGTAGTTGATGGGTCTATTTATGTTTTCTTCGGCTTATCCTTATATTTGCCAACTTCCTCGTGGCATGACATACTGCTGTGTCGCAGGTGATACCAGCTGGTACGTCCGTGTTGGTTCGTTGCTCCTATGAGTGACAGTGCTAAACGGCGGTAGTGACCGGTACGCCTGAAGTGCTTAGCGGTGGAACTAGACTTAATCGGATGGTGTGAATCCTATAGGCTTCCAACTGTTTTCTGCGAGCGAAAAACTCATTGTATGTAGGTAAACATTGGTCGATAGAGCAATTATTTGTCTTAACCCACAAGTTTAATAATCAACTCTTATACGTAACTACAAGATGTTTATGCAAGTTGTATAAATAGGATAATTATATGACAGTAGTCTAAGCAGATGGCCCAGTGTTGAAGAGACATTTTTATGAGAAAACTATATTTCAAAATTGAATCTTAAATATCGAATTAAATTTTTTCATCAGTTCATATAGACCATACGCCTAAAATGTGCGAATTTCTTAGCTTGCAGTCACTTAGTAGAAAAATTTACGTTAAACTTGTAATATCTTATACTAATATCTGCGCCCTACAAACTTAAATTACATACCATTTGTAGTTAGGACATAAAAAGTATATGTTTTTGAACCATACATTTAAAAGTAAATATTAATATTCATGTGTTATATTGTAGTTTAGTTAGGAATAGTAAACCGAATTATGTATTTTGTGTTTAACAAACATACTTGAATGGTTGATTTCTTTTATCAGCGTATTAGTCATATATATATATATATATATATATATATATATATATATATATATATATATATAATTTGAAAGTGCATATAAATGCATATTTTAAAGTATTTTACTAATATAAGAGATAAACGCTTTTATATATACAATGTGTCCAATTAAGTCGGGGATTCTTAGTATTATGAAAAATAGTTATTCTTTATAAAAAGTTCTGCATGGTTTAAAACTTAGCATACAACCATGAGATATAAGGTTTGTCAAAACAATTGTTATTAAGAAAAGTTGATCGTAATTGAATACTATTCTCAGATATCCAATATTATCGACCCGCCGTGAAAAACGTTTTTTAAAAAGTGTGTTCAAGCGAACAAATTCCACTGAACGAGAATGTTAATTCAAGAATCACGGCCACCCCAAAGGATTAAGTTTCCACTAGAAAAACGTTTATGTATTTGTGAAAATGTTGGGCATTTTGAACATTTAATGTAAAAACCCGACCCTACTTATTAAATTTTTTAATTGTTTCCTTATTAATCGTTTCATTTTAAAATAATTTATTAATTCGGTCAGCATTACTTGCTAAAACCTCAAATAACTCCTAAACCAGTCATTTTTTTTTGACTTCCAACAAGAGTATCTTTTTTGTGGAAAATTGTTTAAAAAATACCACTTTTGTCCAAAAAATTAAAAATATCCAGATAAAAAAAGTTTGGGGACATAATAAGTGGCAACCCCCCCCCCCTCCCCCTAGCGACGCTCCTATACAAAATATTAAAAATTTGTAACTATCTTTCATGACCTAATCTAAGGTATTTGTAGTCTAAATTTCATTTAGGTGGGTTAAACTGTTTCAGCGATAATAAAAAAAAAAGGATTTATGGGGCCACTTCTACAGGTCCGTATCTTTGTAAGGAGGCATTTTCGGACACATGTGTATTAACCAAACTAACATTATTTTTTAATATTCTATTTACCCTAAAAATTAGCGGAACGTTTTTTGAAATACCTTGTATAACAAAAAAAAAAAAACTAAAAATTGAAAAACTATTTCAATAATTTTCAAAATATTCCTCCAATATTTGTAGATATAATTGTTGCAGGAATTTAATGTCAATAAGTACCAAAATGATACCCTTTTACTTGGCCTAGATACTTCTGCTCGAAAATTAAAGAGGGGAGCGATACAGGGTGGGTGCCTACTGTGTGGACGGAGGATTTCTCCTATTAGAGATATCGAAACCAATTTGAGTACCAAAATAGAGTTAACTTTGGAACCACGATGCGAGCTTTGTCACCACGATGTGTGTTTATACCACCGATTATTAATAATAGTCTACTAAGAAACAAACTGGGAAATTTTTAGGAAACATGTAAAACTATACAGAATGATTAACTTACGCGAAATGTACACCCTGTATATTTTTTCACATTTCGATTCCCCGTGAAAAGTAAATGTTAATTGATAATAGGTTTCATAGCCATAAGACGGACCCTTCTTGAGATATTGACGCTTCATTTGAAAATATTGAACAAATAAAACAAAATCCAGAGCAAATAAGAAAATACGAATGGCAAATAAATTCTTTAACTGATAGGAAAACTTAATTAATAAATAACCAATAAAATAATTCTCTACACCTAAAAATAAGTTGAACAAGTAAACATAAACGAACAAAACCATAAATTCAAATTAAAAGTCCAAAATGCTGACCACGCCTAGCTAAACACTTAGCAATTCGCTTGGTAAACGAAAGATTAATTCGCAACGACATTAGAGGCGAAATGGATTGAAACGTAGCTCTAGTTCTATTTTTCATATCTTCGCTTGTGGTGGGAGGATGTTGGTAAACTTTTTCTTTAACGTAGCCCCAAAGGAAGAAATCAAGGGGCGTAAGATCCGGTGATCTGGCTGGCCAGTTTTGCACACCACCTTGTCCTACCCGCCTCATCGGATAATTTATATCGAGATATTGCCTAACGCTGATTGCATAGTGTGGAGGGGCGCCATCCAGTTGTGGTGAAACCACATCGTACGAATATTATCTACCTCGATATTTTCCAAAAGCTCGGGTAAAGCATTTTCCAACAACTGTAAATATCTTTCTCCAGAAGACTCCCGTCAAATAAAAAAGGGCAAACCCCATTAAAATTGATTATACCATACCACCCCACACTTTTAACTGACCATCGATGCTGTGGATTAGTATCTGAGTATATAATATATAATAATGATAGTTATGTGTATTAATATTGCCATTATTGTGAGTTCTTGATTGAATATATTAACCATTCTCAGAAAGATTAACGATTTTGAAAATCTATTTCACGTAAAGCTTGTTGTGATAAGGATGCTATTTGTTTTTTTTAATACAGCTGCTAACTGTATTTCTATTTAGGTCTAGGTGTGTACTTAGCTCTCTGGTACTAATTTGCGGATTAGAGATTAGAGATAAGAGATGCCACAACTTTAAACTCAATTTCTTCATTTGGGCTTGTTTTTGCTCGCGACACTTCCAGAATTTATAAATCTCTCAGCTACATTCATAAACGATTCTTTCCGCGGCTGTCTTCTCTCTGGGTATCGTTCACAGTACAAACGGGTAGCCAGCGAGGCGTTTCTTTGAGCTTTAATAAAGATCATCATCTTCTTTGGAAAAATTCATTTTATACAAACATTGACAAAACGACAATCCAAAAACACACAAACTAATGGAACAATATTTTAATGATTATACAAACGTCAAAACAATAGCTGCAATTGTTCCTCTTTATTACGAGCGGCTAGCCTACCTGATTTGTTTTGTTAAATTCTATTGTCATAGTAAATTTGTATTTTAGAATATTTTTAGGTAAAAGCGTCAATATCTCAAGAAGGGTGCACCTTATGGCTATGAAACATATTATCAATTAGTATCTACTTTTCAATGGGAATCGAAATGTGAAAAAATATACAGGGTGTTGTTTTTGAAAAAATTGAGAAAAATTACATTTCGCTAAGTTAATCATTCTGTATAGTTTTACATGTTTTCGAAAAATTTCCCAGTTTGTTTGTTAGTAAACTATTATTAATAGTCGGTGGTATAAACAGATTTACAAAATCGTGGTGATAACGCTCGCATCGTGGTTCCAAAGTTTACTATATTTTGGTACTAAAGTGACGATATCTGCAGAACGGTTAGTGATACTGATACAAATTTCTATACATTTTATACTAAATGTAGCAATCAATCTAAAAATGCGTAAATATACAGGGTGTTCCATTTTAATAACAGGTTTGAGTTGGCATAGTTTTGCCAATCACCCTGTATATACCTAAATATTTTTAGAATGTAGGTCCAATGATCGTGTATTACCACACCAAAATTGGTTTTGATATATGTAATAGTTAAGGAGCAATCCTCCGTCCACTCAGTAGACACCCACCCTGTATATTGGCTAAATGGTGCCTGGAGTTTAACTGAACTCATTGACATACATTGTTTATCTTGAACAATAACTACTACACAGATAATGGCTGCTTTACGTGGATGTGCAAAAACTGATTTTACATCGTAAGATAACTTCTCACTATGTTCTATTATAAATGGATTAGTTTTTCACGCGAAATTTGGCACAACATTTATACAATTTTGAAAAACGAAACTATTCCAATTGCTTCAACTAATCACCTCCTTCTTAAAAATTAGAAAATCCGTATACTCAACAAGTTATTTACATGCACATTTTGCAAAGGAAAGAAAATCTTTTGAAAAAGACTAAAGGAAAAATTTATCAAGAAGTGAGAGACGCATTCGACGTCGTGTCGCCTTTACGACGGCGTCGTTCTCATTTGGATCAAAGCGTTTTCATATCGTATTTCGCAACAAAACTCTACTTCATTTATTGCGGCAATTTAGTTATGCAGAGATATCATTTTGTTACAGTCGTGCAATTTATTCAGTGTCCAAGCATCTTTTGACGAAACTAACCCAATTTGCATTTCACTTTGAAAATGGAGGGCTTTTTTGCTCTTTATACTTGATATTCTCAAACCAAGTGTACTAATAGTATTTTGGCCTAAAGCTTAAATCTTGTGTTCATTTTTAAAAATATTTTTATTTGTTTTTTATTAAATTGTTTCATAAACTACGTAATTTAATAAAATTATATTTCCGTAAGGATTTTAGGTAATTTACATGAAATTATGTGGATGTATCTTTTGTTCCATTTCTTGTACATTAAAGAGATGAAGTTCAATTTAAATACAAAATTTCGGGATATTATTCCTCTATATCTTTCATTAAATTAAACTAATGTATTAATTGAACGCATCAGTACTTGTTGTGCATTATTTAATTAACCATATTAAGGTAGGTGAGATAAAACAGAAAATGGTATGAACAAAGTCTATATATAGGGTGTTAATAAAGGAAGTAGACAAACTTCAACCAACGAACATTTAGGATTTCGACACAAAATGTTCATTTGAATATGGATCCCTCACGACTTTGTTGTCGAGGTAAAGTTGATTAAAGTTAAAAAACAAACGTGTTCCAGAACTATGAAACTTATTTATTTAAAACTCCGTTCGATTCTGTCGATTGGTTAGAGCGCCACGATATTCTAAAAAAAAAGGTCAAGCCACTGGGACGAATATCGAATTTCCCAGCAACCTGGAAATAACAAACCACAGAATCTTCCAATTAACTTTATTCAACAACGAAGTTCGACTGTTCGGAGACAGAAAACTATATACAACATTAATTTAATGTAGAATCGGTGATGCCGTGAATGCTTCTTAGCAAGTACTCCTCCCTTTCCTGGAGGTAACCATTACACAATATGTAACAATATCTAAACTTAGTGGCACTCTGTCTAAGGAGTGTGCAAGCCACACAAAAACAATAAGCATAAAATGGTGCTACTAACTACAGCCAATCCTTAATATAAACAAGTCTATTTCATCTGCAATTGGCCCATGTAAACGTAAGCAAACAAGCTATTGTTCGTGAAAGAACATTAATATAAATTCAATTTAAATACACATATGTAGTATATGTGGGTGTTTGCCCATGCATTAAGCAGTACGAATAGTAAAAGCTTGCGAAATCTCAAATAGCAGAAAAATGTTAGGGCTGGTTCCATTAACTACTAAAGCCGGGTGCGAAGCATGTTATTTCAATACAAAAAAAAAGGTTGCTATTTCCACTTCGCAAGAGAAGATAGAATGCTTTAAAATTTTACATTAGAGATTATCATTATCAAAATACTCAACATTCAAATGCGGTGGAATATATACATGCACAATAATTACACCACGTTATAGTGTCTTTATTAATTACAATAACACGTTAGCGTAATACTTGCTGGTCCGTTCACTAGTTTCGGAGACCCATTGCTTGTGTAATCTCTATTGAAGATGGAATTAATTCTTCATGCACAGCAGATCATATGGTGTAAAATGACATCTGGACAGATAATTGAGTTTCGTCCCAAATATTGCAAACATGAGATATGACAAGAGAGTTGCAGACTTCTTAAAAGAACCAACAGCAGTGGAAATTGATGGTTTTAATCTCCCATTAATCTCATAGAATAAACAAAAAACCGTCTAAAAGTTTTATCAATAAGTAACTATTTCAGAAAAATGAACGTTACTCATTGTAATGATTTGAAAAAAGCCCCCTTGGGAAGAAAAGGTTTAATGATAATTACAACGTTAAATTGATCTTTTTTAACACTTCAAACTCTGAAGTACGCGTTCTTCAGGAAAGGAAAATTGTTACCACAAGCGTCAATTGATTTTACCGAAAAATGAATACGAGAGGACGCTGTAGTTGGGCAGTGACGTGTTGAGAAGGTACTAAACAATGACAAATTTTAAAAGTGGAATGAACGTTGTTATTGATAACTAGAGTAAACCATCAAAGGAATATTATGGTCTATAGCAATGTAAATTAAAAATAAGCATCAAATATGTGTAAATACAACGGATTTACTGAAGTATGATATAAGGTGAAAATGAGCATGCCAATGCAGCCACAAACAATTCGTTAAACCGTGAAACAGAAATATCATAATACGACGTTTGAATTGACTCAAGTATGAAAAGTGGTTTACCCACCAGGTAATGTAAATTGAATTTCGAATACTGGCTAAACAGCATGTGAAAAATTTAGATACGTTATGCTGCATAAAACGAAGTGTTACACACTCACCAATTACTTCAATTTTGGTAGCTAAACAATATGAGGGGCTTCATCGGGCTGTTACCATAAATTAACATCAGTAAGAATGCATTTTTCATTATCTATATACAGCTCGACCCCTGAGCGACGTCTTTTGAAAGTAATTTTTACCTGTTAAAGTTATTTTTAATAACATATAAATTTTCTTATTTAGTGTGTGGGTTGAATACATTTATTAGAAATGATCCACAAGTCAGTCAGCGTAATGCCAAATCTTTAAATACAGCGCGAGTCGTAGTTTCCAAACTCGCAATCAATCATATTGTCAGTGTGAAAACTCCGAAGCTATTTTGGAAGATCTGAGCAGAATATTTAACTCAAATCGGGTTTTGCTACAAATCCAAGATATGGTCTACTACTAGGACCAAGGGGAATAAAAAATTTCTACGGAATAAAAGTCGGATTGAGAGAAGGAATGTATTACTGCTGTATTCACAATTTCCTCACTCGTAATGTTTTCATTCCAGTCTATTCTTATTCTCATCTGATTTTATTTTAGGAAGATGTCAAACATTTCACAGCTACGTATCACTTTTCGGCCATTTTTGAAGCAAAAAATAATTTATTTTTGGATAACGTATAACTTTAGTACGTTTTCTGCAGAAAATCGAATCTTTCCATTTGTCTTTTACCTAAATCCAACACATAATATAAGCAGCTGATGTCTCTGTATCTACTCCCTTAAAATGAAACTGCAAAGATATTCGTACAACGTGGAAGAAATGGATTTTAACAAATGCATGGAAAATGAGTGTCGCATTTAGGGGGAAAGTGAATTAAATTATGTTAAACTAACTGAGTTTGGAACTTCACATTTTCTTTATTTTGAATTAGTAATAGCACTATTAAGAAGAAATCAATTTAAAGAAGCTGAGAAGGGGGAATGGATCGGAGATAAATCAGCCAAAAAGATACAATTACAAATAGAGAAAATAAAGAAGAAATAAAGAAAATTTAGGCGAAAAATACTTTGATAGAGAAGTAGCAATTCATGAACCGATTGATTCTTTACCTCCTTATTATATCACATCCTGGTCAGAAGAAGAATCACCAGAAAAGGCACATGCTGCAAAGAGAGAACGATTACCATACGGTAATACGTCAAAAAGATGGATTTTATATCACAAACACTAAGAGAAACAATAGATTGAAAACGAATAAGAATGAGCGCTCATTACAAAAAAAAAGAAGAGGAGGAACAAAAAGCTACAATTAAAAAAATCACAAACAGTAAAGGAAAAAAAACTAGATTCTTCAGACAGTGATGGATACCAAGAATGAGATGAAAGTGGAATAAGTATGGACGATATATCAAATCAGTCAGTAGAGATAGTGCGAATGAAACCTTAGCGACTATTCTTAATAGAGAGAAAAGACGATAAGAAAAGGAAACATTTAATTAGTTTTCCTGGAAAAAAGAAGAGTGCACTACTTGGTTTGCGCTATTTTAATCATAAATGAAGAGGAAATGAAAGTCCAACCACTTTGTCCAGTTGACGAAGATAAGTTAATATTCAAGAATACTGGGTGTCCCGCATAAGAACCGCGAAACTTCAATGGTCCATTCTATAGTTATTTGCAACAAAAATGTTCTCATAAAGCACTCTCCGAATCTCGAAGGTTTCTGACTTATGAAGGCTCATTGTTTTCTTAACATTTTCATTTGAAAGACAAATGAACCTTTATTCTAAGGGTTGAAAAAATTATTATTTTGTTTATTTGGTTAAAGCTGGGGTACTTCGAAGAAAAATAATTTAAAATAGCCATTGATTCTCTAAAAAAAAATCAGTCTTGAATATTTTGGGTACGTGCTGGACTCTTAGAACCGTGCAAAATTCCTAAAAAGTTGCCTAGTGTGTTAGCTCCAAAACCGACTAATATTAATCATAAAGCAAAGTAAAAAATATTTTGGATTTTAGAGTAAATTTTTAAAATGTTCAACCACACATAGCCGACATCTCTTACTAACTGTATCAACAGCAGGGAGAAGCTCTGTCGGATTGTCGTAAGAAACACGTGTTCGGGCCACTAGTTCTTCCCGTGTACTTATTTTTTCAACATAGACTCTAGTTTTTAATGTGCCCCGAAGATAAGTGGGTTAACTTTGGATTCTTGAGGGCCACCTTACTGGACCAAACCGCACGATCCATTTATTTTCAAAATTTTCACGAATCCATTTTTTAATATTCTGGAGTTATGGTATATCATCCAAAAATCCATACCTGTTCGTTAAGAATGTGAAGAAAACCATGTGCCCTAAGTTGATGGGGTAAAATTAATAGATAATGCATATTCCCGCACAGCTACTTCGGCGTTTCCATCTATAAAATCATAGACATAGAGCATATCCCGGTACTCCAAATTAGAGAACACCGTTATTAAAATGACGTTTATGTTAAACGCCATAATTTTCAAACAGGGCTAGATCCCTACCCGATTATTGAAATTTGTTTATGGTAATAAGTAAATGTATTTTATTATTTTTTTTTTTTTGAGCAATTTAATTCCAAAATATTGTTGATTTTGCTAGAGATTTGCCCTCTTTCACGCTCGACCACCTCACATTCTGATACAACGTTTTGATACTAACACACTAGACAACTTTTTATAAATTTGGCACGATTCTAGTTTAACTCATATCCGATATATTCTAGTCTGATTTTTTTTACGAAAATGGTAAATTTTAATTTATTTTTCTATGAAATCCTCGCTTTATCCAAAAATTAGGTCTCTGACTCTTAGAGTGAACGTACATTAGTCTTTCAGAAAACTAAAAACCTTCATAACTAGGAAACCTTTGACAATTGGACAGTGCTTTATGGGAACACTTTTGTTGCTTATTGGTAAAACTCAAATTGTGCAAAGATCAATTCGTACAGAAAATCGAGTAAAATACAATTTTTTTAATTATCTGTACTCTTTGTATAAAATTATTAGCAAATATTTTTATAATAAAATGTGTAATAAATAAATCTGAAATTTTATTTCTAGGTTTTTTTTTATCAGGTCAAATGTTGGTGGATCAGTGGTCAACTACTGCACAAAAATTATTTTATTTTTGTTTATCTCAAGTATTTGACATGTTTAAATGTCACCTAAGTTTTATTGTCGATCCCTTTTCAGAAAAATTCCTTATGGTAGTGTGATCGGGATTGTATTTATATCCTCTCATCGTAGGAAACATTTTGCTCTCATCAAATTGAAATTCATATTTCTACATATTATGCAAATAGGTTTGTTTACCTATAATTCATAAATGAAAGGAAGTTAATGTTAAAACTGACTACATTGATGCTATCTAGCGGTACAGGTTAATCCATGAATGACATACCGCCTGGTCGTTTTTCATTATGTTGGGCAAGCGACAAACCATTCCGATTGGTCTGAAATCGCATTTAAACTGCAAAGTATTATTGTGTTGTAATGATAGGTTCTGAAACAAAATTTAAAATAGAAGAATTTCAAAAAATCAACTCACATAAGCTACGATTGATTCGAATTTTTTGGAATGTCGTATACAGTCTCTTAATCAGTTACAGCCGAATAGTGCAAACTCGAGACAATATAGAATTAATTGTACATTTGAAAAAATATTCTCTTTTTAAATGTGTTGGTAGAACTTAAGCTGTTATACCACTTTAAACGACATCCTTTTTTACCGCATCCAATTTTTGGAACAAAATTCTTCGGGGGTATAGTTATTCACGAATGTACAGCTTTAATGCTTCGTTTCTAATTGTCCTAGAAATATTTCTTACTGTGGCATTGCCCGTTTCTATTTGGTTAGAATGTAAAATATGAGGAACTGTTTTAAGTTCCTTTTGAACATTATCCAATCTTATTTTAAAAAGCTCACTTCACGAAAGTAATCTACATAACAGAAATAGTGTACAGGCAGGTCTAATAAAGAAATAATGGTACCGATGTTACAGGGGTTAAGCCGCGTTAACATAGGTTGGGAATCTGAACAAGAACCATCCTCGTGGTAACACGAATCTTAATAATTTCACGACTGAGCTCATGTCTCGTTCGTGAAAAGTTTACACGGAATGTATCTGCTTCAGTCGCGAATATGCAGTTCTTGGTGGTGAAGCATGTCAAGTTATGTGTGGAATGATTTTACAAAATTTGGCAAGACAAAGAAACCATAGACGATGGTGGACAAGCAAGCTATTCTGTAAAGAAGCCATGTTAAATTAATTAAAGACATCTACAAGTACTCTGAAGATTTTAAGATTTTTGGAACTCGTTAACCCCAACATTTAAAAAATGACACTAATATGAGAGAATCTATCGACCAAACTGAAACTGCAAGTAACTACTCGCCACTGTTTTAGATTATTTATTTCGAGTTCCCAAATCATCGATAAGTAAATTTATAGAAGAAGCTTTGGATGCAATTTATCGAGGTAAGTAAAAATATTATTTTATCCAACACGGTATTTCCGATTGTAATTGATATGATCCAACTTGTGGTCAAGTTTGTAAAAAAGAATATTTTTTTCCAAATTGATCGGAATAATCTTTTGATACACGAGCATTAGCAGCTCTTTTAGAAATATCATCTAGTTTTTCTATCGCAGAATTAATATCATTTCCAGAAAGTGTTGAACATAGCTTATTTGTACGAGTGGTGGTTGCAGCAGTTAAGAGTTCTTTACCTTGTTCTGGGTTCTTCGTTTTCATTTACCGATACAGTATTTTCTCATAAGAAAAAAATATGGAGGATTTTCATGCAAATTCCAACCTCAATTTTAAGGACCATTTTTGAGCTAAGAACGAATAATTAATGGGATTTGTTATAGAGAGTTTCAAGTATAAAAGAATAAAAACAATTTTGAATGTCAATTAGGAACTATGAATTAAGACTTGAATTCTTTTAAATAGCACCCTCTGTATATTTTAACCTTTTCTAATTTACCGTGTTTGTCTGATTATAAATATGTTATATACATTAAGATGTTTTTAACTGTCAAGTGAAGATGAACAATGCCCAATGTAGTTATAAGAGCGCCGCCTAAAGCTGGACCCGATTATTTTAATTATAAACAATCGTTCAGTATAATTATGCTTACCATAGTTAACCATAATTATTGCTTCACACATATCGATATAGGAGCTAAAGGCAGGGCATCAGATGGGTATATATGGCGAAACTCGAGCCTCAATGACGCTATGGAGGCATTTCCTTTAACAACATCTCTACTCAAACCATAAAATAAACGAAAGTTTTCTAGAGCAAACCATATTTTCGATTATAGGCTGTCCAGAGTAAGACGTATTTCTGAAAATGCATTTGGTATACCAGCGTAAAAATTTAGAATATTTGAAAGGCCAGTTGCCGTAAATCTAAAAAAAAAAAAGAATATACCAGGTAACCTAATCGATTCCGAGGACGAAAACTACAATGTAATTCCGGGAACTTGCCGGCAAACGCGCAGTTCAGGTCTTACAGACGTTGCTGTAGCACATGATAGACATTCGATGAATATTGTAATTACTTCAACAATGAGGGAGCAAGCAGTTCCTTGGCAATGGCAAGTTGTTGAGGAGTAAATAAATACCACTTTGTTACATTCTCGAAAATGACTTCGTAACATATGTATAGTTTAAACTTATAATTGAAATAAAGTTTGATTGGATTTCTCTTTCTTTTACTTGCGATTTGAGAAAAGAATCCATTACTTTGAACCACCTCACTTAAGGAGTATAAGCTTCAACAGAAGAACGTCCGGACTTCATACTCAGCTTAATTTTTTTTTTTTATTTCTTGCTACGCAGCTACGCAATTTTTTAAATTTCATTATCACACGGATTTCTGTAAAACCATCAATTTTTATTGTAGTGCTGATTCTTCTTGCTAGTAGAGTAGTAACACGACCTGCTTAGCATTCGGGAGGTAATGGGTTCGATTCTCGTTACAGTCTACTCTATATGATTTTTTTCAACGGGTTTTCCCTATACACATGTAGCGGCATGGTCACTGCGTATACGCACACCATGTGCGGCTATTTAGGCGATTGCTGGGGTAGCATCTTTCCCCTCAGAACCCTAACTCCGTTCCTTCCGATCCTATCCTGACTGCACCCATCCTTAATCCCACCATGCATATATACGTAATGTATATGTATGTCTGCTGGAAATCTATGATTGTGGCTGAAGGAGCTCGGAAAGCTCAAACAGTCCCTTGGGAAGGGAATGCAATACGTGGCCTTTTCCTTTTCCTTCCTTGCTGTAGCTATACGACACTCGTTTTATATAGTTCTCTATGATCGGTTCCCGCCAAACTGGCACATTCTGATATAGTTCTAAAAATTTATTGGTGTTAACATCATTCATTCTTAAAATATGAGCAGCCATAATTTTCCTCTAGCTGTCCTCTAGCTCTGCTCACGACTCACTGCACAATACAAAAATCAAACAGGTTACATCTTATCACAATCGGAATTATTTTGATTCGTGAAAAGAATTTACGCTTCGCATTTCACGAATCTAATAGTTGGCACGGAACGTTAAGCCAGGTTGACACGGGTAGTGAAGCACGCTCGTCGCTCACGCTTTTCTGGACCACGCGTAATGTCAACAGCACAGTTGTGAAAGAAGAATGGAAACGAATTGATACGTGAGCAAGAAAATCACACCTGCTTTGTATTTGACGAACCAAATCCGTCGATTCAGTCGTGAAAAAGCAGTCTGCCGTTGAAAGTGTAACAAAATTGCGGTTGGAAACCTACGAATGAGTGACCCAGAAACGTTGAAATTCTTGGAATACTACAAAAATGAACCTTCACTATGGGACCCTACAGATGACGGATATAAAAAAAAAAAGGAAACGCGTGCTGCAGCAGCCCAACGAATTACAGAAGCTTTACATTTCCCAGATTTTACAGCCTCCCACGTAATTACTAAATTTAAGAATTTACAAAGTTCGTACGCTCAAGAACTAAAAAAAAATAGCCGCAACTACAAAAAGTGGTATTTCTACTGAAGACATATATGTACCAAAAGTAGTATGGTTTAAAGAAATGGACGTATTTCTAAGGCCACATGTAAAGTCGCGAGCTACACAGTCCAATTTGGTAAGTAACAAATAATTAATAATTCTAAAATATAAATTTTATTGGTACAGGTTGTTTCCTAACCATTTCTTAGGTTTTTGTAAGAATAAGTATATTGAAGAAACAACCTGTATTGTGAAATGCCACTCGTGTCGGATTTCTATTATGTGATCTTCCCTGTATGGGCAAAATGCTATCATACTGTGCATCTTTCTAGTTGCCCGGTACATGAAAATGATTGAAATCGTCCTCGTCCAGAAGGCCAGGATTAATATAGGCATTATTCGTCTTCCGTAACCAGTTATGTAAGGAGCAAAAAGCCGTAACAATCTTGTCAACCTTGTCTGGCTTGAGGTCGATAGGTCTCTTAAATATTACATATTTTCTGACTAAAATACCCAAGGCATTTTTCGAAATTCGTCTCGCCCTCGATAAACGATAATTAAAGATTTTTTCTTCTCGCGTTAAATTCCCTTTACCATATGGTTTTAAAAGATATGGTTTTAAAGGGAAGGCATCGTCGCCAACTATCACACCGCATCTTGCGGTATATCCAATAAATTATGTTCTAGCGCTTCAAATAACCACCTGTTGGCAAACTGCCAGGTCGAATTCTTTTCCTACATCGACGTATGTGAAACAATAGTCGTGGTCACAGCGAGCAAAATAATGCTGGTATTGTATTGAAATAATCTGCCACTTCTAGGTGGCTTTTATCGTTATGTGTTTGTCAATGGCGATGCAAGACGGAAAATTTCATTTATTTAAAAACAAGTTATGTAATTCCACTTACATATACCTCTGAAATGTAGTACTTCTTTCGTCAAGGACTCCAATATGCAAACGATAAAAAATGTTACGAAAAAAATTCAAATTTATTTTCACTTACATGAACTTAATATTCACCTTGTAAACAAAGGTAATAAATTGTACAGACTAAGGTTAAAAAAACATAAGAAAAATTTAAGATTATGTTGTAGTACTTCACGAAGGACATAAACATTTTCGACAGCTTTTATATTTAGCCAAGAAGACTTTTTCTTTACAATATCATTTTATTATACAACCCTGCGATTCAAAACCAATCTTAAAAAGCAGAGTCTCGAAATATTTAAGTTTATCTATTTATTGCTTTATTTCCACTCCAGGGTATCACAGGAGTCCATAGAAAGGAACGTAGATGATGATGACCCGCAAAGTGAGATTCAATTGCAATCAGGCGGATGTAGTTACAGATTCTTCCTCACAACCGGGACCTTCAACTGAGCAACTCAGATCTTCTGGCTAGTAAGCTAAACATTTTAACTTCGGACTCCAAATGCTGCATGCTTTGTTTCTGAAGCCAATTCCAAATCCTCTTCATTCCGCAACTCAGAAACGTCAATAAAAAGACCACCGCCATTGAGGGAACACATAATCCAAAAGAAGCGACGTGTAGAAAATGAAAGACCTGAGATACTTATGTCCGCAATGGACAAATTAGACAAAATTTCGTAGAGAACCACAGCTAACAAAGATGATAATTTTGATCATTTTGGAAAATACCTAGTTTCTCTTTTACGGACTCTTCCTATTGAACAGGCTTTAAGGCTGCAACCAGAAATGATTACCCGTGCACTAAATGCACATGTCGAGTTCCATTTCATCACCATCGCCATCCAACGATCAGAGTCTGGGTGATCATGATTTTTCTCCTCAAAGTGAGGATACATGGATTAGCGAGCTGCCTGGTGCTATGGACAGTTACATACAAAACAACTAAATCATCATTAAGATATACTTTTTTGTCCTAACAAACAGTTCTTGATTTATTAGTACTTACCTTGCTCCACGTCTCCAAAGCAGCTATTATAGCGTCCAGAACTTCAACTAAGAATTTGCTACTTAGCCACAGGCTATCGCTGTGACTAAGTAACGGAGGGTTATTATAAGTTTTGTTTTGGATGGTATTGCTTACCTCGTATTTGTATCTTTTTTTCGTATCGATGTTGATACCCGTTCCAATAGAAAGACAAAGTCGTCTTCAGACATCCTTAGTAAATTTTTAAAATCCTCAGAGTAGCTGTATTGCAACTCCTGATCAACAAAATGCGTTGCTCCGGACTGGTTTCTGTTTGTAACCCATTCTTTCACCCACCATCTGCGCCGTCTCTTTTTTATTTCATCACTACAGTACGATTTATAAGTTGTGATACGATATAATGTCCTAATATTTCGCACACCACTGCACAACCTTCTGCTATCGACGAAGCCATATTGAAGATTGGCACTTTTGCCGTGTAAACAGCATACGATAGTGGGATGATTTTCATATTTTACGAATGTTTACGCGTGGTCCACGTAAGCGTGAGCCACGAGCGTGCTTCATTACACGTGTCAGCACGGCTTAATAGTTAGCACGGCTCACGTACGTGATTACAACCTGTCGACACGGCTCGAGCCAAGTACCCGTTTGCTAATCACTTTGTTATTATTTTTCGTATCTAGCAAACATGTTTTTAAACTCTCTCCTTGTAAACTGATATTTGCAAATACTGATTTTTTAGGGACATAATCTATATTTCACGATAAAATTATAATTCACCCTGAAATATACGATTTATAAACCTAAAATATAAATAAGTATTGGTAATTATTATTTTTTTAAAATTACGTTTAGAGGTTAGTAACTATCAGTAAGTAGGTCGAAAAAATACCTTGTACAGATAAAAGTGTTCCTATAATAAAAAAATTATAGACATAACGTAAGTGAAGGAAAAATAATCATGTTAATTATAACTGTGACTTTGGTTTACATAAAACGCTTGATCTATATACTGACTGTGATTAAGAGTATATAAGAGAATAAAATATATGGGAACATTCTCTTCCCTCACTTTTAATTATATTTAATTATTTAATAGTGTCGTCCCCGCTGTACTCAACTTTCCGGATGTATCCCATAGCAGCAGCTCTATTTTGAATTATTAATGCATTCAGTTGGTTGGCGAAAGTTCAATAGTTAACTGGATATATATTACAATATTTGAATTAATCGACGCTTAAGTAAGTTGAACCAAAATCTTCTGAAAACTGAAAGGTTCTTAATTACCGGAAAAGATTAACTAATTTTATAAGAAGTGAAGGTAAATCGTTTTTAATTAATTGAAACCACTAATGTTACAAAATATTTATTTACTTTATCTTTATTGTAAGGTTATTGGACATTCTTAAAAACATTTTGTCATTTGACCGCAAATTTTAAAAGAATTAATCTAGGGTTGTCTATTTATAAGAAATATAGCTGTTGGCTTTATTGATAAATATGGTGTTTGTTTCACGTAAGTTATTTTGTAGCTTACGAATGCACGTTTGCGTTTATCCGGAAATCACCACATCCTTCTTATTTTAAATGATGCCTCATATGTTTTTCAGTCAGTCTAAAATTGCTTTCAGTATAGGCCATGTTTTAAATAAGCTAGCGGTTCGTGAATGAAGTGTCAATATGAAAAGGTTTCGGATATTAAGACATAGTATTGTGTTATTGTAAGTTTTTGTTGTGAACGAATAAGTTCAAATTTATTATTAATTTGATTAAATACATAAATAAATTACATCAGTTCTACATACGTAGACAAAATTTACATCGATTGGGATATATGTATCTCGATAGTTCAGTTGGTTAGAGCGCTACGCTAGCAAAGTCGATGTCATAGGTGCAAATCCTACTCGAGATAAACTTTTTATTTATGTATTGATATTTAATAAAATTAATAATAATTTTTAATTATAGTGGTTTGTTATATGAAAATGTAAACCTGCACCATTATTACAAATAATTAAAATACTTAGCCATTCGGATTTTAAATGGTGTATTTTTATATTTATGTGTCTATACGTTTCGATAACAATTATTGTCCTCAGTAGTTAAACTATTTAGTTTTTGTTTAAGATGTTTGAACAAATTTGTTGTTTTTGTTATCGAAACGTATAGACTTATACAAATATAAAATACACTAAACCCATAACTATTTTAATAGTGGTTTGTTGAAAAAATCGTGAGCAGCATTAATATTATATGTAAGGGCGTCATTTATGTTTTTAACCCGATTATTAAATTTACATTTTTACAGTGGATTTTCAACCTACGTTTCTAGGTTTGACAGCAAAGTGCTAAAATTGTTCGTAGTAATCATCATAGCACACTTATGGTTTAAATTTTCGCTTTTCTGTTGCCATTACAATTTTGATGTATGACTTTTAGTTCATCACTGAATATATCATTGTACATTGTATTAAAATCTAAAAACATATACAGGGCGTCAAATAATAAAATGTGTTCATTCCGGTATAAACCGGAAATTATTCTTGACTGCCATTATGGCACTTACATAAATAGAATATACCGTTTTTTCATATATTTTAACGCTTTTATTCAACTCACTTTGTCGAACCAATTGTTTCCCTCTTCTGACTTACCGTTTCAGATTTTTTTCCTGTTTGAGGTAATTGTCTAGTAGTACCGTCGCCTTGGAATTCATTTACGGTGCAACACCCTTTACAAAATCAATTGTGCCGTTTTGACCTAGCATTTCACATTTTCCTGCCCATGGTAACTCTCTAGTAGCATTTACCACACATACACCAGGTGTTACCTACGGCGCTTGGTGCACATGTAGTATATGCTACTAGAAAATTAAAGTAATATGGATAACAACGTCATTACACATCATATCATTTAAAGTAATTCTGTATTAACATTCAGCAATTACATTTACACCAGGGTCCATTTAAGGTAAGTCGTCCTTTACAGAAAAAAAAATTGCGCCCAACTAACCTACCGTTCCACATTTTTCTTTTTAAGGTAAATCTCTAGTAGCATATAACATATGTAAACCAAGCGACTTCGAGTGCTGTTCCACAGTTCATTTAGGGCAAAACACCCTTTGCAGAGAAAAAAAATCATTGAGTGGATCAAACCTACCGTTTCACCTTTTCCTTTCTAGGGTAATTCTCTAGTAGCATATAGACTTAGAATGCTGTTCTGGAATTCATTTAGGGTAAAATGTCCTTTACAGAAAAAAATAATTGTGCGTTTTCACCCACCGTTCACATTTTCCAGGCTGTCGAAACGCATGGTGTACATGTAGTATAGGCTACTAGAAAATTTAACTGCATATTAATACAACCTTATTTTATGATGTGTAATGGCGTTGTTATCTACTTTGCTTTTACCCCTTGATTATTTTACGAACTCATGCAGACCTATGGATATTCGGGTACATTCGTATTTTTCTGGTGCTATCCTTCATTGCTGTCTTCACAGAGGTGTGAATAAGAAAATTAGAGCAGGGGCCCAGAAGTACATTGTACATTTTTTTAAATTTCTAAAAAATTATTAAAAAAGATAAATATTTTACTTATTATACTGGTATTAATTTTTCATATCAATTTTTAAGGTTAAGGCCCGCTACATTCTATCTACTGCCTCGACATAGAGCTTAATTTTAGTGTTACCCGCTCATTCTTATATTTTAACTTAAAAAAAATATATCATAAACCGCAATAAAAATAAGTAAAAGATCTAAAGTATCAGATTTTTAAATCGTTCATTTTCTAAAGGATTAAATACGTAGAACACATTTAAAATGCGGATACTTGTTAGAGGGACTACTATCTTAATTTTATAAAATAGGTTACTGTTTTAATTTAAATCTCTATTTCAATTTATCTGTAAGTTAGGTAATTTAATTTTATTTAGTAAATTGCCAAGAGTGGAGGTACCCTGTTATACAATTACATTTCAAGCACTCTAATTTTCTCCAATCAGAATAAAGAACTTTAAGTAACCTTGATTTAATTAATTTTAACATCAATGTAAGGTACTTTACTCGGTCCTCTTTAAATGTTGTATTTAGTTTATTTTATTCTAAAATATACAGAATAGTTAGAATAGTTCAATATTCTAGACGTGTTAGAAATTTTTTATTTGAACAAACAAAATTAACATACTACAAAGTTCAACTTGGTAATTCTATATTAATGTGTGCGTCTGGGGTCAAGGGTTGCCAACTATTGTTTCCTAACTATACAATTTAAATTTTTTCCATTAGCATAAATTTATAATTTGCTCTGGTTTAAATTATACATACGTATGACAGACATTACACGAGCTACTGTTACGGAATGAAATAAAATCATACCTCTATAAAACATATAGTCAGTTAAATAAAATACTAAAAATATTAAATATTTTTTCTTCAATATGAACCTTAACCTCGTTACATTGTACACAAATAGAAAATTACACTAGTTGAATTAATGATAATTTTACTAAAATGAAATTAATTGGAATTTTAACGTTGAGTGTCGGTCGTTCGGATTTTCAAATAACGTGTATCTAATTAACTTTTAGAGGTACCACTTGCCAGCTGGGGAGGTATCATTACCGTGTGCTGGTTAATATTGATTATCCGTTATCCTCATTCCATTGTTATACTGTTCTTCCTCTCGTCGTTACTGTAATCTTCCTATCCGACGAGAGTCCAAAATTAGCAAAAAGATGATTGTGGTTTCTATGGTAAAAAAATTATGTACAATTCCTGCCCCATTCGGTTGTCCGGGTGGATAGGATCCAAGCGATGAAAGTACTCACGCTCTGATCCATTATTGCAACATCCATGGCTTCAGGTCTAATCTTAATGCTGTTCACCCCAACACCTTGAACAATTACAACCTGTTTAACGCATCTGTAGTAGACTCTAGATAAAGCCAATATTTTTGTGGATTTATTTTCGTCGCACTTGTCTCTTAATGATTCTTCAACTCTTCTTCACACGCTACGAAACCAATTCATTTTCGATACAAGCTTCTAGAATTGATCACCATTAGGCTTGGTTCTAATAAGGGGACTGGCCCATCCGGTATCCCAGCTATTGTCTTAAAGAGATGTTCCCCCGAACTAATAGCAGGCTTATCTAACCTCTATTCGATTACCGCCTTTTGGATTTTTTTTTTATCATGGAAGTTACCAAATGTTCATCCTATTCCCAAACAAATGGGATAAGACCAATCCCTCTAACTACCGATCAATTGTCATCACTTCCATTTTGTCTAAAGTTACGAAAAAGCCATTAATCAGCACCTACTATCTTTCCTTGAATCTAACAAACTCCGTAGTGGCCATCAATGTGGTTTTAGTGTAAATCGTTCAACAGGTAATCTTCGGTTATATGTGACCCAAGTTTAGAAAACTACATTAGACAGATCTGGTGAAGCAGTTGGTAGCCGCTTTAGATATTTCAAAGCATAAGTATTTGCTTTTTGGATTTCAAGTTTTCCTGGTGTAAGACGAATAGGTGTCGTAGTTCAAAAGAAGTTTGTATTAACGAGAGCGTCCCAAAGAGATCTTTGATAGCTCCTACACTTTTTCTGATATACATAAATGATATCATTTCGTGTACAACTAACTCGATCTATTTCTTTGCAGTCTGCAGCACTATTTATTGTGGTTCATCTCAGTCTACTCATAGTACCTATGTCAAATCAAGATATTAAAGCTGAAATGGTCGTTTCAATCCACATTCAACGTATTCTTGAATGGGCAAGTAATAATGGCACTTTGCCTTAAAAAAATTGCCAGAAATCTTTTTCTTTTATTAAGAAAGTCAACTCCCCAGATAGATGGTCTTGTACTAACAATACAAAGATCTGTGAATAAGATTGCTTTTTTACTTTGGGGTAGGCATCGTATAGGGATACCTTTATACCGTTGTCTCAAACGTATGTGTAATAGAAGAGCGTTAAAGCGAATCATCAATTTCTGGTCTTACGCGAAAACTTCTAATTAATTGGTTTTCAGTGTTTTGTAATTCTTGTTCAATACTTTTACACTTATTAACATGTTTTCTAAGTGGGTCACTCTGATGGTAGTAATAAGGCACCCATCTATTCTATATTCTGCTTCCAACACCCATATTAACAAAACGAAAATCAACTCCGCATGCGTAAATGGAGCAGTAAACATGGAAAGTGCGCATTTTGGTAATGTGGACGTTTCGGGTCGTGCTTTTGACAAAAGTTTCTTGATTTTCTAAAGCTTGACTATTATTGATTTGGACATTGTGATTGCCTAGTATTTCAATAACCTTAATCTCCCGCCTTTTAATGTTTATCGGTGCAATAAGTTTTACAATAAGCTCAATAAAGTGTACCTCTATCTAATTCGATACCATAGAACTTTTTGAATTTCGACAACTGCATAACCCGTACTTTTTTTAGTTCTTATTCGGGGCAACACTATGATGGAATCACTCCACTAAAGAACATAGTTTATAGTTATGTTGTTAAATGATTATAGTTCTCATCAACCCTATTATTATATCTCCGTCAAGTTGCTATCGCGGAATGTTCTAGAGTTTTAATAGTATTATGTGGTTTTTAACAGACTTTACGGTTTCCTTTTATAACCAATTAATTATCGTCTAATGGCTCTTTTATAAATAAAATAGAAAACATTTAAGAGTACGTCTATTCAGTATTAAGAAGTTCGTGAGGCAAGAAAGGAACCCGCTAGCAAGGTAACGTGTGTTGTGGTTAGAGGATTGTTTAACTTGCACAACTGGTCATTCTTAAGAAAAGGAGTCTGAAAAGTGCAGTGCTCCCTATTCTTATTAGAAACACTAACAACATAACCTGCGTAAATCGTTAAAACTTAGTTAGTGTGTCTTATTGGTTTTCACGATCAGCTGTTTCCAATAAAATGATACCCTCCTGTGCATTGCGTTTTATCGTATTGAAAGCACTGGCGATACGACGGATGCATTTCTTTGGTGGCATCAGTGCTAATTCTCCTTTGTAGTGCTGACTTCCTACCCGATTGAAATTAGTAACGTATTCTGTTTGTGTATTGCAGCTTACACAAGCACTACCTCCTTTCCGAGAAGTAGACTAAGCTGCTTTGTAGTAATGGTTTAACCTTATTGAAAACGCTTCAATTAGTACTACTACACTCTAGTGCTTTCAAGAAGGACATAAGGCAACAAACACTACGCAATGGTGTGTCATTTTTTCAAAAGAACAGGTTTTCAACAATGCAGTAACAATGTGCTTCGTGTAGTATTTGTTAGTGCTTGCACGGTACGCTCTTACTGCCTAGCATTACTCGTAGAACAATAAAGACCAGTGCACTCCGTATTGGTTTGTTAGTATCTCTTAATTTCGGTGAAAGCTTTTTCAGCAATGGTTCCTTAGTCTTACTGAAAGCAGTATCGGATGCAAATAATAAAATTCGTAAAACTTTTCGTCACATATCCAACTTTTTTCCTCGTTTCTCACATTTGCTACCAGAACCTTTTGAATTTAGAGTACTAATTTCTAATTTCAAATATTTTTCTACATGTATATTACTATTTCTTAGGATTATTATTGATTCTTCTTTACTTTCCCGCGAATCCTACAGTTCAGTTACGAAGTGGTTAATTATGCAGTGTTTTAAGTAATTACTCTAAAATTAACTTCGTTATTTTTATCCCAAATCTTTCTCTTTATGTTTACATGGTTATTCCATTTTCCCAGTTGGTCTTTTTTCGCCTATGTTATAAAAGCGAGATTGCCCACAAACTCATTTAGTTTCTGCGTCTGCTTGGTTTATCAACATTTGTAATTTTTAATTATCGTAATTTATCTATGTTTACCGTTAACACTGTGTTACCAGATTATGCCACTTGAATATCAACTCCTGACAACCTGTGGTTATTCCTGATTGTGACGCACCTCTGACATGTTATTAATCGTTATTCATCAGAGTAATACATGATACAATTAAAATCTTTACACATGAATCCGGTCTTGTATTTCATATTTTTCAGAGCTAGAAAATAAATCGTTGAATACATACATGACCGTTTTTATTAGTATATAACCACAATTTGTTAAAATGTTATCTCTTATATGGCATATTTTCAGTGTTAGGTATAATTGAATTTGAAAGATCTTTGAATTAAGTACTTTTTCTAAAACTCTTCCAAGATTATTTTCAAAGCCTAACATGCAAGTAAGTGTTACTGAAATGTATTCAAATTAATATGCATTCTTATCAAGTTAAATTTTAAGCAAATATCATAGAGGTATTAAAATGTGCTTAATTTTTTTAAACATGTGTGCATTACAAAATTGTAATATAATACTTCATGAATGAGGAACTAGTTACAATGCTTTTTTTTGCTCAGTTTTTAATTTTAGATGGATTTATGACTTTTAACACCGGGGGGCCCTTTTGAATTATGAATTAATGGTAGTTTTCGTACAGCTCGACTATATTATATAAACATATACTTTATTATATACCAACTTGTATAACATTATATACAGGGTGAGCGATACTCGATGGCTCATCTTGATTATAAGAAAAAGGAAAACGATAGAAAAAATCTGTAAAGGGGTTCTTAAATGGGATTGAGTAACGTCCATTTTAAGCCGAATTCGCAATTTTTTCATATTTGGAAACTGAAGTAATGACGTCATACAAATCTTTTTCCTCAGGAACATACATATATTTTGGTATATTTAAAAGAGCTAATTTTTCTGAACAAATTTTGCCAAAAATTTGTAAAAAAAGTATTATCAAAAATTCCCAACAAATAGCCTTTGGAAACAAATGGCAAAGTCGTATCTGTCAATAATTAAACATTATTTATTAATTTAACATTTCAAAATACATAATATGTTACTACTATTACTACAGAAACAAAGTATGCAGGAAATCACTACAACAAATTTTTTCAAGTGTTTTCATTGTGTAACAATGGTTATGTATAGAAACATTATTAACACCTTACTACTTATTATTCAACTATGTCATGTTAAAAAGATTATGTGTGCATTGTTGGTGATAGGAAGACATTAAATAGCATCTTCAGATACTTAAAAACGGGAATTTTACATTTAACGTTAATCCATGAATGAAATTAGTATGTTTTTAAAATACAGACTAGGAAATTACCCTTTATTAAACAAACAACATTCCGCGATTACGTGAAAGTGGACCTTTCTTTTTTATTTTTATTACTTTTGGATTCATAATGACTCTAATTAAGGTCGCATAATTATAATTTGTAAAAAACACTATTATCAAAAATTCCCAATAGTTACGATTTAGACAAGTAGCCTTTGGAAACAAATAGCAAAGTCGGAATTTAAAATATAGTTCGGTACGAAATTTTTTTGGAAGGAAATGGTTATCACGATTATAAACTTCACACGTTAAGAATACTTGTCAAACCAACATTAACAACGAAGAATTAATTATGTTACCCTAGTGATGGTAAACTTAGAGATCAATGACAATTTGTTTTTCCAGCATGTGTTGTGGACGGACGAAAACTGTTTTGGCAAGTCGAATTAAAAAAAAGAAAATTTTTGGCCTACTGAGAATCCACATTTTGTCAATCTGATTGAAAACCAAGGCCACTTCGGAATTAACGTTTGGTGCGGTATTATTAATGGGCATTTTATTGGTCCATATTTTTACGAAGGAATTTTACTTAGTGGGCAAGAATTGTCCAACAATATTTAAATTAAACTTAAGGAGAAAATTGGATAGGTATAAATGGATCGATACAGTGGGCGCCTAGTTCATCAGACTTGACCCCACTACATTTCTTCCTCTGGGGAACTTAAATGAAGTTTCCAGAACACCATCTGTTAACTTGGAACATTTAAAAGAAAAAATCAGAAATGATTGTGAAGAACTATCTAGAGCAGTAAGGCGGAGATTGGATAAGTGTTTGGAAGTAGGAGGTGGTTACATTGAAAATTTGTTATAGTGATTTCATACATACTATATTTCTTTCTGTGGTAAATAGTAACATATTATGTGTTTTGTAATGTTAAATTAATAAATAATGTCTAATTATTGACAGATGCGACTTTGCTATTTGTTTCGAAAGGTGACTTGTTTAAATCTCGACGATTGGGAATACTTGATAATACTTTTTTTTTTACAAATTTACTTATAATTTTTCAACCGAAAGATAGCAATTCTTGTCTTTACAAAATTCGTTCAGAAAAATTTAGGCTCTTATTAATAATGCCAAATATGAAAAAATATGCAAATTCGACTTAAAATGGACCTTACTCTCAATATCCCACTTAAGAAACTCTTCAGATTTTTTCTGTTTTTTCCCTTTTCTTATAATAGAACTCAGACATCGAGTTTCGCTTACCCTGTACTTCATAAAAAAATTGAGAATAATTCCTTTCTGTTCGTTAGAATGATTACGGTTGTTAATAAATCAAATGGTTTAATGCATTATGTATTATATTAATACAATATATATTAAATATTACATCAAATGGAACGTAAAAGCTGAATCCCTGAGACGTGCTGCAACCGACAATATTTCAAAACATATAAGATCACTTACGTTTTTGAGCTATTTTCTTTACGTGTGCTTTCTAAGTCCTAAGATTTGACTTAATACGTCTCTACCATTCTTTTAGTCCTAGATGGCGTGTGTCCATACGGAGGCCTTTTGGGGTTCATATAAGTGTTTTTGAATCAATGGCAGATTGCGTAAATCATACCTTTTCAATTTATTAAGCTTATTGAACTTTGACACTGGTTCAGGTCGTTGAATAATTCAAGGATTTTCGGGAGAGTTTGCAATAATATAATTGTTCATATTGCTATTAGTACCCAAATAGAAAAAAAAGACTTGTTCTTCAACTTGATTAATAAAACCATTTTTTAGCTACTAGCTACTACTACATATCACAATTGAGAATCATTTAGTGATTAATGGTTGTGCTTTCGTCTGTATTAAATACAGCTATCAGAAAAACGTTCACGTATGCATCAAGTGCAGCTTAAAAAACTATAATTAGTAGTTACTATTTACATTTGATTTACATAATTTGTTGTAATGTTATTTTTTTTTTACAGACACGAATTCTGTTTGTAACTGCAAAATGGTTTACGTTCGATCGATTTTCCTTCTCTTAACTACAGGTAAGAATATCAACATTTCATAAATCATGTAATATTCCAAAATAATCAAGGACGTTTATTAAATTTGTTATTACGATTTTTAATTAATAAAATGTAAAACATGTATTCTAATTTCGAAGTGTTAGAAGATTAGGGGATATATTTTACGAAATCTTGCAGAACCATACTGTACTTGTTATGATCGAATTGTAAAAGGTTTAATAATAGTCTAGGATCCATGTTCCGTTTTCAAAAGTAATTAGTAACAAGCTACATTTTCGTGGGTTGTGTATGTCGTAGGTCCAAATTTACTCGAGGTTCATAAAAAACTTCTTGAAATATTGTATAATTTGATTTGTTAATTAATAAAAATTGTATATCAGAATTTATTAAAAACTAATTTCAAAAAATTAAGGTTAGCATCTATCAATGAATTAACCATTGAAGAAGGTAATCTTTCAATTCTTCTATCTTCAGTAATTTTTGTTTATTGATTTTGTGTCAATAATTTAATTATTTTCTTTAGATTTTCTTTATTTTGAACAACGAAGACTTTTACTGTAATTAAAAAGATTTTACTTTAAAAAAAAAACACTCTTATATCGGGTGTCTCGTGACTCGATAGCCATAGCTTAAGAGCGCATTCCTTGGACAGTTTTAGGTCGAAAGCACTTTATACACTTTTGTCCAGAACTCAATAGTTAAGGAATTATGGCCAATATTATATTTAATAGAGTGTGTAGAATAAAGTAAATAGCATGTTGAATAAAGTGACCTAATGTTTTGTTAATTAAGAATTTTGATTCATGTCCCCCTGGTATTGAAGACACTTTATTGTTTATTTGAATACACTAGACTTTTGATGTGTCCCCAAAGAAAATAGTCAAGGGACCTTAGGTCTAGTGACCTCAGAGGCCAGCGAACTGGATCTCCGCTTTCAATCCACCGGTTAGCAAAGTTATTTTTCAAATATTCTCTCACATTTACACCAAAATAAGATGGTGCGCCATTATACTGAAACTACATGTCAACTCTTCTGAAGTGAAACATCCTCCAATGATATTGGCAACTCATTTTGTAAAAAATTTAAATAATTCTCGGATGTTAAACGTTCTTGAAATATGAATGACTCAATAAAAAGGTTATTCTGAACACCACACCAAATATTCACCGAAAAGCGATGTTGAAAAAGCGTTTTCCTGGTTTCAAAGAGTTCTCATAAATGTGAATTTCTGGTATTCTAGTAACCGTGGCCTCATCTGTAAACATAATTTTTCAGTAAAGCTGTTGGTGCAATCAACCAACGACAAAGGGCAACACGTGCTACCTAGTCTGCTGGTTGTGAATGTTGAACAGATTGTATGTGGTATGGGTATAAACCAAAATTGCGTAATGTTGTCCACGCTTTCATTCGACTAACATGGGCATAATTAGATAGATATTCATAGTACACTAGTAGAGGGACTATTTTCGATCACGTTGAGAATAGCTTCTTCTTTTGTCAAGATCTTGCTATACGGGACGTTCTGCAGTAGCTTTAGGAAACAATTACCTTTTTCTGTCAAATGAACACATTTATGAACACTTAGTTATTAGGTTATTCTTCGATCAGGAAACCTCCGCTGATATTCCCTCACTGATGCTCTTGCATTTCCGTCACAGTATCCGTAAATAAAGTGAATATCGGCATATTCTTGATTTGAAAACGTATTCATTAAATTGATCTTAAAATTGCAACGTCAAAGAATAAACAATGGCACCACAACAATATGACAAAACAATTAAATGGTGTACCAGATTTGGTTTACTATTAAACTTAATATTGCCCATAACTCCTTAACTATTGGGTTTTGAATAAAGTTTTCGACTTAAAACTGTGCAAGGAATACGCTCTTAAGCTATGACCATCGAGTCACGGACTACCACACGCACGAGCGGCATTTAGTTTTTTAATACAATTTGTTTAATCCTGAAAACAAGCGATATTTATTGGCAAAAAAATAAAACAATTATTTTTTTATTTTTTTGTTATGTAATGAAATTAAAGATACTTAAAACCTTAATTTTTATCTACTTACTAACTTTAATTTTTTTAAATTGTTTTTTAGTAATTAAAAATTAATATTAATTTTAGTAAATACATAAATAAAAAGTGTACCTCGAGTAGGATTTGAACCTATGATCTGTAGTTTGCTAGAGTACCGCGCTAACCAACTGCGCTATCGAGATTCAAGCCTACTCGAGGTAAACTTTTTATTTATGTATTTAACAAAATTAATAATAATTTTTAATTACATATTTCCCTTCGAACTTATTCGTTCATAACAAAAACTTATTAATTAATTATTTTTTAGTAAATTCTGATATATGATTTTTATAAATCAACAAATTAAATTATACAATTTTTCGAAAAGTTTTCAAAATTTTTAAAACTATTAAACAGTTCAATTACATATCTAGATTTTCCTAAAAGTTTGCTATAAAATGAATTTTTTTTTTCGGGAATTTTTTGGGAAATTGTCGAAAAAACGCTTTCTATAGCGTATTCTCAAGGAAAAATAATATTTCGAAGAGTATTGCAAATCATTTTTAGTTTAATCAGCCCGAAACTAAACGAAATAACTTGTTTAGAAGACACTGGGAGAATCCGAGTTTTTAATATCTCTTTTTAATTGTTCTTTCCAGGTATAGCGAAAGTTTCCAATTTTTTTGTAGGTCACTTAATTATTTTGGTAAAGAATACAACAGCCTGCATTGTAGTATCTTTGACTTACACTTACGAATGGAAAAAGTTATCCCGTGCGATCAACATTTTCCGAGCGTAGGTCTGGAAAAACTTTCGACGTAACTTGTAGGCAGACATCAAAATCGCCTTTCAAAAGATTTTATGTAGCTGCAGAAAAAAGTGTAAGCGGATTAACAATTACTAGTTTCTACCTATGAAAATGGCATGTTGCGAGTGGGGTCTCACCTCTTCAAACCATCGGTTTTGTTTGCCACACGGTTTTTCGTGTGTATTATCATATTATGTCGGAATATAGCTAAAAAACTAATTGTTGCTAATAACATTTTTACTATTGTATGATTGACATGCTTACAGCCCCCGGAAAATTTACGTACCCATTATCCAAAATTTTAGCAGAGAAAACGTTGGGCGTCTCGGTAACAGGAAGCTGCTCACGAAAATGTAGCTTGTTTATAATCGCTTTTGAAAAAGAGCCATGGATCCTAGACGTGATATTCCGACACAATTTTATCGTCCGATTGAAGTCCAAAATAAAAACGTTTAAACTTAAATTAAACTACACAAATACAAAAGTCTTTGAATCCATAATTTTAAATAATTTAAAAATAGTTTGTAAAGAATCACTTTAATTTAATCTACTGTCGTAATCATTTACTTCGTGCAAGTGTCATGATAGTAGTTTGTCATTCGCGTTACGTTTATTAGATTTGGTAGACGATTCTGTCGCATATTACTACTAAAATTAGTTGGTACGAGGAAATGTGGCGTTTGCGTTTCAACTATGGCTTCCGCGCTTGTGGATGCTGTAATGGTTTATATGCATCCCTATTTGTCAAACGTGAATCCAGCAAATTGCTTCATGTAATTAAGTCGTTTATTTGTATATTAATGGCAAAATGTTTTAATATAGACGAGCTTTTTTTATTCATCACACTCGAATTGGTTACCACGCAACGTTAATTTGTTTTGACTCATCTACAAAATAAAAACTTACAAATTATGTTTTTTTATATTCACTTTTAATTTTAGACTTTAATCGTTTTAGTGTTCACGTTTAAAATATTAATCCTTTGTATCCATTGTAATCCACAACGTGTAACCCATGTGGGAATTAATTCGGTCATTCGGCTTTACACACATGTGTCGATAATTTCTACAAATATTACATCTTGTATTAAAGTCGTGTAGTGGCTAGTAACAGTAATAGACAAAAAAACAAGTAGAGAACTGCATCAACTGTGAAAGTCACACAAACTAGGTTTATGGTTAGAAAAATATGAGTTATTGATTTTTACTGTAAACTTTGGTACAATTTTTCAGGTTTTTTTCATAATAAACTTGAATTTATGTGAATAATTGCTTTTAACTTGTAATTATGAAAGTTCCAAATTGTATAAGTGGAAAGTGTCTCAAAGTAACTCCGGGATTCGGGGTGATTTTGGTACACAAGCTTTTTATATGATCATTTCAACGGTAGAGATCTGTACTCCAAAAATGAACGTTGCATTTAATTTGCAATTAAAATAAAAAACCCAGAAATATATGTATACGAGGGTGTATTTTTATGTTATCTACCTAGCCATGAAAAACAGCACATACGAGAACAAAAAAAATCATTTTTCTACATCACTCCCTTCAACACTAATACACATATTCCATCTTTTTCTCAATTGCCCATACCCCCAGAAAAAAATTCCTTCCGTAATCTTGCACAATATTCTTCGACAGCTTCTTTGAGTTCTTCATCAGAAGCAAAACGTTTTCCCCTGAGATGATTTTTAAAATTTGTGAATAATAAGAAGTATGGCGGAGCTAGGTGGATGCCTTAACTCTATAAACCCACAGTCATTGATTATCTGCTGAACTTTGATTGCGTTATGAACCCGACAATTGTCGTGCATTAACAAGTTTTTTTTTGTGGGTAAGAGTAGAGGCGTTTTTTCTCCAGAGCAGTTTTAAAATTATTAATTGTGTTTCCGTAGGTCTCTCCATTTATGGTAGACCTCCTGAGCATATATTAAATAAACAAGACTCCTTCAGCATCCCAAAAAACAGTTGCCATCAGTTTTTTTCCAGAAAATTGTGTCTTGGCTTTTTGGTGGTGGAGAATCCATGCAGTGGGTTCATCACTGCATGGATTCTTGTGTAGTAGGAGGGTCCCAGTGATGTAGCCAAGTCTGATCCCCGATGATAATTCGAGAAAAAAACTTTTCCCCCTCCAACGCTGCTAAATTTTCTTGAGAAACTTCTTTTCTGTATAGTTTTTGTTCAGATGGAAGCAATTTGGGTATCCACCGTGCAGACACTTTCTTCATACCCAAATCGTCATGCAAGCTTTTGAGGACACTTGTTTCGGATATACCGAATTCATTGGCAATGACAGATCTTTACACGCCGAACTTTCAGTACCAAATTTTCGACTTTTCGCACAATGTTTTGAGTTTGAGCTGCAACGGGTCGTCCGGAGTTTGGCTCATCATTGATTGATTCTCGACCCCATCGAGAGAGTAAACCAATATTTTACTTGAAAATAGGATAGTGCATCTTCCCCATATACAGCAAACATTCTTTCATGAATTGCTTTTGGACTATTGCCTTCTTTTGTCAGTAACTTTATTACACTGCGATGTTCAATCTTAGTTTCACTCATTTTATCGACAAATAAGACTGTTTCAAATCTCTGTAAACGGCAAAACTAAACACAACTTAGCACGTGTACTTCTAACAGTGACAGCAATTTTTTAATAATTTGTTTGACATTGTCACTTTTTTGTTTCATGGCTAGGTAGATAATATAAAAATACGCTCTCGTAGTTTGCCATATTTTGAATGCGAGAGTTGCGAACAAGGGAAACAAATGTTATTCTATGCTCTTATTGCTTTAGAAGAGCTTTGGAGAAAGAATTTTAATTTATAAACAGTTACTAAAACATGAACTTACAGAAAAAAAAAACTAGGAAACAAATAATCAAACTTTGTCCTATGAATTCAGCTTATTTTTAAAAACAAAAGAAAGTCTCACAAAACACATTGCAACATCATTTAATTCAGGAATATCGAAAACGTCTCGATGTCCTTGGGGTTCAGGTTCTTTTATTTCCTTATAAAACATTTCGTCGACATGACCATTTCCGCTGTTTCCCATAACGTGTCATGACTTTTATAATTGTCCCATTTCTGTGCGCAGGATAATATTTTTTTTATCGTAAACAACCAAAACGTAATCTCCAACATTTCTGGTGCTCAAAACATGCACATTGTTCGGCTGTCCCCGGTTCTACATTAGAATCATCTGAAAGTTTAGGATTGAACTTTTTGCATATTTTACGCTGTCGTTGCTTTCATCTGTACTAGTATCTGGAAGGTTGTCTGACCTTTTGGTTCTGCCTTGGTTTTTTAGTGAGTGGTGAACTATTGTTGGAATACGAACTCTCAGAGGACCCTTCTTGGATGCTTGTGCTTTAGGTGGAGGGCTGAGAATAGTCAACAGGCCCTGTGGGGACCCGATTATGTACATTGGACACTGTTATCACGTTACCAGGAAGTACTTCAAGTTTTCTCCTTCTACGAATACGTGACGTCGTTACTTCTTGTCGCTTTTGTATCAGATGTTCAAGAAAGCTTTGTCCAACGACAGTTTTAATCATAAGGTCATAAGCAAGAGCTTACCACACAATCTATTTAAAACGACCTCCTTATTTAAAGAGTAAATTCCGCATTTTCTAAACCCTGCTTTAAAATTATCAGCACCACGCTCTTACAATTTTGCCTAAAGGGTTTTTAAAAGCCTAGGAAATGTATCCTTTGGTATGCCACTAAAACGACTTCTTTTTTTCAATCATTCTGGATTTGTCGCCAGTTTCCCTTCATAGCGCGGAAATAGGCCACACCAAAGGCTGCATGAGATCTGTTTTATTGGAAGGCAGTGCAAATGTATTGTTTCATTCGCACAGCCTCCACACCTCCATATTTAGGTGGTTGCGAAGGTTGTCCCCCGACCAGAATTTTACGACCCTCTTGTCGCTTTAATATGGGAAGCATTAAATTGATGGCGTTGAGGGCGTTTAAGGGACCATCTTCCATCCAAGTTGACCAAAGCCTCTGATCTTTGTAGTTGATATATACTGGAGCAAGCTGACCTTCGACATTTCCACATTCCATAAGGAAAGTACACATTTTGAAAAATTGCGAATCTTTTCTGGATACTTCGTCCCCTTCCTAGTAATTTACTTTTGATCGCCTTGGATCTCCGACATGTGATTTGTCTCATCGTAATTTTTAATATTAGCTGGAGGGCCTCCTTCCACCTCAGTTTGTAGATTCATTTATAGTTACTTCATCAGTTGCTGCTTGTGCGTGAGTAATGTTATGTGAGAACCTTTGACTAAGTTCTGTCCTGCGCTTTAAAAATATGTTAACCCAATCGGGAGCTGGATAGTTGTTTCTAAAACAAGGAACCTTCCTTGCTTATCTAAGTAAGACTTGACAATAATTTTCAGCTGTTACAGGAAAACCAAGTCCAGGTAATGCAAGTAAGTTTCCAGAAAATGACTTCTTCTAGATCTGTAAAGACCTTTGGTTTTCTAGGCACACGTGCATGCTTTCCATGAAGTTTATTCCACAAGGTATTTTTTGATATTTGGTATTTTTTTTTGGCCCGTTTCGAAGAAAAATTAATTTGCATCTCTTCCTGGCCTGGTGTAGTTTGTCTTGGCTATAACATTTATAATTTCGCGCACCAAGTTTGCGGCTTTTGAGCCATTATTAGCCTGAAAAGAAGAAAATAAAAACAGTCTAAAAAGTCTACATTGCATTGCCAGTGTAATTTTGGTACACCATGTTTTTGAGATTTGTCCGTTACTAAGGTATATGCTGCCTAACATTGGGAGTAGTACCAAAGTAAACGTCTCTGCATGTTACGCTTTTTTAAACAAATGTAAATAATTTATTGTCCATGAAGCTTTATGTTGTCAAATCTAAGCTGAGATATGACTATTTAAAATGTACTTACCAGAAATCCAGTGTTTGCGTCAGTTTTGCCAAAATTTGCAGATGTTTTGAATACACTTGTTTACACCTGCCTGCCTGCTCTAAAAATGAACTACTGTTGAGAGAGCAAAATCCGTATGCTTATGCACATCAGATGTTTCTCTAATCAATACAAAATTATTGAATCAATTACAATTTTTAAATAAAAATATGGTTAACGGTAAATTGAATTGGTATAAATACTAAAAAATTATATGAGATAAACACAAGTGTAATTGTAGACCTTAACGGAAATGGTGTTAAAATGACAATGCAATTATTAATTATTAATATGATATTCTGATTGGTGCAGATGAATTAAATAAAAATAAAGTGCAGTACAACTGAGATGTCGTGACAAGGAGAAGCTTACTTTGCGTAGAGCGAGAACGCATTCGGCCACAAAAGGATAGAATTTACGTGTATAAATCAGGATCCTCATCAGACAGTGTTGCCATGTACGCGTAACTATTATCTAAAAATTAATAAGTATAATACAAACATCGGTAGTACTAAAATATTTGATTTATAACTAATACAAAAAAGGTAGATAATTAAAGGATATCGTTGTTTTTGCGTGGTACGCTGTATTTAACGACCATATAGCGATATAAATAAGAAGCAAAACGAAATATTTTGAATATTAGATGTAACAAACCTAGAGTAAGGATAAGAAATATTATTTATGCGGTAAATGTCTCTTATACCACTGCCTGACAGAGAATGAAAAAGAATATATCGTATCCATTTCACATACAAGTTGAGATTTTACCGGAAACACGCTGTGTAACATTTAAATTATTACCAAGGCTATTTCTGTATTTTGTCACACGTCATATTTGTATTGGTAGAAGATGGGTATAAGTATTATTGTCCTTCATTAATATAAATAAGATAAATGGAAACAAATGGAAATCAGAATGAAGAATACAGTTGACCGAAGCAAACAAGATAGCTGAGAGGGCGGAACTAGCGCTGTCGTGTTTTTCAGAGTACATTCAGGTTAAGAAGTATTTTGGCGGTAAATTTAAATATTTGAAAATTGATTTTTGAATCGCACGTAGATAGATTTTCTACTAGAAATATCAACTTTAGTCCATACCATTGTATTTGACATTTTTAGCGTAACGCATTAGGGAATTGAAGCTATTTTCAGTGTATTCTATTATTATTCGTTTATTTTCTTTAATATTATTGTTTAATTAGCCTTTCTTAAGATTCATTATTTACAAAAGCGTTTAACATAAGCAAGTACAACATAACAAAAAGTAACCCTTTAACCTAAATCTAAACGATTTAGATTAAGCAATGTCCTACTCTCTACAAGAAAACTAATTTATGTTGGAATCTTATTTTCGAAATAGGCAGCAGAATGAAAATGGTGAATGGATTTATTCAGTTTCGAAGTACAGGCAGTGTTGACAAGGGTAAATCATCTGTACGTAGTTTGTTTTAACTGAAAATGTGGTTGATATATGAGTGTGCATAGAACTTATTCCTAAAAAAATTACGGCAATTATAACAAACAGGTACAAACTTTTAATTATTATTTTTACTATGACAATAATTAATTATTTTATGCATTTTAGGCTTGTTATGGAATATGTCGAAAAGCACTTAAAGAAAAGTTACATAATACAAAACAACTATAATGCCTGATTATGAGACACACATGAACTACACCAGTGGTTTAATAACAATTTGAGGAATGACGAAATGCTAGATATGTAATTTTTTAGTTATGAAGCGATCTTTTATCTAACGGGTTACATAATGTCATAAAATACAATATACGGTTTTGTCTGATGAGGCTTTTGGTAAATTTGTACAAGCTCCATTACATCCTACAGAAATTGGTGTATATGTAACCATGTCAAGAAGATGTATACTAGGTCCAGTATTTTTAAAAAATGCAATTAGAGCTGTGATTCAAAACATTAATCAAGACCAGTTAAAAAATGTGTAACAATATGAAAAAACGAATAGATGCTGGTTTAAATAATAATGGAGGTCATAATTTAGAATTCAAAATCCCAAATTAAAAAATGTTTAATCCATTATACTGTAACGGTTAAATAAATGTATCTTTTATTATTATAAAATCTTAAATTTTTGGAAGTAAAGTTTGATTTCATAGGCAGTGGAAAGTATTTTGTTCTGGACTTAAATTAATGCTCTCGCGGTAGATGGAATTAATAAAGACGTTGTTGATGCCAAATAATTATCCACTACAACTGAATCCATTAAATTTAATAAACGTGACTAGTTAAACATTTCTGCCAAGTTTGGTCCAAATATTCCAACACCATCTTGGTGTTGCATTTTTTATGTCACAGAGTATATTTTTAACCCAAGTTAGAGGCAGTCATAAAAAATATACATTTTAACGTTACAAACCTTATCTAATTTTTTGTTGTTCAAGGGATATTCGGTAGATCGTTGACTCTGTTGCTGTGGCTACACGTTCTTTTACAAGATACAGCGGAATTCTAATTTTCCCTTGGGATTCAGCGTTCGTAAATGCCAACAAATTAGCAATAATTTCGCGACTTTGACTATTAATAGACCGTCCTGATAATTTGGTTTTGATTTCCTATTTCACTCGTAAAAAAAATAGAATAGGAATCAATGCAACACTGCAAAATTCTCGGCGCCCTGAATGTCTCCGTACATCGAGTTGCGGGCTCCTCTCTCTAATTTTGCCATTGAGCTCTGCCACGACGTTCGGGTACTACTGTAATAATTATGAAAAACAGGTTGTAGTGATACAAGGAATTGAAATACCGATGAGTTATGAAAAGATGAGAAGCATAGAAGAAGAAGTAGGTAGATTATATGTTAGGAGAAAAAAATTATGCAAAGAATTTTAGAGAAAATAAATTAATAAATAGTAATTTAAATGGGATTAGATTAATGAAGAAGGTATAGGATATCCCAAAAGAGAAATTAATGTAAGAGGAATGGAGATAGTATGTGATGTAAGGTATAGGAATGAAGTAAGAAAATTGTTGGAAAAGTATAATGGACCAAATTAAAGATGGACCATGAATGGCAAAGGATTATGTTCATTAATTAAAACTACACAAAAATATTTGAATTTTTCCATAACAAAACATATCCAATTCCGTGTAAATTAGTGAAAGATGTATAAAGAACAGTACAACAGTTATCAAAGACGAGATTATAGAATATACATCATACATTAACCCAATAGTAATAGTTACAAGAAATCAATAGGGGAAGAATCCAGATATCTGAATTTGCCTAGATGCAAGAAATCTAAACAAATGTTTTAACACCAGAATTTGAAGCACCCTTAACCATTGTTCTGCCATACTTAGCAGAATAACTAATGTAAAGTTTTTTTCGAATTTAGATTTGAAACATAGTTTTTGCTGATATCTTCCGAGTTAGATAGTAGGGATTTAAAAGGTTTTATTATTGATGGGGCGGCATACAGGTTTTGCGGTACACCGTTTGGCTTAAACACATCTACTAGTGAGTGCTCTGTGAAAAGCACTACACAAAATATGAACATGTGGGTAACATTATTGTTTCGCAAAGTGAAGAAGAACATTTAAAACAGATTCAAACGCCAAGCATTAGACCAAGCTGATTTAAAATTAAATATTAATAAACGTCAATTTTTTCAACAGAAAATAAATTACTACTAAAAGAATTTAATAGGCGTCATAACATTAAAACTTTAAGAAATTTCTTGGGATCATTACAGTATTTTAAAATTAATTTCTCAGAACAAAAAATTTCTCTGATAGAAATATTAAAAAAAAAATGTAAAATGGGTATGGAATTACAGACGAGAAAATGCCTTTGAAGACATTAAGAACACTTTCATAGGCATACCATGCTGACTACCATTTACCATTTGTCTTACGTACAGACGCCTCTTTGAGTAGATTTGCTAGAGTTCTCTTACAACAAAACGATGGCATGGAGATTCCAATATCTTTTGTTCCTAATTAAAAGAAAAGCTACAGCGTTTGTGAATTAGAGCTTCCTAGTATTATATTTTATGTTCAAAAACTTCGATTCATTTTGTTAGGTAATACATACACTATAGAAACTGATAATCAGGCATTAACAACCATTCTAAATAATAAGTATGGCAACAGCCGCATTCATCGTTGGTCAATTTTATTAAGTGAGTATAGTTTTAATATAAAATATAGTCCTGGAGTTTCAAATGTAGTAATGGAGGGAACTCCTAAACTTAATAATAATAAACATAGTGGAGTCAACATTTTAACAGAATCACAAGGCTTATTTATAAAAATAAATATAGACGATGCTGTATTTTTGAAAAGTTCTTGGCAAGGGGAAAAAGATTAAAAAAAAATATAGGGTGTCCCATAAAAAAAGTAGGTTATGTCAATATCTCAAAAACTGTGACCTCTAAAGAAAATCTGAGTACGCCACTGGATTCTACGTAAAAAAAATCTACAAATATCTGTTTTTAATTTTTTAATATGTCTGACAATAACAGAGTTACAGGGGATGACTGAAAATGCAATTTTTCCAAAATCACACTGTAGCACACAAACTAAGATGGCTATGGCAAATTTGATTAGTGCATCTTTGGTTGCATTAAAAAATAGCACGGTGTCGCGAAAACCGTAAGGTTCTAACGTAAAAAATAAGCGAGATACCCCGTAAAACATACGATAATGGGACAACCTGTACATCAGTGAGTGGTAGGTATCTCCTGTTGCGACTAATCGCAGTGTCACAGCAAGACGTTCATGAGTTGGAATGGCTTTCTCGAATCTCGTATCCTTCTTGCTGATTAGCGGCCCGATTAAATTGAGAAAAATCTCAAAATCGCTACTCGTTATTAGGAAAAAATTCCGGAAACTACTTCCACATCTATATTCCGAGATTTAACTCGTCCACATTGTCCAAAAGTAAATCCTTCATCAATTCACTTCCACCATATCGAGTTCTACCCCTACCAATGCTCGGATGTACCCTAAATCGTCATTTTCGTGGTTTATGACTCTTTATCAACAATAATTAGTATTAACGCTGTAGCAGCAACGAGCAAGTCCTTGTCGGTATACATTTTGCGACTGAATGCCATTTTCAATGTGGACGCATTGGATTGTGTGTGTCAGCGGCAACTGGCTTTGCCATTCGGCCTTGCCACTGGCATATATCGGCACAGTTAGGATACGCCTTTAGAAAACAGAAAGAGACAAGCGAACACCAAGTTACTATGATTCATCGTGTTCTTTAATTCCATTTTAAAGTTTATAGTTACTCTGTTCTACGAGTAAATTATTATGCGTTACACTTTTATAGTACAAAATGTTGTATTATGTCACAAACCCTATAGATTCACAGTTTTATTGCAATTAGTATTATTTCATTTTTGTTTTTATGTGAATTATGACATTGTTTTAATTTATTTTATAGGCCCTATTGTGACGAATTCAAAAAAAAGTAACAAAATTTTATAATTTTCAATTTTATTACTAAATAACTCAAAAACACTTAGGAATAGGTAGTACAAAGTTAGTATCTATTGAAAAGTGAGTTATCATAAAGTGTGTAGTTGTATGTTCCTAGTTTCTATGAATTTGAAGATCAACCTATAAGAATAAGAATGTGTTGCCTTTCCTTGTCCAATAAAGATAACTCTTTCTAAGTTTTTTTTTTAATTATAGCGATAAATTGATTCAGCAATTTTCTGTGGTGCTTCAAGTTGATTAAGAAAGAATCGCAAGTGTCGCATGTATCATTATCAGGGACGTGAAAACAAACAAACAAGGATATTAGATTAATAATTACATTTTAAATTTTTATTCACTGTTCAATAAAAGCACGAGACAAAATCTTACTTTAAAAGATATATTATACTCCGTGTTAAATCTATGATTTTATTACCAATCCTATCTGGTTGGCAGATTCTTCTCGTCACATTCCAGTTTGTACATGTTATATATTGTGGATAAGTGGTTGCCCAAATACTTTCTCGAATTTTCCTTCTTCAACTGTTCCACCACTTTGTTTTTTTTTTGCAGGACTGTAGTAATTCAAGTCTGAGAGATACTCAGTATTTAAAAAAAATAGCTTGCAGTTTCGCGACCATCTTCAAGACACTATCTTCTAGAAATGCTGCTTGTTATCTTCACGCTTTCTAGTAATAGACTTGTCATTCATGAGTTTAGATGGTCTCCAAAACTTTTTAAATATACTCGTTTATTTTAGGAAACAACGATCTTTGCAAAGTGGTTTAAAGTTTTTTTTTCCGGAACAGACCGTCTTGGAACGACGTTATTTACCTGATATCACTTTATGATGAATTATACCTCTTGTCCATTGGCTAGGGTTCTTTATAATCCGGGTCTCGACATGCTGTCATCGGAATCGTAATGCAAGTCCGTTGCCTAAATTTTCCAGGTCCACATTCCGAATTACCTTTTGAGCTGGTTCACAGTTAATTTTCTTAATATAATCCATCAGTTCACCTGCAAACAAACATGTTCATCACTACATCAAACTGCATTTTGGGTGTATCCCATTTGTCCTTTTTAAAGAGAAATTCATTTTTAATATGTATTAAGAAGACACAATTGAGATTTTTCCTATTCTTAATCCTAACCGGGCTTCTTAATACCTTGCTGGTGGTCGCTCTCCGCAATTAGAACCGTATTAGCCTCATTTAAGTGTGATTTTCTATGTAAAGAACGGCGCTTTAACTCCAACCGCATGCCACGTAATACATTATATTCACAAATGCGCTGACAACCCAATTTTTACAAATTTGGACTTAATACACTTTTGTTCTGAGGTATTTGAAGAGCTAGAGTGAAGAATGTAACAAAAACAAAAAAGGTTATTTACTTGGAATTTTGTTTTTACATAGAAACGAGGCGCTATCAAAAGGTGACTCTATTGAGATGGTATAGCACTTTATTTACGTCTTTCATCACATGCACGGTGTTCACCCTAAGTTGCAAAATCCTGCACTGGTCTTATTATTGACATTTAAAAACCATTTCAAATTAAAGTTGCACCGAATTATTGTGAAAGGATATGTAACATATAGGAAGTGTACACCATCTTATTATTATAAATACAACGCTCTATATGTTATTGTATTTTTTGAATCGTTTGTTAGATTTAGGGGTGACTAATTAAAATTTTACTAGGTACGAATATTTAATTTTTAAATTTTCCAAACAGGACCGACTTGATTGTTTTAAATAGAACGTTTTAAATAGAACGATATATTCAGTTTTACACAATTTAATGCGTAATTATATCTCCGTTCGATTTTGTTAAGGTGTTGTTGAGTATGATGGCCATACGGTCAGATTGTTTAAGACAAGGTTGAGTTAAAACGTTTTCTAAATTTTATTAAATTCGCCTGTGAATGAGTTCTATCAAAAAGTATCTCCAGTATCTACTAGCCACTAGATAAATGATAATTTGTGATTTTTTTTATTCGCATAGTAACCGCCGTTTACAGCTCTGCTAACGTAAGCTGTGCGTCGTCTTCACTTTCAGACCCATCATTTATTGATTGTTGCTTTTTATTATTCTTGTGTTGCTGTTTGGTTGATTGAGAAAACACTTTTTTTTAAGTTAACATTTCCTTTGTTTTTTATTGGCAGTGTTCAGAAATAATTCGTCTGTGTGGGGGAACGTAATTACTGCTACTTCCGCATACCCTATTAGCTCTAAAGATATCGGAAATGGGGAAATTTCAAAGGACGACAGCATTTTTTTTGCATTACGGATGGTCCAGGTTGAACTTCATCTTGACTGGCTGGCTCTACATCTGATAGAGGCATGGTTAGGTTTCTAGGTGGAACGGAAGCAGGCGAATGATTCCTCATTTAAATCACTTTCGCAGTGTTTTTTTTTCTGTTTCGAGAAAATATTTTTATTAAACGGGAAAATTCCAGAAGCGCCAAATCCATTTACTTTTGTTTTTGCCAGTTTGAGTTTTAAGATGGGCCTTTGCAAAGACTTTGACTATGTCATATTGAAATAAGGAACGGTAATTATGATGAATTCATTGTCTTATTTCCTTATGTAGTAAGCCTTTAATGCACCCATGAAAGTTTTGTCAAGACACTGTAATTTTTGGGTTATGACATTACCACCAGATGATTTATCTCTGGCCACATTTACAACCTCTAAATTGCGGTTATGGCTATGTCCATCTAATATTAGTAGAACAGGCAGACGGTTTTACCGTATGAATAAAGTGCCTGGGCCACTGGGTAACTGATGTGGCCTGAATCTGCCCCTGTACTCATGCAAGCTATCAAAGTGATTAAAGAGCCCCTTTTCAATTGATTTGTCTTTTATCCTTACGACCGACAACCCCAGCGACCTCATTTTGCACTAGTCAGACCAATCTCATAGATATTATATTAAAAAAACTAGTTGGTAAATTGTAGTTTTTATACGTTTCGTCCAAAATGTTAAAGAAGTTGTCAACACTCTCTTTGTTAAATCCTTTGGCACGAGCGAAAACTGTCCCTATAGGTTTTCTGACTGACCACCGTAGTCCTTGGAACGCTAAAAGATTTAGCTCCCTTTAAAGTACCCATTTTTTTCTCACTAACTGCTTGAACAGCCTTTGTTATATCTTCTTTATCTCATGTTTTTCGTTTCTTGGCACTTGAATTGGAAGTGGCAGATAACCTTACAAAGTTTATAAGTTTATAGTTATATTTTATAACTTAAATTTATGTAAAACAAAAGAATCTGAAAATACAAATCTTTTTAACCTCCGAAGAAGAAAAGGAGGGGAGTTATAAGTTTAACGTATGTATCTCCCAAACGTATGAACCGATTTTTATTTAGTTTTTTTTTTTTTTGAAAGTGGTTTAATCGAGAGTGTTCTTAGCTAGAGGTTTTAGCCTCGGTGGTTTTTAAATTTTGTTAATTTTTTTAAATTTGCTTGTTTCAACCTAGATCGATAAAAATCGTAAAACACACTTTAGTCACACAAATGAAAAATACCCACCACTGCAACATTTTGTAAACACTGTAAGACCAATTCCCACTAAATAAGATTATGTCTGTGAAGAGAAAAATCCTGTAATCGATGGGCAACTACACACACTAAAGCTCATGTAATTGTCATGTTAACCGATAGATGACTCTTGCTGCATCTGAAATATAATCATAGCGCATATTCCAAGCCTAGCCCATAATTATACCCTTTTCTCTAATATTTGAAATACGGCGTTGACCAAATGTTTGGTTATCAAGACAGCCCTTAAATTTAACAACGGATCCAAAAACATAGGGTATTGTATTAATTAAGTTGGTGAATCTATCCGTACATCCACCATTACTATAATGCGGAGAACCTAGTTCGAGGCAACTTTTATTAGGATCTTTTCTTTAAAACGTCTGCAAAAAGACCGGTAGTGAATACCCTGTATACATTAATAGTTTTCAAGTTGGCATGAATTGTAGCATACCTATAGCAGGAGTAATATACATTACAAACCGACGTGAAATAGCTTCATTACAGCCGGGGCTTAATAGTTAGTTTACCGAGGCGCGAAGTTTGTAATTTAATTTTTTTGGGACATATGATTTATTTTTCTCATAATAAACTGACATTCAAAAAAATCCAAGTAGTTATTTAGTAGGAAATTGTTTTCCTATTTAATTGTCAAAAACTTATTTGTCATTGCTTCTAGCAATCCGTACATTTGCTTTTTGTTTTATTGTCATTCTCAGGTAAGCAACAAATAAATATGATTTAATAATTTTTAATAATATATTTTTATTGGAATTAAATTGACTACTTTTGGATAAATTTAATTAATACAAATTGCCTTGAGAGGTTAAATGTTCCAGGGAGGAAAAGTGACAGTTCGAGGGAGGTAAAGTGACAGTTCGGGGGAGGTTAAGTGAAAAGTTTGCAATAACCGGTTAGTAAATTGACCGATTACAATCTGATTGTGAATAATATGTATTACGTGGGAAGTGGTAGTAGCAACAAAAGTGAAAGTGACTTTAATTCACAATTTAAATGATACGATTGTGTTGCTTCCAGTTAAGTTCTGAAAGTGACAAATTTTATTGAAAATGCAAGCAAAATTAACAGTGGCTTACTACCTTCTAGGCGTAATACATATAGAAAACATTTTCATTAGTAATATTTTGAAGAATTTTAAGATACGGTGTGTTACTGTATATACCGGTTGAAACATATCTTTCTAATTCTTGTATAAATTTTGATTCAATTTGGTACGGTTATATTAGATATGTATTCTACTTTTTTTTCATAAAAATACAAAATGACATACTTTAGGTTTCGCTTTTACATATTTGCATTCTACAGGGCAAACATCTCTAAGCGTTTGATTTTAATTATACGCTAAAGTAATTATCTAAACACTTTATCGGGCGTGTTTATTATAAAACAGAACTTTTTAATTTGGGATTTTTTTAATTGTATCTAAATGGGCCGTTCTTACAATCAATTAAGAAGTTCATTATGAACCCAGCGGTATGCGTCATGATTACGTTAATGTAATAAATTAGTAGTATGTTCTAATACCCTGACAATAGCTAGTTATTTAATCTTAATTCAATACTCAAAAGTGTAGCACCCCTGTATAGGAGGATAAATTTAAATTGTAATATGTGTGGTTGTTACCAGAGTTTGTTGTACTTTGGAACATAAATCAACTAAAATTAAGCAAATGGATGGTGGTAAGGTATTATAATTTATTAAACCCATTTCGTTCGATTCGTAATTAAATAAACTACTTGAATGTAAAAATTGTCTGTATGTTTGCTATTTGAAGAAGTATAATTTTTAAACTTATATAGAATCATATTTTGTTTTGTGAAACGTGGCCAACAAGTGGTAAAATTATTATTTTGATGGCTAATTAAAATCAAATGCATTCATTATTGCATAGTTTTGAAAATTTAGAAAAATATTTTTTGGAGCAAACTTTTTGGGAAATTTAAAAAATTTTTTTTACACATTTAGATAAGATTTTGACTTGATCTGGAAACATCAGGGAATACGCAAATAACGTAGGGCAACATTCCATAAATTATCAATGAATTTCAATTATGGTTTCAGTTCGTACGGCATTGATTATTAACAAAAGTACAACTGTTTAGTTAGGTTAATAACAGTTTTTGTCAGTATATACGTGATCTATGTAGGTAAATATATCTAATGCTTTCAACCGGTGTAAATAGCGTCAGAGATAGGCACATGTCTATCAAATATGGACTCTATGGATAAAAATTTAATATAGTTTCTGTCGATTAAGGCTTTATTATAAAAAAAAATATATTTCAGACAAAAGTGGTAGCCACTAGCAGCGTGTATATTTTAAAATGTATGCAGGATGTTATGAAAATGCACGAGACACAAAACTTGTAATTTTTAAATGGTACACCCTGTGTACCTTTCATTTTTTAAATCTGCTTACTTTCTCTATCTCCTCAATATATCACACAATAGATTATACTTAGTGTTTCAGAAATTAGTTTTTTAATATGATGATCTAACGATGTAACTAATTAGAACAGATACGCGTATACATTTTTTTTTATTTTGTGAGAATTTGTAATAAATTCTTACATTTTGTTAAATGACTGGACTAGACTGAGTAGACCTGTATATTATACTCAGTGACATGGAAATTGCAACACCAAGAAGGGGTAGGAATTTTTTGGCCAAAGTTAGGCAGAAACGTTTAACTACTAAAAGGTAGCAATTGATTAAAATTTCAAAGAAAAAGAACAATATATAAACCTAATTTTTATTAATAATGGGTTGGTTACACACTCCTCCACTCGTCGTGGCATCGAATCTAGCAGATGGTCGATGCCCTCTTGAGATATTGTGTCCCAAGTAACCTGTAATTCGTGCTGTAAAGCTTTCAGCGTCTGTGGAGGATGCTACAAGATGCTTCAGTGTTTTCCCCATAATCTCCCAAACATGCTCGATGGGCGAAAGGCCGGGAGATCTGGGTGGAAATGGCAAGATTAACATTATCCTCTGTAAATCGGTGCAAATAACGTGCAATATGGGGACGAGTATTGTCCTGCTGCAAAAGTGGATCTTTCGACTGCTGAAGAAATGGTAGAATATGGGGTTGTAGCACCTCATCCACATATCGTTGGCCGTTCATATTGCCACGGATGAATACCAAACGAGACCTACTCCCATAAGCTATAGCATCCCATACCATAATCCATACAGTTATGGTTCACATGCCTCGCAACAGAAAATTCAACATTTCGACGTTCCGCACGTCTTTGTCTGACCCTCATACGGCCATCTTACATCCTCAAACAGAATCGGGATTCACACCACCCTCTGACACTCTTGGTTTCAGTGCAGTCGCAACCTACACCACTCCAAACGTTGCCGTCGATGTTGAACCGCTAGTGGTAATACAAGATGTAGCCAATAGGATTGTAAGCCGAACGCTTTGATTCTGCGGTAAACTGTTCGAAGGGTTACAGGACGACTTTCGTTAGCTAACCATTGATCGGTAATTGATCTGGTGCTTGAGAATCGGCCTCTTGCTGCCATAATTTGAAGATGGCGGTCCTGCACCTTATTTGTTCATCGCACCCCGGCTTCTCTTCTGCGGCGTTTCTGACTCTCCCTAGTACATGCCTGATAGCAGCACATGATGATGTTTTGGTTCCGGTTAAGGCGATTTGCGAATTCTCTGAAGGAAGAACCACCTTTGCGCAAACCAACAATACGACCTCTGTCGAATTCGCTTAATTGTCGGTAATTTCCACGTTGGCGCACTCTAGGCATGATCACACCCTCAAAGCAAATAATCACAAGCCAAAATAATAAAGAACTGAACACAATCTCGCACAATTTACACCTGACAAAATTGTTCGAAAAAACTGAACGAACTGTCAGATAAGCCCATTACCACGTGATCCATATGAATGAAATTTTAATCAATTGCTACCTTTTAGCAGTTCTGTCAAGTTTAGACAAAAAATTCCTACCCAATCTTGGTGTTGCAATTTCCATGTGTTTATCTCTCATTTTTATTTGTCATTCTCTATACCTAAATGCTATATCTTTGTAAATATTTGCAGCTCTCTGTTTAAAATAGACCATTTTCAATTAGTTTACAACATTTGATGTAATGTGTGGTTTAGAATATGCTGCTTTTTAATGATTCTGGCTGAGGATAATTTAAAATTAAAGTCGTTTTCTTTAAATTATAATATAGGATACCTTCTGACATTAGTCTATCGTCTCTATCTCTTTATAATTGTGAAAATTGAAATGTTTTGATACATTTCTTCGCACCGTTCTAGTGCTCCACAAAAGGAAACTTTCTTTTTTTTTAACACATTTCTGAGAAAACGCCACATGTTAACATTTTGGTAACTTTAATAATAAAAGCATTAATCGATCGAAGCAGTGTTAAATGGGGGGTTGAATTTTTATGGAAATTTTTTTAATATTCCCCCCTCCCCCGCAGATCGCAGTAACGCGCGACGGGTGCGGCTAGTACCGTATATAAGCATCCAACAATATACAAACATAGAGTGGTTCCAAAAAGATTGATTTAGGTTTTGAGTGCCAACTTTCAATTTAATGTTTTTTATTTTACTTTTTTTTTTAAATACATTTGTATTACTTCAAATTAAAACTTTCAAATATATATATATATATATATATATATATATATATATATATATATATATATATAGGTAAACCTACAGAATGATGTCTAACGAATTAAGAAATATGTAATATGTAAAAAATAATGTCAAAAAGTGATAGCTGATATGTCAGGAGTTTATAACTTGAATTGCTGTGATTGCAATAAATGTTATATCAGTCAAACATGAAGAAGTTTTAAAATTAGAATATCTGAACATTTTATATATTTTCAGTGTAATAATAATAAATCAAACCATGCGTTACACTTAAATACAGCAAACCATAATAGTAACTTTGAAATTTTACACATTCAGAACAAACGTAGAAGCTTTAGAAATGAAAAGAGAAGATTCTCTGGTCAGTTATTAAATAAACAACTAGATGCATACAGTTCACCACTTTTTAATTAAGAAATTCTTGTTAACCCCCCATAATATAAGGTTAATATAACATCTTAAATATTTGGTAAAAACGTATGTGTACATTGTAAGTAAATTTAGTTTAAATACTCAATCTGATAAAAACACAGTGTTGTCGAAACTAATTCGGAATCTAGTTTCATCAAGTAAAAGCCAGTTCAATCAATATGATAAAAAGTATCCTAATTACGAATAATAATCGTGAAAGTTTGCATTTTCGAACTAACAATTATTAATGAATATCTGTAAAATTAGTTAAAATGGAGATGCTACTTTCAGAAAAAATAAGTCTTTGAATTTTCTAAACAAGATATTAATATAATCAATATTAATTCAACTCCGATAGTTAATGTCAACCTTTGGAAATTGTATTATTGTTATAAATAAATACAAACTACCACGTTAATGTGATGACGTTTATGCATTTTTACAGAAAAAATAATGAGGGTGAATATAATTAATCCAATTGCTCAAATTTCCAACAAAAACTACGGGTAAAATTGAAACTGTCAGAACGAACTTTCCTCTCACTCGAAATCCGGAAGTAATTTTTATAAGAATTATCTGTGAATTATGGTTATCTAATAGATTTAAAAAAAATCCACTCCAAAGTTTTTTCACAAATTAGCAGCAGGTTAGATACAACTATTAATAACATTTAAATGGAATTTACACTGTCGTCGATTTAAAGCGATATCGGTAATTTACAAAGTAGTTAGCCACTTTTAATTTCAGCGTTAATCGATCACTAAATCCGAACATAGCATTGATTTAATTACACGTTTTATATGAAAGATAATTTGTTTCAACTTCGTTTAATTCCAAACTTTTATGATAGTTGAAAGTGGATACAGATTGTAATTTCATTAGTGAAATTATAATTAATTATGAGTTGTTCTAATCCGATTAAGATTATTACATGAGAGATATAACCATTTTCACTAAATAATATTAGTTAAGTAACCGCTTTTAATGGCTCCCAAGTTACATAATACACACTCTCTGAACTCCCCGACTACATATTTATCTTCTATAACTTGACAACTTTACTCGGCTATTTGTGCAAACTTTATGAACTTAGGTACGTCTTCTATTTATTCATAAACTTTTAGTTTAATTATGTGTATGCGTATGTATATATATATATATATATATATATATATATATATCAGGGTGTCCCTAAATTGCATAGCCAAAAGTATAAGGAAGATTACTTACGTAAAAAAATCAGCCGATTTACTAAACTTGCTTTAGTCGAAAAGTTGATAACAACGAAGCTACAGGCGTCAAAGTTGAAAAATAAATCATATTTTCTTTCATATCTTTCGACTGCTTTGAGCTAATTTTATAAAATTTCTGATGTGCCATATGGGGTTTCTTGGGATGAGAAATTCAAATTTATCATCGCTTTCGGTGTATTTCCTAGAGGGGCTACAAGCGACCATTAGGACATGTTTAAACCGCTACAACTTTTTTGTGCAATACTGTAGGCCCTTTTATTATGGAATATTAGTTTTCCATACCTATTCTGCTTAAAAAAGGCATACTTTCTTGATATCGCTGAAAGCTCCGGTTTCCGAGAAAAACGCGTCTAAAAAGCTCATGATGCATGCAAATTATCCCAAAGTATCAAAATAACAATTAGTTTTAATTAATTTCAATTAATGTTGAATCTTTTTTCTCTCGTGAAAAATTTGGATAAGACTAACGGTTTAGCCAGGAATGAATATTTTCTAATGCATTGTACATTTGCGCAAGCGCTTTTACTTAGGTATAAAACTTTAGTCGCCTTTGCTTTATTAGTTACCAGATCGACAGTTGAATTTATTTATCAAACGTTAGTTTTTTTCTATCGCTTTTCCGTTGATGAAGATCCATAATTCTGGCTCACAGTTTCACTACTTCTGAAATGGTGGATATGCTTTTAGTCTATGGACTTTGCCATTGCAACGATCGAAGAAGTGTACGAATTTATAGGGAAAAATATCCTTTCCGTCGAACTCCAAATCGGCACATTATCCTTATATCGAAAGACGTCTCCGCGAAAATGTTTCAAACGAGCCGTTTAAATTCTGGACGCAGACGAACCATAAAGACGGTGGAAATAGAAGAGATTTTGGACGCCGTTGAAATAAATCCAAAGACCAGCACACGACGTGTAGGATTGCAATTGGGAATTTCGAAATCATCACTTCATAGAGTTTTTCAAGAAGAATTATTGCACCCCTTTCATATTCGAAAAGTTCAAGACATATGACCCATGGATCCTGATCAACGTTTTGCTTTCTGTCGATTTAATATTCATAGACGAACCGAAAATCCAAATTTTAGTATAAAAATTTTGTTCACAGACTAGATGCGGTATTTGCAATGTTCATAATGAACATGTTTATGCTGTTGAAAACCCCCATGAAACGAGAGTATCTCTTTATCAGCATCAATTTCAAGTAAATATCTGCACTGGAATTGTAGATACTTTTATTATTGGTCCCTTTGTAGACCACAAAATTTCCTTCCGGAATCTTGAACCGATTCGAAATAAATTCATTATTAAGCATTTTTAAGACCTGAACTAATTTCAAAATAAGATTTTTTCAAACTGTACGACGAATTTCCAAGAACAATATACTTTTATGGGGACCCACTTGATGTACGTCTAACGAAGGAAAAACTTCTGTATTCTGTAAGCTTGAACTGAAGCCGGAGGTTAACACACTAGTTTTTGAAATATGACACTGATTGTTAATTTATTGAGACACCGTAATCAAAGCTACAAGAATAATTAAGGATAAAAAAAATAAACTAGAATAAAAAATTATAAGAGAAAAGAAATACTACTATCAAAGCTAACCTAACCTAAGATTCAATTGTTATATAATGCTTCAAAATGATTGCCATTTACTTGGATGCAATGACGGCATCGCCTACGTACAGAAGGTGTTGCTAAAGCTATCTGTGCTTGTAATATTAGCCAACTTGAGTTGTTGTCTCATTCCAGATTGAGTTGCATAAACGTGTTCTTTGAGAGTTCCCCACCCTGTATATATATATATATATATATATATATATATATATATATATATATGGTTTATCTTATTGCAAGGGTGTCCCAGAAATATATGCAAAATTTGACAAAAGCGGGTATCGTATTTTTATAACTCCCGCCCCTCCCCGAATTTTTCTTTTTTTGTTAATATCTTTCTAATTGATACGAAAATCACAGTAAAATTTGGTAAAAGTAGTCGATGACTGGACGATGATCTTGGTAGTATATACAGAGTAGTCGGTAACTGTACATCCCAGAGAAATTAGCTAAAAATATTTTATAAATTTCCGCTAGATTGCGTAATTGCAATGCTAGTTTGAAAAATGTAATTCTTGAAAGAAAATTTATAATTAACCTAAAAAGTATGTAGATATCTAGATTGAAAATATCAGTGCCTACAACTTTTACTAATAATTTTTTTTTTGTACCTTTATTAATCAAGTGGTGGGAGAGCTTTTATTTTTAAAAATAACTGCGGAACGCTTTGACTCCTTTTCGTTATTTTGGTCTCGAATTAAAATTAATATAGCTTAAATACACTGTAGAAAGAACTGCTTTAACTTTAATTAAAGTAAGAAAGACAAAAATAATTAAATTAAACAGTAACACGCGCAGTTCAAAATATACAATGCGTTAGGACAAATGTTGAATTTCTTCAAATAATTACATTTTGATTTCCCCTATATTACAAATATTAACATGGCTATGGCGTCTGATTATTTGATGGCTAATTATAAAACGAGTTAATAAAGTTAGTGTATTGCGGTACATAACTAACATACATGTGTTTTGTTTTTACCAATTCTATTATTTCACGCGTGGCAATTTTTGAGCTCACAGTTTGTCTATTTATCCAAATAGTTCATTATGGGTATTTAGAGCATATTTAAACGCCACACTAGCATAATAAACGAGGAAAAATATTGCGTAAAAAATAAAACAATTGATAACTCTAAATAACAATATTTTCCATTAGTTTGTATCCACCTTTGCATTCTGTTCTTTGTGACAAAACACCTGCCGCAATATCAGCCGTTGACAAGTTTTTAATGGCAGTTTGAAGCGTTTCCGTCACTTTTTCTTTGGTTGTCTATTTTTCTTCAGAAAGACAAATCTTTCAATCTACCACAAAGACATATCTAAGCAGGCAAGACCTGGCGAACAAAGTTCTTCTGCGAATTACTTTGTTCGGATATTGTTCGTTTTACTGATGGCCATTTTGTTGGTAGTGCGCCGGACTACTATCCGGCTGAAACCACAAATCCTCGTACTTTCCAAGCGAACTTTTTCTTCAACAGGGATCAAATTGGTGTTGAGCAATTCCAAATACCTACCTCCCGTCAGGTTTCCACTGATGTTGATCGTCAACTCGTCGGATCTAGGGAGGATTTTCCTGAGGCCAATAATGCATATCATGCAGTATTTGTAAAAGTGACTTCGTCCGTCCATAACATGATACTAAGATGATCTCAATGTTGCAATTTTTCACAACAGTGAGATCATGTACCATCAACAGGATGATCGGCAACATGTTCCTCAACCCGAAAACAAAATTACACTCTAGAAAGTAGTGTAGGAAGTACCATATGGGGAGTGCGAAAAAAGCTAGGTAGAACAAACCAACCGCCACAGCAACGTGTGTACAGGAGAACGTCGTAACGCGGTACTGAAGAATCTGACATCTTCACTGACCCAATATGTACAGGAGACAGCGTATAAAATAAACTTCTATAACGTCAAGATGCTAGCCAACATCCTAAGCCATCGAAATAAAGGGAGACGATTCAGCATGAACACATGGGATTATTCACAAAGGTTGCCCAATATGCCGCTTTTAAAGAAGCACGCACCAGCTACCACTAGAATCAACTCCCAAACAACTAGAAAAGGATAACCAAATGCGAAAGGAGAGAAAGTAATGAAAGAGGCCGTAGTCGAAGTGAAAGGGCACACGGGAGATTAAGTGACACCTCAACGACCAATCACACAAGCATCGAGTCGGAAAACCAAACTACAAATACGAATACGATCAGAAACCAACCAGTTCGGTTCGAATCGCCAGAAATCGAGCACGGATTTCTACGAGTGTTACATGTACTTCCATTTCTTCCGGGTCCATGATCTCGAATTGTACATTTCTAATTACGCAAAGCAGCACAAAATTATTAGTGACCTGAAGATGGCAAAGAAAGAATAAAACTGACATGTTAGTTGTTCTTGCAGACTTGAAAACTATGCCACGTAGAAAGTTTTTCTAATAAATTCTTTAGTCAGGTGGTGCGCAACGTGAAAGTTTGGAGATGTTAAAACCAACTACCTGGAAGTCACCTTCATCAGACTACCGTTATAAGTTTTCCTGTAAATGACATGAAAAAATAGATTATTAAAAGTAGGTACTTTATACCAATTTTCACGAGTCGGGGCAGTTGCGTCATAACTTTGTTTCATTACCACCTTTAGAATCCGCCTATTGCACGAGAGGATGCAGATAGAACTGTTTTAGGTTGGCAATTCTATGCGGTGTTGTCAAGCATTTATGACATTAAACAATTGGTGTGACATAACACATATTTTCTGATATTTTATTATTGTGGTGAAATAAACATAACCCCTGAAGCTGAGATTTGACTTGTTGTCAAACTGTTATTTTTCACAATTTGACATCGGCGTTCTCTGACAGTATTAATATTAGTGACGCAACTGCTCTGACTCGTGAAAATTACTATATATAATTTGTGGGCTATTACATACCCATCTCAAGATATCGGAGTTTTGAAGGAGAAAAGGTCGAGAATAGTATACTAACCAGGACACCTTATACATTCTTATTTCATTTTTGCGTGAATTGGCTAAAAGTTAAAATTGTTTAAATAGTGCTGGGTCCAGTATCTCAAGGTAGAGTACGGACCAAGTCCGGCGACCACGGTTTGAATCAAAATTACCCAAAATCCTCATTACTACACCAGTTTCGTAGGAGAAACGGTTAAATGTATTGTCTAACTTGACAAGAATTAAATTGAAGGTTCTTGGGATCTTGGTCACCATTTGGACTCATTGTATCCTAAAATCGTTATTTATATACCACTTTCGTTGGGGAAACGACCAAATGCCAATAAAAGAATTTAAAGGCAACAGCGGCCTGTTAATTTCGTTGTTAAAACGGTTAAATGAATTGCTTGTTCATGTTCTTGCGACAACTGTTGTCCAAAATGTCTATTTGTACACCAAATATATGGAGAAAATGGCAAACTTATTGCTGTGCCCAGAATGAACTAAATTGGTGCCCCTTCCAGTCTTGGATACAGTTTGGCATTATTGTTCTCCAAAGTTTTTATTCATATACCAATTCCGTTGCAGAAAAAAAAAACGGTTAAACGTAATGCCTCGCTGGCTCGAACTAAATTTAAGGTTCTCCTGTTATTGGCCACCATTTGGAACCATCGTTGTCCAAAATCGTTAGAAATACAAAATCAGCATACAATTAATTACTTTTGGGAAGGAATTGGTTCTAGTTTAGGCACATCTCTTTTTATTCATCACATTGATCTCACAATGTGTCAGTTTAACGATATATTTTTTGGTGGACGACCCCACATTACTGAAGCCCCAGACACACATGCGTGATTACGATATTGGCGGCGACTTTTAACCACTCATCATTTATTAAAGAATACTTATCCAAAAAATATAACTTGCAGTTGCTTTCACCATGTCTGGGTATTTGGAAATTAGATATTTAATATGATATTTAATCATTTGTTTATGAATCCTATTTTGATTTCTTGAACCCATAACGTGAGGTGGTTTAATTTACTTGCTTTCTTTACACCACTGTATTATTAGTGTAGTTATTGATTGAAAATAAATAAGTATATAATTGGATTTTTTCTCATTTTCAAATGGTGGGTCCTCAATTTTTAATTTTCAACAACTGATGCTATGCACGACATTCGCGTTTTTTTTTTCTAAGTTTTTCTCATGACGTATTTTCATTGACAAATAGCTTCTTCGTTTTTTTCACATTTTCTGTTTACATTCTAAGTATAATCCGATCACTTCAATTTAAATGCTAGTGTTATACCAATGTATGAACATGTCTACGTCCACAGAATTGAAGGCTACTGACTGCTAATTCTTCAGATCATCCAAAAATTCGACATTTTTATTCAGTAAATCTCAAACACACATAGCCAATGCGGTTTAGGCTGCAACTGCACAAGAAATTTCATTGCGTAGAAATAACATCACTTGACCATTTAAGTTTTTTGTATTTAGTACAAATCGTGTCCACACAGTCTTCTTTAATAGTCATAATTATACTTTCGACCATTCGTACAGTCCCATGAAATATGTACCTATACTGTGTGACAATCAAAAGCAACACTCACTAATATTAGTATAGCACATTTTTTAACGATTAATACACGTCGTCTACTAAAACAGGAGTTTGATGATTGATTTTTTGAAAATAGACGGTGTCGGCCAAAGCATTTGAATAAGCAATAAAATACTTTCCAATTGGTGGAAAACCACGGCTGTGTTCCAATTCGAAATACTTGGAAATTCCCAAAGTAATTAATATTAAATCGGCTACGGAAATATACGGTGGACTCTTTTATTTAAAGTATACCTGTATACCAGCATCTGAACGTAGACGTAATATCGTTTTTATACAAAAACCGTTTTTAATAATTGCCAAATCTACTGATTCACGGTCATTTTATATTCAAGTTTGATAGTTGCCATACCAATTATTTCATTTAAGTCTATTAGTACGTTTCGTTCTAAAATGGCCAGGTTTGGTACTGAATACCTTGATGAATTGATATTGAGTTGGATCTTTATGGTGTCCAGTTCTGTATTAATCGTGCTGATTTTTTTTTAATTAGGATAAATGCATTTTTAATATCACTCAATCTTTTTTCTCATTTGGGCAATTACCTCTCGAACCAAGGGAAATTGATTAAATTACCATAACAAAAATATTGTCTTGTAAAAATTCATTTATCCGATAAAAAATCACCAATAATTTATCTACCTGGTATAAACCGAATGCTTGTAATTGATTACATTTAAAGTTTCGTAATAACTTGAAAAAGGAATCTGTAGTTGTTGCCAATTACTAAAGCAAAGCAGCATTGTTTATTATTGCTATTGTTTGAATCGTTGACGTTTAGTGAGTTTTATCCTTGCTACTGCCTTGAAGATTATTGTACAGTGCCTCGTGTACGTTCACACAATAATTTTCACCAATTAAGTGCATGTGAATGGGGGCATAATAGGGATGCGGAAGGCTGGAATGACTTTTTGGGAAACTGCTAATAGAGGTAGGAATGCATTTAGTCAATTTATTGTTTGTCTTACTTGGGTGGGGGTACAGGTAATTGTCGGTGTGAAGATCTGTTCCAGGTGGTTGGAAAATGGGGCGTCTTTTGCTTCATCTCTACAGATGGCATCATTGTTAGATTTAAGTATTGGTATCTCTTGTGGAGTTTTTAATATTTTTCTTGTGGTCTTCCACATTCCCGGGTCTCTTGGGCCTATATCGACAATGTGTTTGCGATAAGATTGAATTCTATGGTCGTCTAATTCACGTTTTAGTTGGTGCGTTGCGTTAGGTTGTTTAGCTACCTTCTGCTTTCGGGGTTTCTTGTACATTGCCACAGTCTTCGGGTGGTAAGGGTTCGCATTTTGTGCGGTTGTGGTTTAAGTAATTTATTGGTCGATTAGTTAGTTGGGGCGGTTTGGCGGTTCTGTCAAAGGTGATTAATACCGGCAGGTGGTCGGAATTTAGCTCAGGGATGACTCGTTTCACTATTGGCTTAGCCTGCAGCTCCAGGTTGAGAGTTTGCAGTTTAGGTTTCCGATCATCAGTATTGGTTGCGGTGTGTTAAATAGTTTCTTGAGATCGTCTTCTTTAGGGATTTGTTTGGTTGCCTGTAGGCACTCATGATGGTAAGATTGCTTAAATCGTTGAGTTTAACTTGCACTCCAGTGACTTCTAACGTAGTATCTTGGGAGATTGCAATCGGATGATGGGCATGTTTATATTTGATGATTACAACCACTCCGCCGGAAGTTGTCTAGGCGTTACTGTCTTTGCGATAGACTCGATAACCTGTGATTTTAAAGTTTTCGCCCTCTGTTAGGTGGGTTTCAGAGATCTAGGGTATGTCTACTTGCTACCTTGCTAAGAAGGCTGTAAACGTAGAGCGTTGGGAGCTCATGTCGTTTGTGTTCCAGTTAGAATTGTTGATACATTGATTGGTCGTTGTGGATTAAGGTGCATTTTGAAGTATGGGTAGAAGAGTGTTGACCAGGAAAGTTTTGATTTGAGGGAGATATGAGGTAATTAGGTTTATTAAAATATTGAGGGGGTAGAATCTGATGTTTGCTGAGATGTGTTTGCTGAAGTATTTGGGATATTGGTTAAGAGGTTTTGTACGCATTGAGTATATTTTTGATTTTCTTTTACGTTAGAATTATTAAAGTTGGTTCTGTCGGGGGCCCTAATATGAGTGCGCTTATGTTGAAATTGCTTGTGGTGGCAGCGTGACCCTCCCCCTTCCCCCGCAATTGGCACATGCTGGTTTATCCTCGGTTCTTTTGCTACAGGAGGCATGGTGGCCGATTCCTGCGCATTTCACGCATTTAAATGCCAAGGTGCAATAGTTCTTCTGTGTGCCTATATTTCTGGCACCCGTGGCATTGAGTTATGTTGATCGTATTCCTACGTAATTCCACTGTTACGATTGAGTAGTATAGCTACTTGAGGTTGAATATTATTTTGTCTTCGTCGTTATTTGTTAATTCGACTGCACAAATTGGCAGTGGTCTTTTGTCTTTAGTTAACAGTCTGGTTACATTGATTACAGGTTGGGTTTTAAGTTAATGACGAGGGTACATTTTTGATCACAATGGATAGGGGTCTACTGTTGGCATTGCGGTAAGTGTAATAAGGAATTTGATTAGTTTTATAAAACTCTGTTAATATGCGGTAATCGTCCTCTTGGGTTAAATTAATTCGTATGATGTTTTGGCTATGCGTTGTTGTAAATGAGCCTTTTATTAGCGCTTTATGATTTATGTTGTTTTCCAGAAAGATTGCATGGATTTTTATTTTATTTGTAGTTGACTGACTTGTTTTCGGCATCGACATTATGTGATAAGTTGTAGAATTTATTTTGTTTCCGTAAAGCTTCGGTTGACCATAGGTACCTTTTTTGTACCTCATTATTAGGAGGTGTTAAATCGTCTGCTTTGCGCTTAAATGTTTGATTTTGCAGGCCGGTTTCATCATTAAATGAAATATTTTCTTTCTAAGGCATATTTTAAAATGACAGGTTAAAGTGTCATTAAATATGTAAAGTACAATATCAAAGGTAGATAAAGTAGTTTTAATTCTGTCAATACTTAAGTTTGTCAAAATGAAATAAATGATGCTAAATGTCTGACATCTCTATGATGAACTTACTTGGGGGCTAATTTTCTGTGAACGAATTTACCTGGAGACGAATAATATTCCGGGGGCGAATTTACCGGTGCGAACTTTCTGGGGAGAATTTACCGCATACGAATGTGAACACTTTTTTCATTCATCTCTTCAAGTTTGAAAAGTTCAATTAAAACATGCTCGTCTAAAAACACCGTTTTATAAGCGAATATTTACCATCAGGTATTAAGAAGCGCATAATGGAGAACATTAGTAGTTGCGGTTATGTTAGACGTTTAATAACTTTTTTTATTTGGAGATTTACTGATAGTTCTAAACAAAAATGATTGTATTAGATTAGTGTTCAGTTTATGTACACATATGCATATTCATCTTGTAACTTGTTGAATTTGACCCAGTGCGTTGCATCCTTCAGTAACATTACTGCTTTACTTCTTTTTTTAAGATTGTAATGTAGGTCTTTATTAACACATCCGTCTTAAACACATAACAAAGTATTAAATTCTTTATTCTTTCCTTGTTGAATATTTGTTCTTAATTCAACTGTGAAAATAATCGATTCTAAAAACCGCCATAACTAATTCAGAGATGGAGTCAAGTTTTTAATTGTCATTGTTGCCAACTGTGATATAGCTAGAATTTACATTTCGCTACAGATTCGAAAATTGGCGAAAGCACCGCTCGTAGCGATATTAAACACAAAAATCTGAGTCGAAATTCTTAATACCACAATATCGTATGATGCTTCCTCTGCCCGCACTAGGGTCTTAAAATAAGTCTTTGCTTCATTATTTATCAGTAGCAAGAGCTTCCAATAGCGATAATAATTATAGTCATGACGTTTTGTTTTAAGAAATTACTCTTCTTCCCCAAAATTCTGTCCAAAATTATCTCTTCATAACTTACTTTTGCTGAAAAATAAACATGACAACAATGTATGTAATAGTGAATGGCACACTAAATTTATTTTTGTTTGATATTTTTGATTGGTGTCAGAATTTGAAAGTGAACGTCAGTGGAAATACTAGTGACACTGTAGATGTTTATTTGATTATTTACGTGTTACATTAATTGTTTATTTATTGTTTTTGCTTTTATTTATGTGTTACTTTAATTAAAAATGTATTTTACTTTTATGGAATATGCTGATATGCATATGTTATTCGGTTTTTGCGACGGAAACGGTGAAATGGCAGAGCGTGAATATAGTGCACGTTATCCAAATCGGAGACATCCCAAAGCAAATGTGTTTCGGAGATTGGACCAACGTCTTCGAGAAAATGGATCGTTTTTTTTTGCAAGGAATGGAAACGCTGGATGACCGAGACGAAGGCGTGCAGTGCAAGTGGAAGAAGCAATTTTAGATGCAGTATGGGAAGATCCTTCTGTGAGTACTCGCCAATTAGCTAGATATTTCGAGCAATGAATCGGTTCATTCAGTTCTGAAAGAAAACTTGCTTCATCCTTATCATATTTCAAAACTTTAGTCTCTTTATGAAAATGATAACATAGCTCGTACGATTTACTGCAGCATGGTATTAAACAGGTTTCGCGACGACGATGGATTCTTCAGACGCATAGTTGTCACAATTGGGCTGACGAGAACCCTCATGTGTTTCGCGAATATGGTCACCAGATCAAATTTTCAGTTAATGTTTCCTCTGGAGTAAGTAATTGACAACTCGACTTTACAAATACGAAGCGAAATGTTGTATATATATGCATAATGTAGCTCGTGCTCACTTTGCTCGAAATGTACAGCTGTATTTGGAAGACCATTTTCCAAATAGGTGGATTGATCGCGCCGGTACCATATTATGGCCTCTAAGATCGCCTTTAATCCGGCGTTTTTTCAGATAAATTTAAGAAAGCTATTATTGGACCACTATATAAAAAAGGCGACAAATTATAACTTATAAACCGATTTCATTACTTCCAGTGTTTTCAAAAATTTTAGAGAAAATTATTTTTGACCGATTAAACTCTTATTAGGATGAATGTTTTGTGTGAATCTCAGTTTGGCTTTCGACCTAACAAAAACACAGTAGACACAATTTTCGATCTTTTCAATTCCATTTATAATTACAAAATAAAAATTGATATTTTGGTATTTTTTGTGCTCTGTCAACAGCCTTTGACTGTGTTGACTCCAAAATATTACTCCCGAAGCTAGAATTTTACGGTGTCAGAGAATACAAATGCCAATAGAATACAAATTGTCCAAATTCAACAGTAACGCTGGGTATTCCTCAAGGCAGTATATTAGGTCCAATTTTATTTTTGATTTACATTAATGATTTAGTAGCCAGTATATCTAGAGGTCACTTCATATTATTTGCTGATGATACAAGCATTGTATTAAAACAGAATTCCATTGAAGAACTGGTACCAGCCGCCAAATTAATAATAGAAGAAATTGTGGAATGGTTTTCAACTAATAATTTAATTTTAAATCAAAACAACATTAAATGGCATAGACATAATAAACAACCATGGTACTATCAAATCTACCAGTGTAATAACATTTCTTGGACTTAAAATATCAAATAATTTTGATTGGTTGCCACACATTGACAAAAATAAAAGACTTAGTTCCGCTGTATATGTAATTAAAAGAATTAACAAAATATTAGGAATTGACATAGGAAAAGTTGTGTATCACGCATATTTCGAAAGTATTGTGACCTACGGAATTGAAATATTTGGAAACAGTCGTCACACTGATATTATTTTCAAAACACAAAACGAGCAATTCGTGCAGTTTACTCTTTACGATATTTAAGACTCCTATAGAAAGATATTCATAACTAAAAAATCTTTACCTTCACAAATATTTATATTTATAAATTATCTCAATTCATTTTTAAACAAAACCCAACGTTATTACGTAGTGACAGTATTCATAACTACAGTACTCGATTTAATCACCAGCTCCGTTTACCTAAAGTAGATCTGAGTTTAATTCAAAACAGTCCTATGTACATGGGCATAAACATATTCAATAAGTTACCCTCGTATATAATAAATTCAAATACTACCATTTTTTTTTTAAAAAACAACTTAAAACCTGGCTTCAACAGAATAGTTTTTATTCATTGCAAGATTTTTTTTCCATTTAATGCAATTTCGCCTGTTGCTCAATAGGCGTAAACACTGCTGCGGATGAGACTTTCCCGGCAGCCACTGAAGCTTTCTTTCTTGTATGATATAATATTGTATCTTAGAAATTTACTTTTATTTCATGTTGTACAAAATAAGGGAAATAAATTACTTACTCACCTACTTACTAATTAATCTAAATCCCTTTGATTGCTTGGCTTGGTGTTTCATTAACCCTTGAGGAATCGGGTGCCTGCAAATTACATGAACGGTCGAGTGGTGTCTGACAGACCCAGGTTGTAATTTTGCAATAAACAAAGAATAAATTTATTTAATACTTGCATAATCTTATTTTATTACATTGTTAACACATTTTAATTCTTCTAAACACATCACTAAAATAAACAAAATTTTTATCAAAGAACAAAGACAAGTTAACAAAAACGTACATCTCTCACATTTAGTGGAAAAACATCCTAATCCGTAGTTCCATTTTTATTGCATTCTTCGCACATCGGTTGGACATGCTCTAAACATAGCCACTTAATTTTTGAGCGATATTCCTGATTTCTTTTTGTAAACGAGGGTCCTTTGCTCTTATAAGCATGTTTTCTTTTACCAAGGCTAAGCAAATTGCCTTCAAAAACAATATTCGCTCAGAAATCATGTCGTTTTCATTGGCATTACATTTATGTACTACGTGCGAGTTTATGCCCGCAATGTTGAGCAAATTATGAAAAATTACCATCGGTCATCTTCGTGTATTTCTGCTTACCTTATACGCAGCACATTTCTGATCGACCGAGTCAACGCCTGATTTCGTAATATTATAAAATGTAATAATATTCGGCTTACATGCATCTCCAGAATCTTCGTCAATCGTGTCATCATAGTGAAAAGATGATACCACTGTCACGACTTTTTTTTTCTTTGGTATGTATGATGCCAAAGTCATGAATTTAGAGAATGCAAACACGAGTACTGTGGTCTGTTGGGATCAAGAAGTTCTTTTGGAATCTCCCTCTTATTTTTGCGAATTGTTCCAACAATTGTAATTTTGTGCTGCTCCAGCATGCGTTTTACAATTTCATAACTGGTACACCAGTTATCGATGGTTATATTTCTAGACGTTCCCAACACTGGCTCACACATTCGCTCTACTAAATCTGTTGTTTTAGTACTAAACAAGTATGGTCCGGGAGGCTGAGTTCCAACATATACTTCCATATTTACCGTGTAAAAACATCTGGCATCCACCAAGGAAAATACTTTGATTCCATACTAGGCAGGCTTATTTGGTATGTACATGCGGAATCCGCAACGTCCACGGAATTCAAATAGCATCTCGTCCAATGTCAAGTAAGATCCAGGAACGTAATGAAGTTTACAGTTCTGATTAAATCGCTCACATACATTTCTGATTGGTGCGAGTTTGTCTAATACTCTTCTTTCTCCTCTCGTATTTACATCGTCAAAACGCAGACAACGAAGCAAGAATACAAATCGCCTGTGGGCCATAGTAGCTCGAAATACCTCTTCGCCTGTTCCATCAGTAGACCAAAATTCTTTGCAATTTCTGCGGCCAGCTTTGAAAACCCCAGCGAGGATAAGAACTCAATTAACGCCTTTATTTCCACAGTATTTGTTGGCCTGGCATTACACAAATCCGCATAATATGTTTCTTATTTTAGAAATAAATATGTTTGTGTTCTGAACAATGGTATCAAGAATATTGTCATCAATGTAACATTTCCAACATTCTAAAGGATCAACAGCTTGACGAGCATTGCCTTTTGTACCTGGTACGTATGAAATTATGTTACAACTTCTTGTTCGAACATTTTTTGGAGGCGCATGTTTTCTCCAGGATATCCCATCTTTTGCATAATAAAAGAGCCGCCGGTTTTCTGCAGTAGCATCAAAGTATTCTGGAGCCGCAGGTTCTTCCTCAAATGCTTCCTCTAGTTCTTCCTCAGTGTCTGTATTCTTCGCACTGATCTGATACTGTCTCGCTCTCCAAATCAATATTCTCTTCTTCTACTTCATCATACACCTGTTGTAACCTCTGAATTTCTTTCAAGTAAGGATCCATTACAAAAATGTAGAAATAAAAAGTTGGAACGTTACATAATATATCAAATGAATCATGCTAGGAACGTTGAAGTAAAGGCGGATATAATTTAAATGATATATAGATTTCAGGCACAAAAATACTTACTCTATATAATGTTTTCGTCACAAAAAAATTAAAAATAAATTTATTTGTCGGTAGTAGCCAAGTTACACAAATAGTCGGGTAGGGCCCGACAGACCACACGTGCCAATAACTGACGATCTATTTATTATACACTAATTCGCACACTGTCGTTCACTGACTCTTGACCGGCAGACGGAAAGGTACTGCCCATTGCGACACGCTCCGACATAAAACAAGAGTGGGGCATTGAAAATAAATTTTCGTTGGACTCACAGACCCCACCCGACCACACAAGGGTTAAAGAAAAAGTGTATTCAACACCTCCTCGAAATCCTGAGGAAATTGTTTTAGAAATGACTCCAGTAATACTTGAAAGAGTCGTTCTAATAATACCGAGAGGATGTCAGCTATGTTTAAAAAATAACGGTTTTCAATTTGAGCACTTAGGAAGCTAAACATACCATCGATTCAAACGATCCAATGAATCCAATAAGGATACTAATAAGATAAAACTGGCTTGTCTTATCTCCCTTGTTTGTATGAATAACACTCGTTATCAATTCTTGTCAATTATTTTGCAATGAATTTGATTTTGTTTTTGTTATTATAGGAGGTAGCATGAAATTGTTAATTCCCAAATTGATTCGATTCGTCTCAATCATTGTTACATAATACATATCACCAGGATGGCTTTGTAATTTAACATACAATTCAAACGGCTAACTTGCAAAAACCAGAAAATCGTGGTATAGAAACACCTGTAATAATCCAATGTTGCCAAATGGAAGTTACCGAAGAATGGTTCGTGAGGGCAGAGGAAGCATCATACGATATCTTGGTATTAAGAATTTCGACTCAGAATTTGGTGTTTAATATCGCTGCGAGCGATTCTTTCGCCAATTTCCAAACACCCTGTATATTAAAAAGTACTGCGACAATAATACCAGCACTTCGTAAGCATGTAGCATGTATCACTGATATTTGGGCAACACCGAAAATGGAAAGATTGCAAAGAATAGGTAATATATGATTCTGACAGTCTTCATTTGTGAACATACTTAATTATTGCTAAAAATAAGTATCATAATCATCGCATTTGTGAAATTAATTGTTCGTATGTCGATAAATGATTTTAATAAAGCAAAACAATACATATTGTTAGGCTATTAAAACTTCTTAAATTGAGCTCCTTTTATTATTTGTTTTCCAAACTGGCATACAACTTGCTGAATGGATCATATCGTTTTACGCACAGTTTTTCTATAGTCTTGTACTTGCTTCTGATGTTATACTGAACACGCAATATAAATTGTAACAGCTTCGAAACGGCTTATTGGAAAATCAATATTTTTGACATGTTATCTTATATTCTTGACTTTTATCGAATCGTTGTATTAACAATTTGCCTGCTTATTAAGCAACAGGTGTACCAAGTGGATTAAAGTTTATCTTTGATTAAGTTTTTATTCGACAGTGTTTAATTTTTACTTAATAGTTCTTATTAACTTTAATGACCTGCTTTAATCGAGATTGTTTTAATTTGTAACAGTTTTATGCCAGAAGTTTTGGAAGTTTCCCAAATATATTATGACCAAATTCGGATTTGAAGCATATCAGTTTCCTTTGTTACACAGCACAGTATATTGCAAATATTAAGAATGGAAGTGGAAAGTCAGGAACAAATAGTAAATTTCGTGATATTGAATTCAAGATTACCAGCCTCCGACATTTGGCATCACCGTTCTCGAATTAACGGGTTGAGTTAGTTAAGTGCGATATAAAGCTCGCTAGGGGAATGATTCATTAAGAAGTTGCCGGAATGTTTCAACTCTAATATCCGGATAATATGAATGCTACTGTTTGATCCCGAAGGAATTTTAAATTATTGCATTTTATTTGGTTACGAACGTTTATTGCGCGAGAAATATGAAATGTAATTGGATTTTATTTTAACGTTTGGTATTCGTATGTATAGTTTTGGCTTAAAATGCTGTTTAACGTATTGGATATTGCGATGAGGATAAAAATGAATGAAAAAGTTATATTTCAATTCTTGTTCTTTCGCAGTGAAAACTTTTATTAAATCTTATTTTATCTTTGATAGAAGCTTTCGCCCTTTTCAGGCAGACACGTAATCGTCAATACGAATCTAAATTAGGAAATGAATTTTATTATTCAAAATGCCTAGAAAGATTTAGTCGGAATATGGTAAAAGTAATAATATGAAAGGGTAAGTACTTTTGTGATTATTTGGAAAGGCGTAACCGCAAAGATTTTTCTAATGATTTCTTTTCCTTGTCATATATGGAGATAGATATCTTTGTACAACGTTATGTATGTAAAGGTACACATTTAGCAATTTTAAAACTAGCAAGGGGAATTGTTTTGAAAACAAAACTTAAATTGTATCGATTTGAACACGGATCTGCAAACAAGAATTGGTTTAGTGCAATGTTAGTATGAATACGCTAAAAATTACACTGCTGGATTACGAAAATTTCGTACAAAAATGGGTTTGCAATCAGGGTCCTGCCAAATGAAGGCGTACCGTATCAAAACGTAGCCAATATTAATCCGCTAGGAATCAGCAGCGTGAATGCGATATCAAAACGATTGCAAATGCCACACACCACGGTTTGAAAATGTTACCATAAATCTTAAAAATGTATCCCTATAAGCTGCAAATGCTGTTTCAATTAAAGGAAGCAGATTTGGCTGTTAGGTACGATTTTTCTTTACAAACTTTCTCAGATGGAAATTGAACCTAAATGGTTATCCCGTATTTTATGGACAGATGAGGCCCATTTTTCTCTTAATGGTGGAGTGAATACTCAAAACTGTCGAATATGGTCAAGAAAAATGCACACGAAACCGGTCAGCAAGGTCTGCATGTCAAAAAAAATCACTGTTTGGTGCGGTTTCTCAGCTAATTTCATCATTGGTCCATTCTTTTTCGAGGAAATACAGAATGGGGAAGCCGTAGCTCTGACTGTTACTAGTGAACGATACCTGAAAATGTTAAGGGATTATGCAATTCCACAGTTGCAAAACGAGTACGAAGGAAATGAAACCATTGTTTTTATGCAGGACGGAGCACCTTCGCATATTTGCCGACCAGTTAAAGAATTGTTAACTGGGGTTTTTCAAGATCGTGTTATAAGCAGACATTCTGCAAATTTATGGCCACCAAAGTCGCCTGATATTAACCCAGCGGATTAATGGATGTGGGGTTATAAAAGGTTTGGTGTTCAGAAGACGTCCAACAACGCTGGAGCAATTAAAGGACAATATTAGGCAGCAAATTCGTACAATTCAACCAGAAATGTTGCATAGTGCTGTGTACAATTTGGAGGAACGGTTGATAATTTTACAACGAAATGGAGGTCATATCGAACAATTGCGGTAACCAGTGTTTGTCGTCAGAAATCCCATTATTTAAGCAGCTACATTTGTTATTAATTTTATTGGTTAAAAATATATAAGTTTAAATTTATTCCTTACTTTATGATAACCCGTTACTATTGATAACTTTCTTTAATTAATTACAAAGGGCACAAGGTATTGAATCGGAATGTTATAAAATAAAGTCTTTTACTTTGACTACGTTTTCCCCAACCAAACTGGCCTATGAAGAAAGATTTTATACAAAAGTGTCATCACTAAAACCAAAAATTCTTTGAACAGCGCATATGCAATTAACTAGCTTTTTTTTTCGGGGGTATCTGGGACTTACCTCCCTCTTGGGAGAAGGTACCCACTAAAACCCCTCCCCTCTTCCTGTGTGTATAGCAACCGGGTATTACCTTAGGCATGCATCTGGTTGTCCATCGGAAAAGTAGGTGTTATGCCGCTGGGGGTAGTTTCCAATAGCTAGAGTTTCAGGTCTTTGTCCATTCGATATAAAATTGCACGTTAATATTTACCCTGTCCTTTCTTCTATTTCTTTGTTCTTCATAATGTCTTTAATCACACTGCGACTTTTATCCAATAGCCTTCTTTTTCTTGCATTTTCTTCTTTGCAATATATTCAGAATTCGTCTTCTGCTCTTTTAAATTTACATAAACATTTCTGGAATGATCCGCGCCCCGATATAAATTGCTTGAGCCAATAGTTGATTTGTCCGTGGCTTCTTTGTGTCATGCGGTTAGATTTGGTTTTAATTCCCTTGTCCATTCTCTCTTTTTACTGTTCGTCCATGCCTGGTTCCACTTGTAGATAGTGCTATCCCGTAGTTTTCCTTTATTTGCTGTTTTTTCTCGGTGAATTCTATCGCGCTCGTTTATTTTTAGGTCAAAGGGAATTATGTTGCCTATGAGTAATAAATGCTACGTCAGCCGAGATGGTACGGTATGCCGATATTATTCTTATTGCAACCCTTCTTTGCGTTTTTATGAGCGTCTCTGTATTTTTTGACATTCAGCCTGTTGGACCAGACCGTCGAGCCATATGATATGATTGACTCCACCATAGATGCAAGAAGTTTCCTTTTACGATAGCTGTGTCTATTTATATTCGGTATGATTCTGTACAGGTTTGTTACTACCTTTTCCGTATTTTCTGTTACGTTTTTTACGTGTAGTCATTGTAATGTTTTCGTCGAAAGTGACTGCCAGGTGCTTTAAGCTTTTCGATTCGTAACTTTTACTCCACTTAGGTCTAGTATTATTGGTCACGTTTTCCTTTTTTTCCATAACAGTACATCTTCCGTTTTTCTTCGGCGATTTCGAGTTTGTGGTTCTCCATCCAGTCTTTCACTAATGATATGGTTATGTCCGTGATTTGTTCTAATTTTTACGGTATCCGTGCTTTGGCCACACTTGCAAGGTCGTCTGCGTCGAAGATGAAGCAAACATATTGCGGTACTTCCAGGTTTATCACGTAGTCATGATATATGTTCCAAAGCAAAAGACCCAAAATAGAACCTTGTGGAACCCCTCTGTTAATGGACATTTTTCTTCTTCAGATATTATTGCTCTGTTTGTAAAATAGATTTGTATAGTATTCACTAGCTTAGAGCTTGAGCTTAAGAGCTTTTACTATGCCTGGCCAATGTGCCGAATTAAAAGCGTTTCTGACATAAATTGTCACTAGCAAACATAGCTCCAGGTATTGATACTGTTGGATTCGTCGATTCGTTGACCACCTTGGTCAAGGCATCAATCGTCGACCTGCCCTTCCTCAATCCGTACTGGTAGTCGTGAAAGCCTCCTTTCATTCCCATTTCCCGTATGATTCGGTTACATAAATATCGTTCATATACTTTTCTAAATCCGTTTATTAAGCATACAGGCCAATATTTCATCGGGCTATTATTCTTACTTGGTTTTTCGAACCTTTCTAATTTTCCATATATTCGAGAATTTTGTCTTGTCCTGTTTCCTTTTGTTGCAACGCACCTTTGGCACGCTTTGTTGGATTATAACGGTTATTGTGTCAGCGTTCATATTTTTGATATTCTTCAACTCTTTGTCCGCCATTTCTTGGAATCTTTTCTAAACTTTTATCTTTTACAATCCGGTGAGACGTATTTTGGAGGTTTTCTTTACTTTTTAAGTAATATACGGATGTACGCTTAAAGTTTCCTCCTTGTCTAGAACCATCCAGTTCTGGATTAACGGCGCCATACTGTACGAGCTGATTGTTGTGTTATTACAAAAGTAGGTTTATCTCCCTTATTAACAACCACTAGGTCTAATTATGTGCACCATTCAACAGTTATTCCGCCTCTTCTGTTTTCTGTAGTTGACCCCCATAAATGTTGATTTAGCGTTTAGGTCTCCGGCTACAATAACTGGTTTCTTTTGGGTTTTTATCGCTGACTCTAGCTTGTTTAATATCGTATTTACACCATCCTGTTGAATATTTAGTGAGATATAGCACGAAAAAACTGTGCACTTGTATAGCTCGACACAGACAAACCCGTGGTCCGATCCTTCGTTATGCACTACAATACGTTTGTTTATAATTTTTATGGCCGCGTTTATATTCATTTCTATGTAGCACTCTGTGTTTAAAATAATTTAATGTTTGGCTCCGACACAATCACCATATCTATTTTATATTTATTAATATTCACCTGAAGGGAATCGTGCGCCGCTCTAGTTCTAACCAAGTTTATGTGCAGTAACTTATGCATGATTGTAATTTGTTCGTTCTCTTCATGTTCCGTGGATTCTTGCTGCTCCTGCTTACATTTTCTGGGCATTTTTCTTGTCTTGGGAGTTTTTCTGAACATTTCTTTCACCAGTGATCTGTATATAGAGCAAGCCATCGTTCCATTTTGGTGTTCTGGGGTCTTGCATTCATGACACTTTAGCCTCATTTTTGCAATCTCCAGGGTTATGTCCTTTTAGCCACACCTACATGTGTATCTGAGGTCTAGTTCATTGCTTTGACAGTCTTTAGGTTCATGTCCATGTTGTTTACATGTTTCACATCGGATTGGAGAAGTCTCATATATGGACAATAATCCTAGCCAATCTTGAAAGATGATTTTTTCTCAGCAATTCATTGGTCTGATTTTTGGTAGCGACACTGTACCCACTTGCCGTCGATTATCCCTCGTCATTGTCTAGGTGTGGACTATAATGTCGTGTTTTCTTATGCTAGATCTTAAAAAGTAATGTAAACTTTCCACTAATTTCTTCCTTCGTAGTCACGTCGTCTATTTCTCTTATAATGAGGCTAGTTCTATTAGCTAGTCGTCTCACCTCTCGAGTTTAGGCTGCCATATTATCGTTTGTTATTTTTTGAAAAGTCTTTACTTTCTGTTAAGATTATGCGCATTTTTCCTGCTCTTATTTTTTAACCTTTTGTATGTTAACACCGATTTGTTCGATTATTTCTTTTCCATCTTTTTTAGCATTTCAGCACAATATGTGTTTTAATCGCTTTTAGATATTTCTATGGTTTTCACTCTGTCCGACCGTGTTTCGCACAGATTAGCATTTTCACATTCAAGTCGTTAAATGCGTATTCCATTAGTTTCCGTATTGTATCTGATTCCTTTTTGTCTTCGTTACTGTTCGCGATGTAAATTTCTTGTGATTCGGTTCATTTTATTTTATACATTAATTTGACATATATATATATATATATATATATATATATATATATATATATATATATATATATCCGAATATCTTTCCTTTCGGGCGTTACTTCTAGCTTTTCCCACCAGGAAGATTGTTTCCCCTTCGGTTTCTCTGCACGTCTCATTTTCATCGTCTAGAACTATGCTACGGTCCTGAATGTCTATTAATTGCCCTTGGATGGGGTGTGTTTTTTCTAAGATCCTTTTAACGTTTGCTCTTATTTCGGATATTTTTTTATGAATTGGTTTTTTTCCCACTCTCTTGGATCTACAATCAGCACTTTCATATTAACTAGCTACTTCTCCTTTTAGCAGTCGAAACTTTTCGTCCTTAACTAAAGCCACCAGTAAAAACTTCATTTCCCTCATGACATACTTTGACGGATCTGTAGCTCCTAATCTTATTGGAAACCAAATATTTTTGTTGATTTATTTTTATCAAACTCGTGTCTTAACGATTCGGAAAAGATGTATGACTAGTCAACTCTTCTTATACCAATTCATGTTGCAGACAAGCTCCTAGAATCGGGAGACAAACGAACACCTCGAGCTAAAATCTATTACTTTTTTCCCTTGTATAATAAATATCTATTAAAGTAAGTTTTAAACACTAGCAGTGGAAGACTGTAATTAACTCTATGTTAAATTTAAAGGGGGATTTTACAATGAATTCGTTTTCTATAAAACAATTTTGTGTGTATGTACAGCGTATAATATTTTATTTACATTCCAAAATTACTTTTACTCGATAACCTATATCAATTAAGCATAAGCCAAAACATAGAAAGTGGTATTAGTGTGCTTATACGTGTAGCAGAAAACGGTTGTTATAACCTTAATTTATTTATTTAGTTTAGTTTTAGTGATTTAATTAAGCTAGTGCAAACAACATATCTTATTTAAAAATATTAAGTGTTTGGATACCGAGGACCTGTGTATACAACAATTTTAACGAGAGGATGGTGATTAAAGATATTTCAAAAGCAAATTTTAATATTCGTTTAGAAACGATATTCTGATTACTGTAGTGAATTAATAGAATAATTTGCAGTGTTGATTAATTTAAAATGACAGTGAAATTTAATTATTAGAATACAAACCCAATGTATAAATAAATTTTCGTATAGCAAAGATCATAATCTGGAGATAGGAATTAAAATAAATACAATTATGCAATCTCATTTGATAAAATAAAAATGGGCCCTAATACATATTAATAAACACAGCTTAAATAAAAATCTTTTTTAATCAGAACACGTGCAATTGCCTAACCTCCAGGGGTTGTACTGTTCTTAATATTACCAGAAGGGCCTTAATTAGGGTTGAAAAAGGCCCTCCGAAAAGAAGCCGTCACCAGCCCCAGCTCCCAAATCCAAGACCAACGTCTGGACCAACTCCAAGAGCAATCCCAAGCCCTAGACCAGACCCAAGACCAAACCCTAAATATACCCCTCACGTGAGCAAGTACAAAAAATTGCTGTAAAAAAGGCTCTTAGTACAACAAAAAGGGTTGAAAATTTATCAAGGGCTGAAAAAGGCCTCCGAAAAGAAACCATAAAATAAGGCCGACAAAAAATTCTGTCAAAGACCATAATTAGAAATGAAAATTCCATCAAGGGGTTGAAAAAGGAAACCATAGAAAATCAAGAATTGACCAATAGGGGTGGAAAATACGGTCTCCCTCATAACCGGCCGTGGGAAATCCCCAAGGTCAAATGACGTCACAAAAGTGAAAGGCGTGGTGCCTCTCTTCTACTACTTACTAGCAACAGTTTTTATACGTTGCAGATTTTTCATAACATTGTTATAAAATAGAATAACTTGCCAACAAATTTGCATTTTCTGAACAATTCAAAATTTAGAAACGTACAGGGTGTTCATTTAAAAAAATCCATAGTAAATTTTGCTTCACAATTTTTGATCATTCTGTACAGTTGAGTTAATTTTAGAAATGTAGCTTCATTAATACTATTTGAGGTTTAGTTAAAAATTTTCTGTATCGCGTGTAGTTTAGGCACTATGATCAGAGGGGAAATAATTGGTCCACTCTGTCCAATTAAATTCAATACAAAACATTGTGTTGTATAATATTTCATCTATGAATGATTTTGTTGTAATTCATACCTATACTATTATCAAATGTCATAATTTTATTTACAGTTGTATATTCTTCGTAAAGCTATAATGCGTATGTATTAACTATTACACCGTTTATTGAACAAATAATTTACGACTTGGCTCTTTATTGCGATTTTTTAATGATCTGGATTATCTAAGAACACAGCGTGTGTTAACTTTCTTGACAAGTGGATAACTTTCCGGTTGTTGTCGATGATTATGAACAATATTTAGAGCATTGTTTGGTTACGAATAAGCTGAAATAATAATAAGTGTGCATCAACCACTCGATCTAATTTTACCATGTCTTTCTTAGTTTAGCCCGCTTTGACTCTTCAGAATGTTTTTAATTTACGCGTCAGAGGTATTACTGAATTTTTCGTTACGGTATATTTGACACCTGCACTGCGGAAGCACAAGTGTTACTTCTACCCCAAACATAGGTAATAATTCCTTAATACCATTTCCAACTTAAATACATACATTCTTACGTCATTACAATTTAAGCCTACACTTGGATCAATTCTCGAAAGAGACAGACAGGATATACTCCTTAATACTTTTTTCTACCGCGATTCCACTTCCGCTTTCATGTTGAAATTTAAATTTTATCCATCCGTTATCTACAATTTGTTTTTAAGTTAATGTTTGATGAAATGTTGTACTAGTTATACGGTATTGTTATTTAATGAAAATACGCACACTACAAGAAATTTTTTGCAATACAGTAGTCAAAAATCCGAATTCGAACGTCTATCGATCGCCGATTATTACTGCGTGCGTGCGCGCCGCTCCCCACCCCAACCAACACGCGCCCTGTTGTTTCAGCCCTGCCACTATCACTACAGTGTAAGCAATCGGTTTGTAATGCTGTACATGTAGTGATCATTTGTGTTACTCGGTTTTGTGCGGGCTGTTAATCTTGTGAATTGATCATTGTGCGCAATAACTTGTTCACAATATAGCATCATCATTAGGGACGACGAAAAGAAAACATACATTTCTAACGACCGAAAGTAAAATTGTGATTTTGGATAGGTTTGAGAAAGGTGTAAGTGGTTCTTTTCTTGCGAAAGAGTATGGAGTAGGCAAGGCTACCATTTCAGACATAAAACGATAAAAAGACACCATCTTAAATGCGTTCAAGTTATATTTGAATGATAGCTTTAAACGGCGAATAACAACAGGGGCAGTTAAAGACAGTTTATTGGAAGATGCCGCGTTTTTGTGTTTTTTCACAGACACGTAGTTTAGGTGAACCTGTGTCAGCCTGTGAAAAGGCTCTTTATTTTAACGAAAAATTAGGGGGCCCAGGAGATTTTAAAGCTAGCACAGGCTGGTTAAAATTTCAAATCCCGGCATGGATAAGGGAACAATGTTCAAGAGGAGAGTTTGTCTTCTGACAGTTCTGCGAGTGGAGACCACGCGCTTCCCCTGTTAGTCATCGGAAAAATCAAGAAACCAAGAATTTTGACCAACTTCCAATGACTTACGCAGCTCAAAAAAGTTCTTGGATGGATGGTGAAATTTTACTGATTGATACAAAAATCTTTTTATACCGAATATTAAAAAGTTTCGCAAAGAAAGAAACCTTCAGGGTAAAGTGTTGTTGGTACTGGACAATGCGCAAACACATCCGTCTGTTGAACTGTTAAATCCTATCGACGAGGAATTTGAGGTTGTGTTTCTGCCACTAACGTGACGCCTTTGATTCAACCAATGGACCACGGTATAATTGAAAAATTAAAAATAATGTACAAAAATGAAAAAGAATGTATAAAAACCAATGCTACGCGGGCTTCTGTTGAGGGAAGATAACGAAGAAAGTGTGGTACAGTTTAAACTTGACAGTAACAGTGAAGAAGAAGTAGCTGATGACACCGTCCCTTCACATACTGAAGCTTTCACGGCGCTAAAGACAGTGATAACTTGGTACGAGACGCCATCAGGATGTAGCCAAGTTCAGCTACTTCTTCTTAAGTGAATGAACCACTTAACCGATAGGAAACGTGCATCAAAGCTCTCGCAACCAAAAATTTGCAAGTTTTCTAGTGTATCACTTTCTTTCTTTGACTATGTATATTGTTTTGTAAATTTCTAATTTCCTTTAAAAAATATTTCAAGGTGCACTTTATGGAAAAATTAACTGCAATACTAATCTGCCTCTGTATTTATTCGTCAAAACAACTAAATAAACGTAAGTACATGACTGAAAGATGTTTTAATTTATTTCAAAGTGTTAATACTGCATAAGTATATGCCTAAATAGTATTTCTGGTTACGTTCGAAAATCCGAACAAATGGGTAATCCGAACTACCTAAGGTCCCAATTGGTTCTGATTACTTCGTAGAATTAGTTTATGATGAATTTAATGCTGTTTGTGGTTAATCGTAGACATTTTTCAAATTTCTTTGGTTCTTGATAATCCGGGCTTGGCATAATGGTCGCTGGTGACCAACAAATTTACGCTTAGTTGAACGACTTAAATTTTCGACTTAAATTTTAAGTTTTGTGCGCATTTCTAAATGTAATGAGGCTAGTAATCGATGCTTACAAATATTATCCTCCGGGTTTTGCGGGAGAGAATTTAAGTATTTGTTTTTAAAATGTGTATGCATGACTTATAATATGATGAACATTCATGTGAAGTGGACGAATAGCATCTTTGTAATCTTTGAGACCAAACCTAAAAAATATGGACCCTAATATTCATTCGACATTTTCTAATGTTTTTGTTTGTTTCAGGTGCTGTTGCTTCAGCCACACTTGGTAAGGATTTCTTAATTATTAAACGAGTCACTGCAATAGTGGCTACACTTTCCGGCTAGTTTGTCACCATTTTTTAGTTTTGTGAATGTTTCCTCTGAGTCAGAAAGAAATGATTAACAGCAATACTTTTTAAGTATGTATAACATGGAAATATCTATTCAGGCTGTTCCACTACGAACTGAAACTGTCGATTTACGAAAAAGTAGAACTTTTAGAATTTAGAAAATTTCTAGTTTTTATTTTAATGATTATGGTTAGGCTAAGTTTAGCCTAACGCGCTAAAGCACTCAGGAACACTAATGAGAATGTATAGGGGAATATTGAATTGGTAAGAGATGCCTATGAACGGCTACCTTCAATTTTTCATTTCATAAGTGAGAGGAGGAACTATAAAGATCATTCCAGAGTTTAGAAGCCGTGTGGAAGAGGGTGGATTGCTCCCATTTGACATGGCAAGTGGACATTTGTGCTGCATATTGATGATGTGAATAAGCGAACCAGGTATTCCTAGCAAGGGTGGACCGTGATGGTATCAAAGAATGTAATACACCAGCACAGAAGCCATTGTAATACAGACAGTACAAAGAAAGAATTGAAACTATTCTTCTATATTCAAGGCATTCCAATCGCCCTTCTTTGAACACGATGAACGATATCTAGAGCCTATTCGGGAGTGAGTAATAACCCTGAGGTGAAAATTATATTCTAAATGAGTTCGAACGCCGTATAGCTGGAAGAGTGGTGGGGAGGTAAAGTACTGCTTGGCTCTGTACAAAAAGCAGCTGCTTTAGTACCTGACATAAAGATGGTCAACCGATGTTAGATTTGAAGATGCAGATCATTCCCAACATAGTAATAGAGTCTGAAAACTAGTATTCTAATAATGTCTGTGGGGATCGTTTGACTACAACGTTTTAAAAATGGTACCACTTATGCTTATAACAAAAATTGACCTTAACTCGTTCAACGTAAATAGAACCCTTTATTTTTAATGAAAATTCGGATTCTAGGGAGGCAATAAAAATATTTTGGTACAACATATGTCCTGATTATTATTAATTTCATTAAATACATAAATAAAAAGTCGAGTAGGATTTGAACCTACGACCTGTAGGTAGAGTACTCTAGCAAAGTACAGGTCGTAGGTTCAAATCCTACTCGAGGTAAACTTTTTATTTATGTATTTAATAAAATTAATAATAATTTTTAATTACATATTTACCTTTGAACTTATTCGTTCATAACAAAAACTTATAATAGCATATGTCCTGTCTAACTTCAGCGGTTTTTTAATTTATTTTAAATTTTCGGTAAAAATGGCTTACTTTTCATTTTTTAGTAAAATATTACATTTTTTAACAAACAAAATACACTCACGTACAACACACTTTCGTGTGGTACGTGGATGTATTTTGTTTGTTACAGATCCTGCCACAGTCCCAATGTTCAAGGTTTTTCAAGATTACATTTTTTAATGCAGTTAGGATAGTGCTTGGGCGAGGCCGAAGTATAAGCGATACTAAATAAATTTTTCCCTTTTTTTATACAAGGTAGACCAAAAAATGTTACTAATATCAATATTAAATCCTAATTCTTTTGTGCTGAGCGTTAAAAAAGGGAACACATTATGTTAAAACCTCTATATCTACAACGGATATTTTTATAAACATTCAAAAATACGTTCCATTTTGCAAAATTTCAGTCGGTTTACGTGTATTTTGGAAGACACGGTAGTTGTTGTTCTTTGGCAAAAGGTTAGTTAAAGTGGGATTAAGAAGTCTGGATCGCTTTAATTATACTCACCACGACTATTTCAATTTATTTGTTACTTACGGAGAGTGTAACTTAGTAGTAACGAGATTGCAGGGGTGTTTCCATTTCGGCATTACCCGTAGTATTTTTAGTCGCAGTTTATGTGACTTTCACCAAATAACCATGACCACCTTTTTTTAGCGACAAACAAAAATAATATAATAGAATTGGGCTTTCTATTAAACGAAATTGATTTGTTTCCACTTGTGGATATCGATATATATATATATATATATATATATATATATATATATATATATATATATATATATATTAGTAACATAGTTTCGAGCACCTTGTATAAAAAATTCACAAAAATTGTTTGGTGTATATCTGCCGTCGATAGTACGTGTGCAGATCATAAAATACGTTTATTTCATAACTATTTATTAAATAAGCCTTATATCGTAATCGTTTTATACCTTTACCACCTAAGCAGAAGTTTGCTTGTTTATGTCGACGGACGTAAGTAGCTCATGAGGCAAGATTTTTTATAACGTACGGTTGATGTCTTCATTTAGTAAAATGCTACCGACTATTTATTCATTATTTTGGATTGACATAAATATAATAAACTTTTTCAAACCGATCTGAGCGTACTTTTTGAAGTTTAATAATATTACGAATTTTGAGTTTTAACTAGTATTTTACCGATCGGACAATTATGTTATTTTCTACGATCATTCAAGATTCTTAACGTCTTGTTACCGAGAAATTATCGTAGTGGCAACGGTGATAATAAAATGTGAATTTTAGGTAATAGTAAGTGTTAATTATAAAGCAACTTTTCAGACACTTTTACGGCTTTTTACTAACGATCCACGGCCGTCATCGGCGAGCTTGGACGGCAACCCGCTTATTTTAGTAAGACAACGTGACGCGAATTTATCCCGTAACAAGTTCTGGGGTTCAGTTTATCCTTAGAATTTAATTATGTTGCAGAAATGATGTTTTATCAAACTCACTTAAGCATGGGGCCCATTATGACACGGTGGTCAACATTATATTATGTTGCGTAATCAATATAGTTAAACAAAAAGAGGAATATAAAACAAATAGTGAATACCATTGAATTTATAACTTTCCTAGGAAAAGGTTTAAAATAGTTATTTTCACAACTACTGCGGTGTTTACACATTTCTTGTTGCGAGGCCTTCCATTTTAACGCGAGCATAGTCGAGGATAAAATATAAGCCCCAGCACCAAAAATGTGGCAGCGCACGTGTTGCGAACAAAAATTCTGTAACCTTATAGAAAAATTAAAATTTTGAATTAGTTCTTGACAAATTAATTTATAAAAAAGTTTATATGTTAGGTACCTCTTTTTGTTTATATATTGAGTAACGATTACAAAAAGATCATGTTCTGCCAAATTTTCCAGTTCCTAAAATTTGAGTAAGTGAATTGAAGTAGGTCTTCTACTACATGGCATAACACTAAAAACTGTTTCTGATGTTCAACCTCAATGGTGGAGAGGGGTAGAGTACGTTGCATCGTCAAGAATATTTCAGAATGGTGCAAACATGGTGATGCTCATTTGTTGTTCACTCTTCTGGTTGTTTGAATTTTTGTTAAATGCACCTCAGTTGTTTAGCCCAAGGTACTCTATCCTTAAAAGCTGAATTCGACGAGGATAATATTAAACGTATTCGCACTGAAGCAAATTCGTATAAAGAATAATTCAATAATTCAAAGCTTAGAGCTTAGAGGCTAATTCTGAAGTTACTTGCAATAACTCAAATCTGAGAAATAATTGGCCATCTGTTGATTTCCTACGCTGTGCTTTGTTAATTATACGGAAGAGTAATCAAGACAACCCAGCTGTTTATTAATCAATAAGCAATGTTGCAAGTAACATTTATAAATCAAAGTAAAACAAATAAAAAAAAGAAGAAAGGGTTCAATATGCAAATTCAGCCATTAGATCAGCTTAAAATGCGTACAAAATATAAACTCGAGTAATAAACTAATGACAAAAATGAAAAGCAACTTAACTACACATACTTAAACATAATTATGTCACCAATAAAAACACACTTAAATTATTATACCAATCATGTTGGTAAATATTATCAATAAAATAAAATAATAATCCGGTTAAGTTACACATAAAATGAAACAAATATATAATTAAATAGGTAGCAATAAGTTAACTGTAATAATAAAATGCGGTTTAAATCACACATATGCAAGTATACAGAAAAACACTGAGTTTAGACATATACAATTGTATTGTGAACAAAAAGTACACCTTAAGATCAAAAGTAATGTGAAAGTATATCAGTTAACAACGGGAAAAGGGATGGCCAACAAACTACCCGGCAGGCGGTTGCGGGCCGTTCGATTGACCGCGCTAGAATCGAAAGCATCTGTTTTTGATAGCTTACATTCATCTACAGATTGCTCTACTTTTAAAACAAAAGCAAAGGTTATTAAGCAGCAATAAAGCCGTAGATAACCAGCTCGTAATTAACGAGCCAGTGTGGTCAGGTGTTCAATCCTCAAGCGACATTAATAATCATATAAATAATAAACTAAAGTTATCTTATCACGTTTCGCCACGTGTTGAGTACCTTACAACAGCGGAAAATGCTAATAACAACAATGCTAAATCATATCAGCAATGTTAGAAAAATGCTGTACAGCATTTTGGCCACTAAATTTCAAATTTTTGCCCTATGTCATCTAAAGACAATTTTGGCCGGTCTGGATGTCGTTAGTTAATTAAATGCTAAGAATACCAAGAAACGTCTCAACACAGAATTTGAATATCGCATAATAATCAAATAGTACTTCTTGCAAAATGGTCTTATAGTCTGAGTAATGTCTAAAGTTTACCCCAGCTCATTGAATTTATTGTTTCGGTTTTATATTTACAAAGTAGCAACTTCCGCTTAAATATAATAATTATTTAATTTGATCGTAGTTCACTCCCACGACCTAGCGTCTTTGATTATCTGTGTTTAGTTAAAACTACAGCGGTTATGCTGATTATTGATAATAAATTTGTTTTACACAACTTTGTGAGTATTTGAAAACTTAAATTAAACACAAAATGAGATGATTCCGCGCTTTCATTTTAATAAAACGGAAACAATTATTTATTTATTGCTCCATACGGTTGACCGTTAGCATATTTCACAAAAGAACGTCTACGTTTTTCAAAATCTACTAAGTATTTAAAACAACAAGAAAGATTACGTGGGAACATTAAGCAACTTTTACATTTCTCAATCAAAAGAAATATTAATTTTAAAAATATTCACCTATCCAGCTGTGTGAAGCTGGCCCCCCAAGTTGCATATTTCGTAATTAATTAATGCTATTCCATTGACCTCGAATGACCACCAACAACTTTCATTGACCACCTCTGTTAAAAAGTTATTGCAGAAATAAGATTGGAGGGGGGTGGGGCAACTTAACACTTGCCCCCCAATTTTGTTACTCGATCTGATTGACAATTGTTTGACCATGATCGACTATGAATTCGATTTGTATGACCAACCCTAAAAAAACGAAAATATACTTCTATACTCATTATAAGGCATGGTCCATCCTCGAATAGGATTTTTTAGGATTGACCAACATTCAGAACAACAATTAGTGCATTTTGTTTAATAATGTATTATTTCGAATTTTGAGATATGGTCAATCCTTGAATATGCATTTTGAGACATGGCCAATGCTTGTATATGCATTTTGAGGATTGACCATCTTTTATTTCCTATGAATAATCATCCTGAAGAACACGTAGTGCATTTTGACTAATAATGCATTATTTCGAATTTTGAGACATGATCCATTATCGAATATGCATTTTGAGAAATGGTCAATCCTCGAATATGGTTTTTGAGAATTGACCATCTTTTATTTCCTAATTCCTTCGAATTTTGGGAAGTGTTTATTTTTTGCTATGGCGGAGGTTGCGTTGTAAGTATTAAGTTATTTAATTTCTTTGAATATTTCCACTTTTTGTCTGCAGCTGGTCGCAGCCTTTTAATTCCATCGCAGTCTGAGCCCCACCAACGAATTGATTTTGGTTGGGTAAGAGTCTCTCGTATTTAAGTGAGAAAAATCGTCATGAACTTTGAAAGTTAATTTCAAATCTTGACCAACTAGTTCTGATGGATTTAATTTTGAACGATTTTTTCTCGTACTTTTCTTTTTAATTCCAATATTTATTAGAACTGGAAAGTGATCGGAACCCTAGGGCTCGTCGCTTATGTTAATATCTACTTTGTGCGCTAGATTTGCAGATGAGAAAACAAGATCAATGTCCGATTTGGTATTATGGCGTGCGTCTATGTGAGTTTAAGTGTTGTCATTCTGTAAATATATATTATTCGAAATAATACATTGTTCATCAAAATGCATTACGTGTTCTTCTGGACGATTATTCGTAGGAAATAAAAGATGCCCAATCCTCAAGATGCATATACAAGCATTGAAAATGTCTCAAAAAGCATATTCTAGGATTGACCATGTCTTAAAATTCGAAATAATACGTTATTAATCAAAATGCACTACTTGTTCTTCTGGATGATTATTCATGGGAAATAAAAGATGGTCAATCCTCAAAAAGCATGTTCTCTGAAAAAACATAATCGAGGATTGACCATGTCTTAAAATTCGAAGTAATACATTATTAATCAAAATGCACTACTTGTTCATCTGGATGATTATTCATGGGAAATAAAAGATGGTCAATCCTCAAAAAGCATATTCTCTGAAAAAACATAATCGAGGATTGACCATGTCTTAAAATTCGAAGTAATACATTATTAATCAAAATGCACTACTTGTTCTTCTGGATGATTATTCATGGAAAATGAAAGATGGTCAATCCTCAAAGAGCATATTCAAGAATTGACCATGTCTCAAAATGCGCATTCGAGAATTGACCGTGTCTTAAAAAGCACATTTGAAGATTGACCATGTCTCAAAATGCATATTCGAGGATTGACCATATCTCAAAAAGCATATTCGAGGATTGACAATGTCTCAAAAAGCATGTTCTAGGATTGACCATGTCTTAAAATTCGAAATAATACATTGTTAGTTAAAACGCACTACGCTTTGTTCTGGATGATTATTCATAGGAAATAAAAGATGGTTAATCCTCAAAATGCATGTACAAGCATTGAACATGTCTCAAAAAGCATATACGAGGATTGACCATGTCTTATAATTTGAAATAGTACATTATTAATCAAAATGCACTACTTGTTTTTCTGGATGATTATTCATAGGAAATAAAAGATCAATCCTCACAAAGCATATTCAAGGATTGCCCATGCCTCAAAATACATATTCGAGGATTGACCATGTCTCAAAAAGCATATTCGAGGATTGGCCTTGTCTCAAAACGCATATTCGAGGATTGACCATGTCTCAAAAAGCATATTCTAGGATTGACCATGTCTTAAAATTCGAAATAATACATTGTTGTTGTTAGTCAAAATGCACTACGTGTTCTTCTGGATGATTATTCATAGGAAATAAAAGATGGTCAATCCTCAAAATGCATGTACAAGTATTGACCATGTCTCAAAATGCATATTCGAGGATTGACCATGTCTCAAAATGCATATTCGAGGATTGACCATGTCTTAAAATTCGAAATAATACATTGTTAGTCAAAATGCACTACGTGTTCTTCTGGATGATTATGCTTAGGAAATAGAAGATGGTCAATTCTCAAAAAGCATATTCAAGGATTGAGCATGCCTCAAAATGCATATTCGAGGATTGACCATGTATCAAAATGCATATTCGAGGATTGACCATGTCTTAAAATTCGAAATAATATATTATTAATCAAAATGCACTACTTGTTTTTCTGGATGATTATTCATAGGAAATAAAAGATGGCCAATCCTCAAAAAGCATATTTAAGGACTGACCATGTCTCAAAATGCATATTCGAGGATTGACCATGTCTCAAAAAGCATATTCGAGGATTGGCCTTGTCTCAAAACGCATATTCGAGGATTGACCATGTCTCAAAAAGCATATTCTAGGATTGACCATGTCTCAAAATGCATATTCGAGGATTGACCATGTCTTAAAATTCGAAATAATACATTGTTAGTCAAAATGCACTACGTGTTCTTCTGGATGATTATTCCTAGGAAATAAAAGATGGTCAATTCTCAAAAAGCATATTCAAGGATTGAGCATGTCTCAAAATGCATATTCGAGGATTGACCATGTATCAAAATGCATATTCGAGGATTGACCATGTCTTAAAATTCGAAATAATACGTTATTAATCAAAATGCACTACTTGTTTTTCTGGATGATTATTCATAGGAAATAAAAGATGGCCAATCCTCAAAAAGCATATTTAAGGATTGACCATGTCTCAAAATGCATATTCGAGGATTGACCATGTCTCAAAAACATATTCTAGGATTGACCATGTCTTAAAATTGGAAATAATACATTGTCAGTCAAAATACACTACGTGTTCTTCTGGATAATTATTCATAGGAAATAAAAGATTGTTAATTCTTAAAATGCATGTACAAGCATTGACGATGTCTCAAAAAGCATATACTAGGATTGACCATGTCTTATAATTTGAAATAGTATATTATTAATCAAAATGAACTACTTGTTTTTCTGGATGATTATTCATAGGAAATAAAAGATGGTCAATCCTCAAAAAGCATATTCAAGGATTGACCATGCCTCAAAATGCATATTCGAGGAACGACCATGTCTCGAAAAGCATATTGTAGGATTGATCATGTCTTAAAATTCGAAATTGTAGATTATTAATCAAAATGCACTACGTGTTGTTTTGGATAAATATTCATAGCAAATAAAAAATGGTCAATTCTCATATTCGAGGATTGACCATGTCTCAAAAATCATATTCGAGTATTGACCATCTCTGAAAAAGCATATTCGAGGTTTGACCATGTCTCAATATTCGACATAGTATATTATTAAACAAAATGCAATGTTTAATCTTCTGGATGACTATACATAGGGAATAAAAGATGGTCAATTTTCAAAAAGCATATTCGACGATTGGTCATATTCAAAATGCATTTTCGAGGATTGATCATGTCTCAAAAAGCATATTCGAGTATTAACTATGGCTTAAAATTGGAAATAATACATTACATGCACTACGGTTTCTTCTGGATGATTATTCATACGAAATAAAAAATGGACAATCCTCAAAGAGCATATTCGAGGATTGACCATAATGAATATAAAAGTATATTTCAGTTTTTTTTTTGAAGGGTGGTCAAACAAATCGAATTCATGGTCAATCATCGTCAAACGATGGTCAATCAAGTAGAGTAATCAAAATTGGCGATTTTTGATTTCGGGGGGCAAGTGTGTGGTTGGCCTCCCAATCTTATTTTTGCAATAACTTTTTAACAGAGGGTGGTCAATAATAATTTATTACGAAATATGCAACTTGGGGGCCAGCTTCACACAGCTCACTTATCCTGATACCGTCATGCCCTAATCTCGCTTTAGTTTTCGTGAAAAATAACATTACTAACCAGTCTTTGTAAGATAGAAGATAGAAATATTGATTACTAATATCCAGATGGTTCAATCCACTTGATATTAAATTCTATGTTAAGAACCAAAAACGCACCTGGATTTAATTTACTGTAAATTATTCAGTTTATTTCGTTACCGTCTGTAAAATGGAATGTATTCGACTGATATAAACGAATGACAGAATTTCTTAAATGACCCTTACAATGTCAAAACAGGAAATTTCCGTTGACGAATTTATTCGATACGGGCCATTTTTCATTTAAACAATACCGAGCAAATTGTTCGTTTCTTCTTGCTCAATTTTCTAGAATGTTCTAAATGCGTTTATAATAAAACACATCTACAATGTAAATTCAAGTCGAGTACTACCATAGACAAAACGTCCACGATAGGCATAAAAATAGTACTACTCATAAAAGAATGTAATTTATTTCTGAAATGAAGTAAGAATTAATGAAAACAGTGATGTTTGCGTTTCATAGTTTATTATTTCTGTTGTACTGTTCCAGTAAGATTAGCAAATGTTAATTTTAGCCTGGACCCATGTAACATTAGGCTTGTAAATGGTTTCTAAACTGGATTAGCATACCTAACGTATATTCACTTTTTAATCGAGCGTGCACAAATTAAACAAGGATGAAATTGCAGACACTGCTTAAACTTACTGTGTAAAATTTAATGCCGGATACAGTATTAATGTTATGTAAATTTTAATACAAAATTGAATTTTATTATTTGGTATACTCGTGCGCTAGGTTTAAGTTTTGAATTTTAGCGATTGTGTGTGGATATTAAATTTTGAGCGCTTTCTACATAATGATTAAAAAAATTGTTCTTTTCATGCTTAGTAACGTTACATAGACATCTTACTTCTTGGAAAACATTCCACTTGCACAATGTGTCGTTTGTATGGCGAATATTGAATAAGCAAATAGTTTAACGTACTCTCCAGGTAAAATAACTTTTCTTCAGTTTATTGCTTTCTAAATTTTTATGCGTAGTAACATAACGCAGCCGAGCAGATATGAAGTTGATTTGTCATGACACCCCATCTACACTTCTACTCGCTCTCTAAATGTTTCGCTCATCATGATACTTATTGGCACTTTACTTCTGAAAGGAAAATAGTATCGTATACTATAGGACTTATATTTCGATTTCTCTTCACAGCACCTCATTTTATCGAAACGCGTTGCGCAATTCTGAAATAAAATATCTGATAGCTCTTCCCTCTTTTCTCTATGTCCTTCTATTTAGATGACATACAAATTGCGAACGTTTTGCTCTCATTAAATAATAGTGGAATACTGAATTTAAATAAATATACTTAACAAGTGTCTGCGACTTCCCCCACTAGGGAACGTGTAAAAAGTATTTTAATCTGTTTTAAGAATATTTTTAATCTCTTTTCTGTTTCAGATTACATTAAGCGTAAATGAAGAACGACAAGTACGTTTAAGAACAACTCCTACGATTTCTTCCAGTCCCTTGTCATTCTCTGGCCCGGTGTTTTAATACAACTGGACGGAGAACTGATAAGGGCTTGTGGGAAACCGAACGCTTCAAATCAACACGTACCGGATATAGCCATTTATCCGTAAGTCAATTCATCGAAGTACGTCGAAACATACATTTTCGAAGTAATAATTCACGCCTTTTCAAGTAAAATACGTCATCCGTACAACTAAAGATGTGCATGTGATGTATCCGATAATAATCTTACATATGGCGAGCCGTTTTTTTTATGTACACGTATGGAAAAATAGATTATATTTCTCCATTCGATGTAACTAACATCTGTTATGACATAAGACAAGTTTTAACGTAGTTCTTAGAAAATAAATATTACTTTTAAGTTGTGTTCCATTGGCAATTCTTAGAATTGATTGTATTAAGTATAAGAAATATAGTATGTTAATACAAACGATTTTGTATTTGTAAACCTTGTTTGGATGTAGTGACAAACTGGATCTATAAAGCGGATTATGGAGCTCATGGAAACTAGGAGTCTGTATCAAGAGATAAACGTGTCGCTGATTAATTTGAACAAGCTAAAGTTGAGTGATTTTGATGTTCCTATTTATATCTATTTGTATCTCGCACAGGAAATGTTTATTTAACACCTTTTATACTTACTTAAACCGTTTAATTTCTTTGAAACAATCAAATATAAGCAAGAAAAAATTTGAGTCAACCGACTCGAAGGTTTTTCTACTTTATTATATGAGTAAATGAAAAGTTGAACATATTATTTACATTACAACTTTTTTACATTTGCAGTTTTCTTAAATACAAATATTTATTGACTTATAAAAAGTTCCTCTTAAGTAGATTTGAACCTTTATTTACGGATTATATTCAGTGCCGTAGCTAGACCTGAAGGGGCCCCGGTGCAAAAAGTTGAAATGGGGCCTCCTCACTATCTATTTTTAAAACTTGACCTAACTGCAGGCCTTTAATATTAATAATGTTTGAAAATAAAGACTTAACAACGTGACTTTATGCGCTTTTCGAATTCCTCCCTCCTTGCCATTTCCCTTTTTCTAGAAATATTTAACTTTGGCTTCGGCTGTTGGCTCCATAAAATGTCCTAAATAATTATGATAAAAAATAGCTATAGCTTTTAAATTTGTGGAATTGTTACTATCCTAATAAGAAAACAAGGTATACACAAATATCAATTAGAGAAAGAAGATAACTGCAGGTAAATGTGTATTATAAGTATACACATCTACACATATTTGTTCTTTTTCACTGACAATAATGAAGCTAGAGTATAAAACAAAAGGGAACAGATAGGATCGTCTCTATGAAGTACTTGAAACTTACTTAAAAAAGAAGGCTTTACAAATTAAATTGGAAGTCGTAAGCCTCAAAATACAAATACAAATGTATTAAATAACTTTTACTCATTGTTTACAAAAATTCTTGTTGAGATATTATTATTATACAAAGTATTTAAAACGAGTAAACTTATAAACTAACCTAATTTACACAAAACTTTTTTCCCACTCTTTGCATCTGCAAACATGTTAATTACATGTGAGAAGCTAAGTTTTTTCAATCGACATAAGGGCCAACCCACTTAAACGTTCTTGGCTTATTGTGCTTCTTAGGTAGGAAAAAGATCTTTCTGCTTTAGCCACTGTGAGAGGTACAGTTAAGACCATAAAACAAGTAGTACACACATCAGGATAGCTTGCAACCAGAATGTGATTTTCAATGTACATGAGATCTACTCACTTGCTTAATAGTCGACATTTTCTTAATTTTAGAGGGAAAAGGTGCATTCACACTGGAAATTTGTGCAGGAAGTGTTGGTGACACATCATCAAAAAAAGTCTCTGCGAAATCTATTGCCTGTTTAATCAGTTCCTCATCTGAAGCATTGTTCAAGAAATAAGGCTGAACAACTTTGTAGGCATTAATAACTGACTTCATGCCTTCAAATCTGCTGTTTAACTGAGCCATAATTGTATCAACCATGGGGTAAAACACAGATACCCAATGTCTAGTTTCAGGATTGAGAAATCGGTGGTCTACACTCAGTTCATCAAAATGCTTTTTAACTTGCTTTAGTTTTTTTTCAGCAAACTCACAAGGTATTCTCCACTTGGAGCCCATAGTTGAAGCTTCTTTTACAAGGTCCTCAAATGAATATCTTAGTTCTGCAACACCTAAGAGAGCGTCACCTAATAGATCAAACGCCGAAACAATATCCATATTTTCAGTTTGAAGACATTTAGATACGATGTTCAGTTGCTGCAAAATCTTTGTTTGTACAACTAACAGTAGCACAAAGTCAAAACGTTCAATTTTCTTGTTAAATCCTATTGCATCATTCCTTTCTTTTGCCTTACTACTTGTCAAAATAAGTTTGGATAGCTCTCTTAATACATCGCCAAACCTTTCCTTCACAGAAAAAAAAACTGTTTCGTACTTTCCCGACCATCTTGTTGGGTTTAGTGTTTTTAACGTTACGTTTGCATTTTCAGATGAATCTTGCAGCCCCAGCCAGTGTTTGATACTGGTCCAAAAAAGTTGTAGACATTTTTTACATCCTCAAAAAACTGTTATTTCACGATTGGCTTCTACAGAGTCTTTCAACGCCAGGTTTAAAACGTGACTTGCACAATGTACAAAGTATGCATGTGGCGTAACTTCTTGAATCTTTTTCTGCACTTCATTGTATACTCCACTCATTACGCTTGCGCCGTCATGACCTTGGCCACGACATTTTTTCAATTCAAGACCTTTTGTCTTTAATAGATTCAACTACTTTGACTTGCCAAACCAAATGCACGTTGATCTTCAACTTCAGTAAAAGAAGTAAATGTGTCGCAAATCTTTATTTCTTTGGGTTTATTTTTTTCATCATTTACCACTTTGACGTAGCTGAAAACTTCACTTAACTGATCAACTTTACTTATGTCCTGAGTTGTATCCATAATAACAGAGAAAAGAGGAGAGCAAGGTTACAGGTGGCCAAAGTTAATGAAACGTTAACTATTCTTTCTAGAACGTTCCTCCAGTAATTTTTCTCTTATTCTAAAGCATCACTCATTGTTTCATTATTTCTGCATTTCTCAAATATAACACTAGAAAATATGTGGTCATCCAATTGTTCATGAGTTTTAATTCTATCAGAAATATGTTTCCAGTCGTTGTGTCCCGTACTACCAAAAGTGTTCTCTGAATGTTGTGGGAACAGCCAGAGCAAAGCCAGAATCTCTTACATTTCATCCCAGAACCTGATATAAAACTGCAGTAATTAGTTGAAAATTTTTTACTTCCCCGTCGATCAGGCTGTTTTGGGAAGGGACCACGAGGTTGACAAGGTCCTGATACTATGATTAACCTTTTTATTTCTGGATTATTGACGGGACTGAGAAATTCGAGTTTGTCTTGCAAAACATAATTTTCAGCGTGTCTAGTTTTGGTCAAGCTTATGCGTCTGCGTTATTATCGACTGGCTGATCAAGACATGAAAGGCCGCTATGAGAGGTCGGGACATCGATTTTGTGTACTTCTGACTGTTGATAGTGTCATCATCTGAAAAAGATACATAGTCAATAATATTGAGCAATAAAATTTAGTGCAGTGGTTTATAGTTGCAATGTTTTATTTTTGGAAAAGAGGTCCGAGGTTGAACAATGGTCTGTACTATGGCAAGGTTTGCTATACTAGAACTACTAGGCTATCATTCAAGCAATATGGTTTTTTGATTTTCTAAAATAATCAATATTTTGCCCATTGTAAATTAATACATGTTCACGTACAACACGGCTAGTGAAATTTACGTATGTAGTCCGTCTGCATGTACGTATACAGAGCTGGAGAGAAAATGACTAGACCGATTTCAACCTAGTTTGTACCAAACGTGAATTAAGGCTATGTAGATGCATCAGAAGCGATATTGAAAAATCTTAAAAACCAACCCCCTTTTTGGCCTAAAAACCCCTAAACATTCAGTTTTAATTATAAAAAAAGACGGCTGAAACGATTTTGATAAAACTTTGTTGAAAATAGTCCTTAGGAGTTCTCTAGCAAGTATGTATATTAAACGTATCCGCTAATAAATTATTATTCGAGTTTTATATTTAAAATCAAGTAAAATTTAGCCTTTAATTCGAAGATTTGTACAACAGACAAATTACTGTATCTTCAACTCGGAAGCTCCTTTACCATTTACCAACATAAGTTGAAAAGAAGCTGAAATTAACAACCCTTTGCAAAACCTAACATTCGTTTAATATAAAAAGCAAACTTTTAAATTGTGAAAACCTGATTTCCATGATTAACGCCCCTAAATTTTTCTTTTTCTAAATAAAAAAATATTTCATTTGAAAACAAAGTTTTATCGGTCTTAAAAGTAAAATTCGAAATAAAGTTAAACTCGGTTTTTTTAAAAAACTTGAAACAGTTTTCAAGTAAACCGCAGCGCCACTATCTTCTATCACAGTATAGATATTGCTAACTCATACAGTAGCGACATTACATATGAATGTTGTGGCTAATTTTGTTTACGCCTGCGTCATTCTGTACTATCAGCAAAATGGCGATAGTGAGTTTTTAGACCGATCAGCTTTTGATTTATCATAAGAAGGTGTATCTATTTGTAATAACCGACTTGTCATGTGAGTACACCGTTCAAGAGGTGATGTAATTAATATATAAATAAAATTTATACACCATCACCGTCTGTTGTTGTTTTGAAAATGAATCGTACGAAGCGAGGTGGATTCACATCTTCTTTTAAAGAATGTTGCAACAACCGTATTGGAAATTGACAATTTATTATTTCTAATAAATAAAAGTGAACTAACTATACATATTTTAACAGTTTTGTAGAGAGTCTGTATAGTTATGTATGTTTATTGGACTAAATTTGATTTTTTTATTAGTTTCATTTATTCTTAAAAAAATTGAATTTTCGCGCCTGTACTATCCTCAAAATGGTTGTATCCGTTGAAGGTCATCGATTTCAGCCACACAAAGATCAAAGGCGCCGAAAAGCTTTGTCATTACTGTATGCGTTAGCTATGTATCTATACTGTGCTTCTATGCCTGCCACGCGTTATGTGTTAGCTAATGTATTTATAGTGAGTAGGTAAAACTAGCCTATCGTAGAAACATAAATGTAATGTCTGAGTAGCATAAGTCTGTACCAGTTGCTGATACCGTTTATTTTGTAACAAAGATGTTCATACAAAAAAATACACAAAAATACATTTCTAAAAAAGATCACAAGTGAGCAAAACCTAACGAGATTCAATTAAGTGATTATTGGTTGGTTAACGGGACAAAAAGAATGTGTCGCCAATGATGGTCGTCCGTTGAAACGATTCATACTGTATACCCGATACAGTGTGATTTTTAATGTGAAGTGAAAAACAAACAAATGTGCTCAATCCAAGTGAAGTGAATCCACCGTCGCAATTCGCAAACCGCTTCATTGTTTTTTACTTACCAACGTAAAACTACATATATACCTACTATATTTCACAGCAATAAGAACAAAAAAATTGGACATTTCTATTTAAAACGTCACTTTTGACTTTTCGTTTATTTAGTAGAAATTAAATAATTTCAATTGTGGTAAATTTAATACAATAGTGCAAAAAACAGTATGAGGATCACGAACATTAAGACTTGTACCGGTCTCCGGCCGTCGATCGGTAAACGTCCCTCACTGTTCTTGATATTCAATATACTATAGCGTAATATGATATTAGCTTGTTATAAAATATTACGTCCTGAAAAAATTGTTAATGGAACTTTTAATAACAATAATTTTACTTTGTTTAACAACTTATAACAAATAACACTTTCACAATATAGTTAACTTTGGTTTCTTCTTACCTTCATTATATTAATTTTCTTCGTTTTGATCTTGTTCCTGCACCGAAACGTATTCTAAACCTGATTGAGTTTGAGCATACAACCATGCAGTTAACGATTTAGTACAAGCACGAACCGTCTCCTCTTTTTTCTTTTATCCTTCCTTTTTTTAGCTCCACTTTCATAAGTAGTGTCGTTAAAAAATAGCACAATCCAAGCCACAACTTAAGTTCAGCCACTTAACTGGGAATCGCTGTGGCGACGTACCAACTACACTACGCTTTACAAAAAATACTCATAGAATGTGGTATTCTATGGATATATCTTACATACAGATTGCTTATGGATTACGAAATTCGATGGAAATGATTCAACGTATTTCCCAGAAAAGTATTTTTTTGAAGAAAACCGATGACTAATTGTTAATATCTTGTATGGATTCCTTATTGCTGGATGAGGCACAATAGCATTATGTACGTCAATCATGAAATGCAAAATATCGTCTTCATTTAACATTTTTTTTACCACGTTCTTTGTGCAATTGTGAATTAATAAGTTATTATCCACGTTATTTAAACTAGAAGTATTAAAAGATATACACTGGGAAATCAACAAAATTACAACTAAAACTTAATAGAGAAACATTATTTTTATACATTGTAGGTACTTGACCGTGCAAGAAGTTAAAAAAATTATAAAACAATTTTCCCCCATTATACCATGACCACTATAATTATTGTACTAAACAAATTATACCAAAATCCAAAAGAATAATGTAGGTAAACAGTTAAACAATAGAAAACGTAAATGTAAAGTAAGTAATGTAAAAGTACATTTTGGTTTCTTATTCTTTTTTATTTATACTTCAATTAACCTTAGCGGATATGTTTCCTCGTTTATCGACTTTATTTACTAACAATACTGACGTAATAACACTGTTTATAATGTATAAACCATGGTAATACTAATACCATTGTACAGTAATGCTACGGCATAGGGAAGTTATGTAACAAACAATTACTATATAGATGCGTTAAACTTAAAATGCACTACCACAGGGCCAGTCTGATTGCAGTGAACGTGGCTAGTTTCTAAACACAAGTTAGACGCATAGGTTCCGTACAATTGGGGCCCCTGGACTAAATTAAATTCTCAATTATGTTTTTAGTACTACTTTTATTTATTTATTATTATTATTTGTTTATTTATAATATTGTTTTTAGGTTTTGGGGGCCCCACTGGCCCAATTGTAGCCACGCTACTACTTATATTCGTACTCTTAAGTCAGTTGGCTACGAAGACAACTGGATAAACTTCTTCCATGATTTGTATTAAAACGCAACTGAAAGGACGATGATCAAGTTTATTTAATTTATACATATTATGAGATGCAGTCAAAAAATTAGGATGTTAATATAATTTACTAAACCGAATTAACCTGGGAACGCCCTTAACTATTTTTTTTCAGTTATATTTGTGCATTTTTCATATGGTATGTAATTGTATGTAAAACACTAAAAAAATGTCAAAAAAAATTTTGAAAATGCTTAACATTGAATTTGACCCGTACCCATATGGACACCGTGGGCATTCAAAGAATAAGTGTATTAAATCACATACCAGATAAGACAAAAGAATAAATGTATTTTTATTGAACAAAAGGAACTATAAAAATGAAAATAAGTAAATTTAACGTTTAGTGTGATAATTTGTAAAACACGGAATACATAATCCGACGTTACATTTTGTGCACAGAGTTCTGACTTTACTCTTACAGCTTTCTAAACCACATCTTCGTCTCTGTCCATCCTTAGTGGAGTCTACCAAATGTCCAACGTATATCAGGAATTACTTTTCGCGAGATAGATAGAGGGGTTTGATTTCGTCCTGGTCGTAAAGTAACAGTTTGATATTTCGTCAAATATCCTTGAACTAAAGTGCGCCTAAATGTTAGTTGTGACATATTTGGGTCCTGACGGCGACACACCAACCAAGCGTTATTGACGCACAAATTAATAAGCCATGTAAAGGTATTCCATCACCATTTTTTCCTCGTATATTGATCCTATATTCTGTCAGATTTCGATCCATTTGGTCTGTTCCCCCTATATACTCATTATATTTGCCTATAACAAACGGCCGTGCAACTTGAATATTCTTATGTTGCACCTTGGAATATCTCTTTACAGGACGTACAGGTTCAACGCCATGACATGTTGAGACTACGGACACAACATCGTTGTCTTTCCATCTAACGAAAAATATCCTTGATTTTCTTTCTTCGATTTTGCCAAAGGGTATTCGGTTTTGCTTCTCTTATTTCTAATTTAGGAATTCTGTTACTTCTCATTGTTCCAGTAGCTTGATAACCTTCAAATATAAGGAAACCAAACAAGTTTACTGAAGTAAATAGGTTGTCAAAATAAAAATGGTACAGCAACTTAATTTTTTGTGCGGGAAATTCACTTAAAAGTTTTACAAAAGGAGAAGTAACCTTTCCAAAACTTGTGCTATAAGCATCAGGAATTGTTGCATTTTTTCCTTGATACAAACCGAAAGTCACGCAATAGCCTTCTTTTGTGTTAATACACCAGGCCTTATAGCCAAACCTTATCGGTTTGCCTTTAATGAATTGTTTGACACTGTGCTTCTCAAAATACTTTATCATGCTTTCGTCGAAACTTAAATTTTCTTCCGGCACAAAAAAGCTCCAGGAATCTTGCTTTAATCATATTCATTATAGGTCTGATCTTCACAAATTTGTCAGTCGTATCAAGTTTAGTATTGTCTGAACAGTGAATGAACTTCATGATTGATAGGAATCTGTTTCTCCGCATAGCTCTCGATACCAAGTCATTTCTAATGTCTTCGGACTTCTCCCAATAGTGACGTTTCGATGTACTGAATTGTAACCACTCAAAATCAGAATTCCTGTGAAGCATTTTATTTCATCCACTGTAATATTTTGATTCTCTTGATTTTTAAAAGCTGTATATTTAGTGGTTTCGTGAGCCAAGTATTCAATAATCTCATTGGTAAAAACATTTCAAACACCTCAATAGGGGGTTTGTTTTTGTAAAGCTCATAATTCGGGGCAGGAAAATTATCTTTTACAGATTTTATTACATCACCTTGAATATACTCAACGTTTTGTAAATTTTCTCTTTGGTAATCCAACCAAGAACTAATAAATGTTGGAGTGTTATCTACATTTTGTTGGTCAATACTTTCAGAAAAAGTAGCTTCATTATTAATCGTTTTTACAACTGAAGAAGTACTGGGACCTGGTGTAAGCTGATGAGATGAGGATGGAACGGCTGAAGGAATACATGAAAGTTCAAGAGTACCATCATCTGAATTACCTGCAATACTACCGTTAGCAAAAACTAGCTCTACAGGTGCTTAAAGTTGTTTACCAGGTAAATGTTCCAAAATTCCGCCTTCATCCTCGTCTCCGGATTCTTCATCAGTAAGTGTACTACTTGGTGGAGGTTCAACAAAAATCTTTTCTGGGGTTTCATTTTCATCATCACCAAGATTTACGCTTCCTAGAAACTTGTGAACACATTGCCATCCCCTCCCTTTAAACACAAATGTACCTGAGATGCTAGAAAATACGGCGTACCCATTTGGACCCCAGGGGCGGTCCCACGTTAATGTAATACAGAAAACAAATTATATACTTGCGTAAGGGCTAAAGCGTTTTACGCGCTTACTTAATGACTTGTTTGCATTGAAAAATATTTGATGTAATATATTTGCTAATCTGGGCAATTTTCAGGATTTTCGGCAATTTTGATGAAGATTTTCTTATACTAACCATCCAGTTCTTTATTTTCCAACTATAGTCCGTGTGCTATTTCACGCGCAGCTCTTGACAAATGCATCCGGAACGATGCCATATTTATTTGGAATCCAATAGTAAACGTGCATTAACCCAACTAAATTTGAGCTATGTAAACTCGCTTTTAAAAGCTACTAATTTTGTAATGAATGATTCTATAACAAATAAATTACTGTATAAATAAATGTACTACAGGATTTTATCGTTCATTTCAATTCAAAGTTAGAACTAACAAAAAAGAACCAGTGACGACACGAGTTTTGTTAGTTACCTTGAAATTAAACAAATTTCCCTTTCTTTATTTATGGTTAATGGTAATACGAAACAACTTGATTTTATTAAGAGTTATTGTTCTAAAATAATGTTAAACTTAAACGTACTGAAACTGAGTTAAAACTTGTACTGATAAAATATTGTATTTCAAACTATTGAAACGTATTGAAAAATGTTTGACGCTAAAGTAAGGCATGTATACATATGATGGTTTTGATGTCTTTGATGAAGCTTCCTAATCATAAATGGTACTTTCAAATTTGTCACATAAATTCTATACTAAATTGTAGTAGCATTTGAGTCTTTATTAAACACCAGAATTATGCTGTGTTTTATGTCCTAGTTGTGCTTTAAAACTCAACGGATCACTAACTGCATCGATTAGAATCGTGGCAGAAGTAACACCGCAAGCTAAAATAATGTATTGAATATCTTGTTACTTTACAAATAGAAAATGTTAAATGTGCCTTCTACAATAAATACTGTGAGTGTAGTACCTATCTCAACATACAGTGCGTTCGTAAAGTAGCGGATAGATTCAATTAAAACTCGAATGGGAGTTTAGGAAAAAAACGCTCGGACCCTTCGATTTTTATTTTCAATGTAAAATTTTTTTTACGTAAAAGTGAAATATACAGAGTGTGTCATCTACATCTTTTAAATATCAACCCCTATTTTTTATTGCAGAATTAGAAAGGGTACATCTTTTTATATCGGACAAGGTAAATATGGACGATGGTTACATAAGGAAATATTGAATAAAAATTATCGTAAACATTAAAAATGAGAAAGTTTCATTGTCAATGTAACAAACGTTCAAGTGTACATTTTGTTAAAATTATTTTAATTATTTTACGTTAGCAACTTATTTTAGTTTTTTGATGGACGACAGCATTATTATCGTGAGTTTATCTAGTAACTGCTTTACCGTTATTTTGTGAAATATGAGGAAATTAAGCCAACGTGAAAGAATTGAAATTCTGTGCATGCTTCGCTTTGGAGGTAGGTCGCGCACTCAATCAGAAGAGGTTGCGTTGTTTAATTCAACTAACTCATTCTGACCCACCGTTCATTAGCCAAAGCACGGTAAGCAGAGTTGAGGCGAAATTTCGAGAATTTGGACATGTTCGGGATATGAGAAAATCTAATCGTAAGTCGTTAAGTGAAGATCAGTTGAACATTGTGTTAGCAGTGCAAGATAATTGTAATACCACCGTTACGGACACGGCTAATCATATCAGTGCGGCGCGATCTACTGTACATAAACTGTTGAAAAGAGAGAAGTCGGAAGATAATTTTGATCGGCGAAATGAATTTTGTGAACAAATGCAACAAATATGGTATGGAAATGCCAATTTTGTAAAAAGAATATTTTTTCCGCCGAAGCAACATTTGCTTTAAACGGCCATGTGAACAGACAAAATTGTCGTTATTAGGCAACCGAAAATCATCTTTGGTTCACGGAATATCACACCCAAAACCCTCAAACATTGAACGTTTGGTGCGGCATAGTTGACGGAAGAGTTTATAGGTCCTTATTTCTTCGAGGATACTCTTACTGGTGCGAGATATATAGACTTTCGTCAACATGATCTCATCTCCGCTCTAATAACGTTGTATCCGGATTTAGAAGAGCCCGATATGCACCACCGTGACCTTTTTTCAACAAGGTGGAGCGCCAACATACTACGGTTTACTTGTTCGCGCTAATTTAGATGAAGTTTTTCCAAATAGTTGGATAGGTAGAAAAGGGACAATTGGGTGGCCAGTCATATCGCCAGATTTAAATCCTCTAGATTACTTCTTGTGGAGACACTTAAAAAGAGTAAAGTATACGCGACGTAACCAGGCAATTTAGAAGATTTAAAAGCACGAATTCGTTTGTTAATCGCCTTGGCTATTGTCAGATTTGCTAACAGTGCTCCATTCGAACATTTAATTTAAATTAGTGGAATCATTTTACAACTAAATTAGGCCTAACCCCAAAGAATTGTCTGTGTTTCAAAATATATTTTATTAAGAATCATTTGAATTTTTCAGATTAGAAATGATGCATTTAGGTACGTTTTTTTCCTTCAAAATGACCACATCTTCTAAACTACCCTGTATAACATAATCAAACCTTATATTGAAAGAATGGCCGTAGTGAGCTGAATCCAAATTTGTAATAACATACAGGGTGTCGCATTTAAAACCCTGTATAAATGAAACACTTGTGTAACCTGAAATAATTTTAAAATATGCGCCTCAGTTCCTTCTACTACACAAAAATTTGGTTTCCTATTCCACCAAATAAGGGAGGTTTCGCCCGCGGACGCAAGTTTGGGACACCCTGTATTTAACATCATCCATATGTACCTTGTACGTAAAAAGATGTATCCTTTCTAATTCTGCAATATAAAATGGGGGTTGACATTTAAAAAAATTGTCGATGAGGTCATGTCTTTCTTGACACACCCCATATATTTAACTTTTAAGTAAAAAATTATAAATAACGTATTTTTTATTAACTAAATAACCCACTATTCATTATCAAATATATTTACATAGGAATAAGGAAAGGTTTATAATCGCGCACCGGAAATAAATAAGGTCTTATTGAGAATATAAGAGCCTTCGTTAATTATTATGGACAACGCTGCTTGCCATTCACGTGTAGTAGAAACCATTGCCACCATCGTCACAGCAAAAGAGGTACTAAAGTGAGTAATACGAGGGACAAGCTACAATGATTGAGAATAGAAAGATTGATACAAGTTTTTAGAATTTTTATTTTAAATATGTTCAAAGTAATTGCCATTTACAATAATGCACTTAACCATTCTCTCCTTCCATAGTTTAAAAGCGTTCAACCAGCTGTCTTTAGGGATACTATCAAAAAAACACTTAACGGCGATGTCAATCTTTTCTTCTAACTGGAACCTTTTCTCTCTCAAATGTTTTTTGAGCTCAAAAAATAGCCAGAAGTCACTCGGCACCAAATCCGGTGAGTAAGGAAGTTGTTCTATAATTTTGATTTTTTTTCCGCTAAATACTGAACAGTTGTCCCTGCTGTATGGGACGACACGTTATCATGATGTAACATGATTCCCTTTCTTGTCACTTTACTGAACACAGTAGGCAAGCAATTTTCAACATTCCATTTAGCGGTAACTGTCTTCTGATCTTCTAATTTAATTGTCCACCAAATCCGTACTTCTAAAAAATACTGCGTACATAGATTTTTTCATTGCTCGTTGTTTTTTCACCATCGTAGGGGTTTCCTAATCTTCATGTATCCAGATTCGGCTTTCTTGGCGAGTGGGAACATCAAAAAACGGTATGTACGTTTCATCGCCAGTTACAATTTTAGAGATAATTTGATCGCCTCCAGCATTCAACATATCTAAAGTTTGTTGGCAAATTTTACGTTCTGCTTTTTGTAAATTTGTCAGACGATGGGGTACAAATCGAGTTACAACCTTTTCCAAATGTAAAATGTTCGTGCTATATTGATCTAACTTGCGAGGATCCAATCTCCGGATTGGACTCTTATCATTGTATAGGTATTGCGGTTGTCTTCTTCCACCATCTTCTTTTTCGAGGGTTAACAGCAGTTAAAGGAGGGCCAGCCCCATTTCTGTGTACCACCGACTTGCAACCTCATTCAGTAGCCAATGATGGTGCGAGAACCCCAAATGCCGACTTTAAACATTCCTCACACTCATACGCGCTCAAGCCTTTCTTGAAATAGTAAATGATTATCCGAAAGTTCTCTCGTGATAATTCCCTGTTTTCGATAACAGAAGCTTATTCTATGGACTATTTCTCGGACACTATTCAACCGAATTGCACAAGCTAAACTGTAATTGACAGATAAAATAATGCACTATTTAATAAACAACAATTTTTTTTGCATGGGTATCTAGATTTTTCAATTCTCAATAATTGCAGCTTATCACTCGTATTTAATAGTTAACATAATTAAAGAACATTGCCAATTCATACTCAGATTACCGCCTTAGCACTGTAAATTCAATAAAATAAAAAAATATTTGAGACATTTGAGAGTCCGAATCTCGGAAAATGACGATATTGCATACCAAAAAATAATATCCGAGAACAGGTGCTAGACATAACGGTTCTTGTTTGTCTCGCTTTTATTTAATAAGTAGTTATATTAATTTCATTTAATGTTAGTTGTTCCTATTTGTTAATGTTTGAACACAATAATATTTTGAATTAGTTTATTATTAGTTTAAGTAAATCTATAAAATAAATAAAATAATTAGATTTTGTAATACATTCATATGCGTTTGTATATGGGTGTGTGGGTGGATGGGTGGGTGTGTGTGTATGTGTGTGTGTGTAGGTGAGTGGGTGTGTGCGTGCGCGCGGGCGTGTGTGCGTGCACGCGGGCGTGTGTGCGGGTATGCGATTGTGCGAGTGTGCTGGTGTTACATATATATATATATATATATATATATATATATATATATATATATATATATATATATATATATATATATATCTCCGTCATATGGCTATGAAACATATCAATTAGTATCTACTTTTCACGGGGAATCGAAATGTGAAAAAATATACAGGGTGTTGCATTTGAAAAATTGAGAAACATTACATTTCGCGTAAGTTAATCATTCTGTACATGTTACATTTTACATGTTTTCGAAAAATTTCCCAGTTTGTTTGTTAGTAGACTATTATTAATAGTCGGTGGTATAAACAGATTTACAAAATCGTAGTGACAACGCTCGCATCATGTTTCCAAAGTTGACTCTATTTTGGTCGATATCTTCAGAACGGTTAGTGATACAGATACAAATTTCTATACTTTTGTTCTAAAAGTAACAGTGAACCCAAAAATGCAAAAATATACAGGGTGTTCATTTTAAAAACAGGTTTGGTTGTCATATGTTTGTCAATCACCCTGTATATACCTAAATATCTTCTATATATACAAAATGTATAGTTTTCATTATTTGTGTGTTAGTATTTGTGTAATGGCACCCCTTCTTATTCGTGGCATAGATAAAACCTCTGAATCCTTTTCCTGGAGTTGCCATCCATTGGTTCCGGATGTTGTCTTCTATAAACGCCGGCTGCATTTGCACGGAATAAAACACTAGTACTCTCTCTACCAAGTCAGCTTATAGTTCTAGAACAACGACACCTTTTTATCCCAGCACCCTAGACTTCGACGTTTTAATTGAAAACGAACTCTCATCGAGATTCTACACTCGCTGTGGTTTATCGTTTAAATTTAGTTCATTTATTGCTGTCGATAGCAACTCAATATATTTGTAAATCACAAAAGGATCTGTGATTTTTCCGAGCAAACTCGACAGCGTGTGGAACTTTTACTCTATGCCGTTTTTTATATGGTAGTATATGGTAGTTAAATGGGATGTTAAAATCCTTGGGACGACTTTAATCCGGATTGAACATCGTGTACAGCTTGTTGCAAGCTGTCATTGTCATAGTGTTTGTTTGGCTGTGTTTTGCCTTTATAATTGCGTACCATGGTACCTGTAATAAATATGAGGCCAACCGTAATACATAATTAACCAAGTGGTAAGTGTGATATAACAAATTTGTTTCTACATCTTTAACAATTTTGAAGGATAATATTACTACTGACGATGATAACTGTAAGTGTTATCGAAACGTTTAGATTCTGTAACTTAGATATTCAAATATACCTTACAAAAAAACCAAAAAAGATAAATATTTTATTATGTGTAATAATGGTGTGTTTACATTTTCATATTTGTAAGGGGTAAGTGTGCAATATTGTGTAGAAAATATCAAATGAGATGAAAATCTAGATGAAATATACACTATTTGATCACTACGATAACCGCATTCATACCTTGATTTTTGCTTGAATTATACTCATAAGAAAAACGTTGTGCATCACGTAACTTTATACTGATAACAGCTGATTGAAAACATTCAAAATGTTTGTTGCACAAGACAAAAGCTTAGGAAAGTTCGGGACTGTTCAGCAACTTGCCAATCAAAAGTATGTGATGTTGCCCAAGGTTTTGGGGTTTTCTTACACTTACCTCAAGTCACCTTAATTAAATTCGAAAATTGTGAAGGTAACTATAAAGCGCATATAGCTAATCTACATCTGAATGATTTGCCATCAATATCGGGGTATCCAGTATAGAAAGTCAATAATCATTATCGAGTACAGAATGTCAATAAATATTATCACAGCCACATCCCCGTAGGATATACAGATCGATTGAAGCATTAGGTAAAGTAGTAATTCAATTATGTACCGATTACAATTTCTTACGCCCAACAGTTTTAGTCCTCCGTCAACGTGAAGTTACTGCATAGTTACGGTAACGTTACAGTTAAATTTTAAGATAAACTTTTCCCGCGAGGTTGTCAGACTTATCTTTGGGTATATTAAATGTGAAATTGATTAGAGAAATGATTCACTACAAAGTGTCGAATGTAAAATTTTGAAAGCATATTGCACTTAACGGTTTTTATAAAAAAGATTCCATTTTATCAACAATTAATCTTTTAACAATTTAAAGCGTATAATCAACGATATTTTGAACGTTTAATTAAATAGATAATTTTATTAACCACCATGTTGCCCGTGAAAAGTTAAATTCGAAAATTTAATATTTATGCGTAAAATACTATTTGCTTTTAAAAATGCGAAGTATGTATTAATACATAGAGCAATATCGTTACTTACTATTAAACCAAACAAATTTCAATAAAGAAATATCAATTATAAAACAAATTGCTCAAGCAAATGGTTACATTTCAAATGTAACATGCAGTTTAGTCAAAAATCAAGAGTACAAATAATCTATCAAAAACATTTACCTTGTTAACACAGAACTGAAGGAAATCAATTTCATATTTTCGAAAAATCTAAAAATAAATAATTAAGAATAATTTTGTAATAATTAAGGTTTGTAATCGGCGGAAATAAATTAGGTTATTGAGAATATAAGAGCCTTCGTTAATTATTATGGACAACGCTGCTTGCCATTCACGTGTAGTAGAAACCATTGCCACCATCGTCACAGCAAAAGAGGTACTAAAGTGAGTAATACGAGGACAAGCTACAATGATTGAGAATAGAAAGATTGATACAAGTTTTAGAATTTTTATTTTAAATATGTTCAAAGTAATTGCCATTTACAATAATGCACTTAACCATTCTCTCCTTCCATAGTTTAAAAGCTTCAACCAGCTGTCTTTAGGGATACTATCAAAAAAACTTAACGGCGATGTCAATCTTTTCTTCTAGCTGGAACCTTTTCTCGTAGTGACAACGCTCGCATCATGTTTCCAAAGTTGAACTCTATTTTGGTCGATATCTTCAGAACGGTTAGTGATACAGATACAAATTTCTATACTTTTGTTCTAAAAGTAACAGTGAACCCAAAATGCAAAAATATACAGGGTGTTCATTTTAAAAACAGGTTTGGGTTGTCATATGTTTGTCAATCACCCTGTATATACCTAAATATCTTCTATATATACAAAATGTATAGTTTTCATTATTTTGTGTTAGTATTTGTGTAATGGCACCCCTTCTTATTCGTGGCATAGATAAAACCTCTGAATCCTTTTCCTGGAGTTGCCATCCATTGGTCCCGGATGTTGTCTTCTTTAAACGCCGGCTGCATTTGCACGGAATAAAACACTAGTACTCTCTCTACCAAGTCAGCTTATAGTTCTAGAACAAGCGACACCTTTTTATCCCAGCACCCTAGACTTCGACGTTTTAATTGAAAACGAACTCTCATCGAGATTCTACACTCGCTGTGGTTTATCGTTTAAATTTAGTTCATTTATTGCTGTCTATAGCAACTCAATATATTTGTAAATCACAAAAGGATCTGTGATTTTTCCGAGCAAACTCGACAGCGTGTGGAACTTTTACTCTATGCCGTTTTTTATATGGTAGTATATGGTAGTTAAATGGGATGTTAAAATCCTTGGGACGACTTTAATCCGGATTGAACATCGTGTACAGCTTGTTGCAAGCTGTCATTGTCATAGTGTTTGTTTGGCTGCGTTTTGCCTTTATAATTGCGTACCATGGTACCTGTAATAAATATGAGGCCAACCGGGATACATAATTAACCAAGTGGTAAGTGTGATATAGCACATTTGTTTCTACATCTTTAACAATTTTGAAGGATAATATTACTACTGACGATGATAACTGTAAGTGTTATCGAAACGTTTAGATTCTGTAACTTAGATATTCAAATATACCTTACAAAAAAACCAAAAAAGATAAATATTTTATTATGTGTAATAATGGTGTGTTTACATTTTCATATTTGTAAGGGGTAAGTGTGCAATATGTGTGTAGAAAATATCAAAAGAGATGAAAATCTAACATTAACCAACATTAACCAGATGAAATATACACTATTTGATCACTACGATAACCGCATTCATACCTTGATTTTTGCTTGAATTATACTCATAAGAAAAACGTTGTGCAGCACGTAACTTTATACTGATAACAGCTGATTGAAAACATTCAAAAATGTGTGTTGCACAAGACAGAAAGCTTAGAATCAAGTTCGGGACTGTTCAACAACTTGCCAATCAAAGAGTATGTGATGTTGCCCACGGTTTTTGGGGTTTTCTTACACTTACCTCGTATATAGCTAATCTATGTCTGAATGATTTACCACCAATATCGGGAGTATCCAGTATTGAAAGTCAATAATCATTATCGAGTACAGAATGTCAATAAATATTATCACAGCCACATCCCCGTAGGATATACAGATCGATTGAAGCGCTAGGTAAAGTAGTAATTCAATTATGTACCGATAACAATTTCTTACGCCGAACAGTTTTAGTTCTCAGTCAACGTGAAGTTACTGCATAGTTAAGGTAACGTTACAGTTTGCCACAGTATGCCACAGTAAAATTTTAAGATAAACTTTTCCCGCGAGGTTGTCAGACTTATCTTTGGGTATATTAAATGTGAAATTGATTAGAGAAATGATTCACTACAAAGTGTCGAATGTAAAATTTTGAAAGCGTATTGCACTTATCGGTTTTTATAAAAAAGATTCCATTTTATCAACAATTAATCTTTTAACAATTTAAAGCGTATAATTAACGATATTTTTAACGTTTAATTAAAAAGATAATTTTATTAACCACCATGTTGCCCGTGAAAAGTTAAATTCGAAAATTTAATATTTATGCATAAAATTCTATTTTCTTTTAAAAATGCGAAGTATGTATTAATACATAGAGCAATATCGTTAGCATTACTATTAAACCAAACAAATTTCAATAAAGAAATATCAATTATAAAACAAATTGCTCAAGCAAATGGTTACATTTCAAATGTAACATGCAGTTTAGTCAAAAATCAAGAGTACAAATAATCTATCAAAAACATTTACCTTGTTAACACAGAACTGAAGGAAATCAATTTCATATTTTCGAAAAATACCAGAAAAAGTAGCTCACATTTTACACAAAAGAACAAGAAGTAAAATAGCTTTCAAAACTAATACCAACATTCTTAAATGTTTATTTCATGCCAAAGATTCAACTACCGATATTGTGAAGTTCGTATTTATAAATTGACCCGTACATTCTGTAATTTTGGTTGTATTGGACAAACACCTAGGAACTTGGACATTAGATACAAAGAACACATTAAACTTTACAAATATAAACACAGACAAATCAAATTATGCCAATTATCCAATTATGCAATACTTATGCAATAGTAAACAATCACCTTATTACTTCAGAACAGTATGAAATTTGACATTTTTGTAATAAAAAAGACAAATTGGATGTTTTGGAAGCCCTCGAAATTTATAAACATGAACCGAAAGTGCCTTAATGAACGAACAGGTTGGTCTTATAGAAGTCACCTTTAAAAGATATTTTAAATATAGAATTATAATTTACATCAAGCTTGCTGTTTTTCCATGATTTGTTACCATAACTAGTTGTTAGTTTTTGCCTTATACAATTTCTCTTGATAATGTTGTATTGAAACGCGTAGAGAAATAAACAATTATACTAAGGAAATTGTGGAATTAATTTGTATTTAAAACAGTGCTGTTATTTTTTATTTATGTGTATAAATACATAAAAAGAATGGGATTCGGACCCACGACCTCATGTTATCTAAACATGAGGTTAACCCCGCAATATTGCCAAGGTTTCACACCACCATAAATAACTTCATTCATAATTAAAACTTTTCAAGTGCTGTTATTTATTTGAAGAGTTGTTTTTAATACATAATTTCCACCTAAACAAATCAAAATTGTCACGACATTTCTCCGATGCAATATTTGCTGTGATTTATATGGAACATTTCATGTAGTGTGCAATATTCAGTTGTACTACCCCTGTAAGTCGGCTCCTATTGGTTATATGCTTTAAATACTTTAATATTGTTGATTAAAATAATGCGAAAGGAAATGGTCAATAATATTTTAGCAAATAAAAGATTGAAGCGTTTTTAACCCTAGAATACTTAACCTATAAAATATCGGCATTTCCATAATCCGGGCTTTTGAGACCCGTTATATAAAACCACGTATAGTCGGAATAGAAGGTTATTGAAGTAAAACTTTATTTATTTATAGATACATATACATTACAAACGTTAGATTAAATATGAAAGTAAACATTATGGTTTAAAATTCCTTTAGGGATTAGAGAAGCATTTAGTACACATTCTAATACTATGCTCATTAGAGATATTATTTTTACAACTAATACATATAATTGTGCTTTTACGATCAGTATTTGTGGGGCACACGTAGCATCTCTTTCACATAATTGTTGCACTTGTTTGAGCGGCTGGCGGACCAGAGATATCAATAAATCCGCTTAGACACTCCCGAATGCTATGCCGTAGGTTAGGATTAGTAGATCTTCTCTGCACATGTAGTATCACTAGTTCCTTCCCTAAATCTTTCAAAAACAATGTGCGTTTGTGAGTCACTCCTATGTTGGAGTTTGGATGTTCCTTTGTAAAGACTATATATGAGTTGAGTGCTGCAACAATGATGTTGAAGAAAAATGTCATGGGCATCGTTTACTTTGCCTTTTGCACGTGTATGTTGACACCATTTGATCCGTGACGTCAACATCGCCCTTTGTTTTATTATAATGAGTCATGATTTCAGGTTTCCTCTTAGCATCATCATTGATAGATTCGTCGTAGTGCATGGTGCTTAATAAAATTACGCTTTGTTCTTTTTACGTGCGTAACTTACCATGGATACGTTATTTCGAAAGCAAAACAATGAAGAGCAGACTCCACGATCTTTTGAGGCTTTTTATTTCGGAATGTCACGCTTATTTTGACGTAATTTACCCACAACAGTAATATGTTTATCCAACAGATACATTGCTAGCGGAACACTAGTGAAGGAGTTGTCTATCGTGAGATTGAGACCAGAATTTTGAATACCACACACAAGAGTTTGTGATACTTCAAGCTCCAGGTTTTTATGTGGACGGGCTGGCAACCAATATAAACTAACCCATCCAGAGCTTAAGCAGACTTAGATTCACAGATTCGTCAAATCTGATGACTCTTCGGACTTCTTCAAAGTAAAGCATGGAAATTGTGGCCCGGTACATAGGATTAGCAAATTCGCTATAAAATAGTTCACTTGCAGGGACATCCCAGCTTCTGCAATTCTCGCATGAATAAGTAAACCACATAATGCAAGAAATTTATCAACCGTTACATCTTTCCACGGTTTTCCTTTTGCTCCGTAAACACGTCTCCCCTCTAAATTAGTACAGTTCACAATTTCTTGTACAATAACTGGAGCTACAAGTAACTGAAACGCTTCGTTTGCTGTTGCAGCCATATGTTTTCTAGCTAGTCCTGGCGCACGCCGAATAATGTTGTGTGGTTGAATTTTATTTTCTGTTGGAGTCTCCAAACTTCAATCCAGACCACTTGGACCATTCTAACCATTCGATAAAGAATTACCAATATCGTCACTATCATCTCTGAATTATCGTCAACATCATCAGAACTGGATCCAGAATATTCGCCAGAAACCAATTCAAAATTTGTGTCTTCTGCGTCAACATTTTTTGCTACTGACACGTCACTTTCTTCAGAAGGCAGATCATCACTTTCATCTGCCCACTGCGACATTGTTTGTTCATAGACGCGGTCACCAAATCTCACGCTTTTCACTTTCTTTTTTAACGTCATTATTATATGTATTTCACAAGTTCACAATATAACGTTTATTACAACTGAATGAAAATCAGCTGCGCCTACTTTTATACATCCAGCGGTAATGCAGGCTTCAACTTGCACAGACATGTACAATTCCGCGCAGCAGTGCTTGACAAATTATAATAACTGTCTGCCTTGGAACTGGTTTTATAGGAACTAGTTGTACACGGGCTTCAGAGGCCCGATTTATGTAAATACGGAGTACTAATGGAAAAGATCCATTTTTCGATTTCTAAATACTCTTGAATGTTTTTTGAATCCAGTGTGTGTTGAATGAAGACGTGGTTAAAGCGTATCTGAATGGTCAAGCGCATTGAAACTATTTTAAGCAAATTATGAGTAACTAAAATCTCTCCGGGCCTGAGAGACTCGGTTTACGCATCCTAGGGTTAATACATATACGAAAGAATGAAAATGTATATCTACGAAAGTGAAAAAACCATTGACATAGAAGGAAAGCTTAGATTTGGCATGTCACAAGTTGTATTTTATACCGAGCTAGTAGTGACTCGACCTGCTTAGCATTCGGGAAGTAATGGATTCAATTCCCGCTACCGCCTACCCTGTATGAGATTTTTTCAGGGGTTTTTCCTCATACACATGTAGCGGCATGGTTACTGCGTATACGCACACCATGTGCGGCTACTTAGGCGAATGCTGGGATATTATTTCTCCCTGAGAACCCTAACTTCCGATTCCATCCTGACCACACCCATCCTTAATCCCACCATGCATATGAGACATAATGTATGTATGTATACTGGGAATCCATGATTGTGAATTTGGAAAGCTCAAGCAGCCCGCCCTCCCACTTGGGAGGGTATGAAATATGTGGCCTTTTCTTTTCCTTATATTTTATGTAAATATTTAATGCTGTACCTTACACCTTCATCTCTCCTAAAATGTATGTGTAAAGCAACAAACAAACAATATTGAGCTTCTTACTGTTATTCCTTCGACAATACCTGACACTTTTACAAGCACTAGAAATGTAACTCTTTTCTTGGATTTAGACTTCTTAGTCGTACTCATTTCTGGAATCTTCCTGCCGCACAACAATTATCTATATATTAATTTGAAACGTCCTTTTTCAGTGTCCACTAAATTGAGAGAACGGGTAGGCGCAAAAATTTTGTTTAGGTGTCTAAAGAAAGGTCTTGGTTTGTAGATGTGTCGCCAAAAGAAAAAAATAAAAAGAGACGAACGGTTCCAGCGTGGCGGACCGACGAAGGTGCACGTGCTCGAAGGATTGGCGTGAAAATTTAAAAATGACCGTCGAATGCGAATTAAAAAAAAAACAATGTTGCGTTAACGCAACACTGGGAACTTAATTATTAAATATAATAGTCCATCATATTTAAAACTGCATTAATAGGATATGTGATATTGTGATTGAATTAGAGTTGGCTGTTCAACACCCCTCCTGAACTTAAGATATAAACAAAATTATACTTGAAATCAATCATTTTACAAATAAGTCAACTGGGGCTAATGTGATTATATTATATAATGTATTTCCTAACGTGCGACAGCCATTTTATTATACGGGGTTGTGTAATTCGTATTGGTAGGTCCAACTATGGGTGCAAAAAAAAAAACGTAGTCGCAGTAACAATGCGTACATCATTTTATTTCAGTTGGTATAAATAACAGAAGCAAGACGAGACTAAAATGATATAGCTCTGGGACTATATAGTATATAAGATACAAGCGGTTCTTTATAAAGTGTTTCTTTGCTAAAAAATAACACCTTAAAAATATCAACTAAGACACGGTTTAAATTACAAAAATGAAGAGAAAAAAATTTGTCAACATTTAACACATGAGATTATTGAATATTATAATTCTTAAAAGACGAATTAAAAATCAATTCTCCTCTTCTTCCAAGAGCAGGTTCAGCCAGTTTTTCTAGTACATCTTCATTATTAATTGACATCTTGCCGGCTCTTTCCAATAAAAAACTATTGTACCATCTGTACATGTCCCTTTTATTCGTGTGAATTTCGCTCATTTCACCAGCTTCAATATCCATAACTTGAGCAACGTAGTGAAACACTTTTCACTTGGTTGCAAATTTAACTACAACCCAGTCATTAATCGTATGTGTGTTACGTTGGTCATGAGTGTCAATTTCATTGCAGTTTCTAAAGTATACTCAAATTCCTAGTCTAACTCTTCTTGTACCAGCGTCTCTCAGTCTTCCCTTTTGTAATCACTGCTATCACTGCAAAATCTATTTCACTCGGGCTGTTGCTGTCCAACGAAAACTTAGGTTTTTTTGTTTTTCTCTATTTTTTCTGAATTATCTGTCTTTTTATCTTTCTTATAATTAGGTCAGTACACTAGTTCATTTCTTCGGTAGAATTTACAGCTGGTTGTGTTTCTAAGGTGCCTACAATGGTTGTTTTCTTATTTTTCTTGTTTACGCTTCCCCCTATTTTTTTTTAGTCATTTTCGGCGTTAGCAGTAGTATTACTAAGTGTTTTAATGTATCGACATCTTAAGATGTTTAGACACTTTACCTAGAGACCGACCTTGATCTATGAATTTTGAGCACTATCAAGCAGTGTATATGGATAAGGTGTTCTTGTCCCTTTACGAACGTACTTACTCACCATTTTAACACGCCACTCAGTCCATAAGTGGTCAGAGCTGGCCCTGCAACAAAATTAAACATAGGTAGAAATCCAAGAAAACTAATAAAATGCTAAATCTTCAAGATTTTGCGAGATCTTTGGCTGTATCACAGTAGCCCCTTCGGCTGTATCACAATAGCTCCTTTGTTTGTATCAAATTAGCTCCCTAGGTGTAATGTCATTTGATACGGTTGATAATTTTGACGTTATTCAAATGCAAAAACATAAAGCTGTCTTTCCCCAATAACGATGAGTAATTAAATGTTTTACTTTAATAAACAATGAAGTTTGAATAAAAGTTGACACTCCGTCATTGAACGTTTTTTGGCTAAAAAAATCGCTGCGGATTTCAATTTTTTTTATTATCCACTTACCGTGCAACTTTGACAATTCAAAATGTTAAATACTCGTCACCTCTTCAAATTCTTGAAACATCTCACTTTTAAGCGTAGTAATACATTCAATCTCCAATAAGAACTCAAGTAAAGCATTACTAAGATGGTCTTGGTTTAATTTTACTTACTTTATCTCAAGTTTATGCGTAGATTAACATAAATTCCCGGATAGTTTATTAAAACCAATTGAATTCCGATTTAATAATTTTCATAAGACTCAGATATTCCAATACAAATGTATTAGTTTTTTTAATTTCCTCTATTTTTCACCTTCAAAGTAACTTATACCATGGTTTGAGCAGTGGCGGTTCATTATCATATACATTTCTAAATAGGATTTAAAATTTATTATTGACGTAAATACTAATTTATACTTTGTTTAAAATTATTTAACAGTTTTAGACGTTAATTCGTAAACTTATTCTGAACTTAAATATATGATTTGCGTTATATTTACACAAAATGTTTTAATACGTTTGCAATTTATTTCCAACCACTTTACGGTGGCGTAGCTTATTAATTCTTAATATATGAATTTCTGTTATAAGATTCGTGTAATGTTTACTAATTCATTGTATTCATTAATTCAATAACGAACATCATATTAAATTAAAAAGTAAGTTTTGATTATGTTGAGAGGAGTTGTAGCTGATGTGATTTCCAATAAAATTTCTTTTCAAAATTATTGAAATCGTCATTACGACGTAAACATCATTCCAATTTCATCAAATGTAAACATATCAAGAAACTCAATAATAATACTTTTATATGCTCGCATACTTTTCTCAAAGTAAACCATGGAAATATTCTTGGTTTGTAATATTGAATATGTGGTAATGAACAAAGGTTAGGTTAGAGAAACCAACCAAGTTCACGTAAATGCTTAATCGCCATTTAATAATGGGCCCGTTCAAGGGAACCCAACACATTTGCAGAATTATTGCATTGGCCAATATTTTGTCTAGCGAAATTGTTCATTTCTGGAATTGTTGTTGCATATCAGTCAATTCAAATTTTTTCTAAGTAATTAGTTTTTTTATACATGTACTTTGGGTTCTACCGTGTGTCTGTTCTCATACCCGAACATAGGGATTTAACATTGGAATGAACGTTTTTGCAGATACCTGCTCGCCAATTCAACTGACACAAAAGCTAATGGTATCAATCAAAAGGTACAGTAATTGCATATCCAAAGGCACTAATTACAAGACTAAAAGATGAAATATTTAGTTTAAAACGTTTAAAAAGTATTTAGCGATGTTTAATATTGTCGTCCATGTTATTAACTTGAATAACTACTGCAATGAAGAACGCATTTTCATGGTAAAAACCTTTCACAGTGGCGTTAGCTTACAGAGGGTTAGAGATTTGTTTCCCATTATTTTTGACTTATACCGTCTTTAAGTACCATTCGCCGTTATGTGTAAAAATTTGAAAGAACTGAAAATATTTATGTCGAATCAGAATTTAGGGGTGGCAAATAACACTTTTTTGTCGTTAAAACACTAAAATTAGAAATGATTATTTCGCAGAAAAACAAATAGAATTCGTTGATCACAATGAAGAACGTGTTTTAGCGACGGTAAACTTGGACCCGACAATTAGTTTAAGAAAAATTTCTGTTGAAGTAGGTTTATCTAAAACCCGGGTATGGGACATACTTAGGAAGCACAAATATCACCTCTACAAGGCCCAGTGTTATCAAGAGATGTTCGATTTTGACGAGGAGCGCAGTAGTGTATTCTGTGAAGAAATGCTAGATCGCGCTAATGCCGATCGTCGCTGTTTGTCTACACTTTGCTTACAAATGAGTCTACTTTTACACTCAATAAACGAACCAAGTGTTCAAAATACTCGCCAAGAAAATCCTCAGGTGAATAATTAGCACGCGAATTCAGTATCCTCAGCTGGGATTTTTAATACTAAGATTATTGATACCTTTGAAATCGAAGGAAATTAAATTCACAAACTTATTTAGAATTATTAGTAACTAAAGTTGGGCCTGCATTAGAAGAAGTTGTAAGAGAAAATCACGAGATTTAGTTTCAACAAGACGGCTGTCCTGCACATTCTGGTTTAGATGTTAGAAATTTTTCAAATGATTCGTCTCCAAATCGTTGGATAGGTAGAGTGCTACACCCTTCAAAGCAAAATTTATAAAAGGCACCACCCAGATATCAATTCTTTGAGGGAGGCGATAGAAAACGAGTGCCGGTTAATTACCGAAAGACACTTGGCTATCGTTAGAAGAGGTTTTTATAATAGATTGTGGGTATTGTTTGTTTCAAAACTGTGGCTTTGTTTGAATATTGTAATTTTATTTTTCTCGACGCGGCCACTTCGACGCTTCCACTTCGACACCGCCGCTTCGACGCGAGATCATCTCGACGCGAACTTAATACCGCCTTTACAATACGTTCAAATTAAAAAATAACGTATGAAAATGCTTTCACCATTATTACACATCATAAAAATACTTTTAGGTTTAAATCGTGTATTTTTAATTTATATTTTATGTAAATTTAAACGTTTCGATAACAATTACCAACTTATCTTTCTCAGTAAATGTTAAAAGCTCAGACAAGGAACTTTCCTTGCCTAAGGTTAAAATCTTTAAAAATTACTTGGGATGTTAGAACAAATTTATGAAACATAAAAAATATAAAAACCCAACCATAATCCCCGGTATCAATATAACAGTTCGATAAATGTACAATTTGTTACATCTCAAGTAAGTTCTTATGCCTCTTACACTCGTAATCCTCATTCACAGTACTGCCGTGCTAGGCTTAAAGGTGGTAACTCCACAAAAGGTAAAACAGAGAAAATCGATTTTTAAGGTAACTTCATTTTCCAACCTTTTTCACATAACAAAATATCAAACTTTTGTAATTTATGTTCATTTCAGGGAACAACTTAAAATGTTTTTATAACTTAGAAAAAAAAGGTAGATACCAGTTTTAAGATAAGAAATTATTTATTTTTCAACGGTCGCTGGAGAAGTGATAAATAATTTAGACGAGGTTAATATACTTTTTTATTGTTTTAATACATATGAGTTAATTACATATCAATTAAGTTTTGTCAAAATTTAAAAAAAAAATAATTCTATAAAAAAATAGTATTTCAACAAAAGTGAAAACAACGTTTCTGCATAAAAAAAGAAAAATAATTGCAAAAGTAAGTAAATAAACAAATTTTGTTTCGTTATTCATCTATAACGTTTACTAAATCCGAGGCGGCATTATTGGTAGGCAAATTTTTCCAAAACTGTATACGGTGTTCCGGGATAAGGGATGATAAATTATTAATTATGTTATTTTGTCTTTCTTCCGTAATTCCTCTGACGGGTTTCTTTTTTGGGAATCTTACTCAGTTATTCATATTTTCATTTTTCAGGAAATTTAACTCGTGTTCGTCAACAGAAAAATTGGTTTTGTAAGTCAATATGTTTGCTCTTCTTTTCGCACGAATTTGTACAATGTCTTTCAGGTAGATCCGAGGTTGGAATTTTTTCAGTTTATAAATTGATGATCAGTCTTCCCATTCAAAAAAATCATGGGGCGTTAAAACATTAACTTTTTTGTTATTTGCTTTTGCTACTACATTCACAAAATCTTTGAAATCATATATTTTGGGGTCCCGCTGCATAGCAAGCTCTACTTGGTGATGGAAGTGATACGCGGACATAAATGTGTGCCCTGGTTCAAAATATTTTGAACATATTTCTTTTGTAATGATCTCTGATGAATTTACTATATAAATTAAAAAGGACAAAAGTGTCCAGTTTTTGTTTTGGGAAGAACAATTGTCAACCCATAATACTATAGTTTCACACACTCTCATTTCTAGAAAAAAATTATAATACACACTTACCATATCTTCTTTGTGTCTTCCAGCTAAAGCTTCATGCCAAAGAACCGCTTTAGGAAATCAATGTTTTTGTTTAGTTCCTGAGGGAACGAAGCTCTGATTAACATGTCCAACCTCGGAAACATAATAACTTTATGCACTTTTATCCGGAACTTCTGCATCATGTATGTAAGCTTCACGAGCTTCATCTGCTTTGTTTATATGAGACCTCCATGAAACACACATATCACACTCAACACCTAGATTTTCTTTGCTATGTTCCGGATTGTGGAGAAGAAAACTTTCACAGATATCGCATTGTTCGTGTCCAAGTTTGGTAAATGAAATATTCATTTCTTTCGTAACCACCGTACGGTAAGCTTCATAAGAGCAAGTCATTTTGTGCTTCTGTTTAAAATCACGATACATTATGTTAATAGTTATGTCACTTGGGAGATATCTTTTGTTCGGAGCATGTACTCTGCGGTAATGAGATGCTGCAGGTGAAATGATTCCACATGTGACCTAATTAGATTTCTATCAATCTTAGGTGTTTTGGAATGTTTGCCTTGCCGGCTATTTCGATGGCAAATAGATCTAAATTGATTTGCCTGAAAAATAGTCTTGTATTATACGATCATTATTTTTTGTGTATCCCAGTGTTGACAGGAAGAAAATTTTGCACACTTGAACCCTATCTCCGCTCTCGTTCTTGAAAAAATATTGAAGTGACTTCTTTCGGTTCGAATTTTGCAAAACTCTATGTCGTTTAACATCAGTGGCTATAACGGCACTTAAAATAAAATTTCTTCTTTCGCTGAATGTCATTTGCCAGTATCGATCATTAATGGCTTTTTGTTGGTCAACGGTGAAGGAAAAACTACATTTCTTTATGCACGTTGTCTTACAACTAGGTGTTATTGTTGTATGCTTCATAATTCTTTTTTCCATTTTTTTTTCTTTCTGCTATCGATTGTTCAAAACGTTTCCGCTTCGTAACATCGCCCTTTTTGGCATATTCATCACTTGTTCGGGTTTTTTGGATTTTTGGGACATTCTTACTCACCGTAGCTAAAGGAATATCACTATCTGAAGAACAGGGCATGTCTCCTTCATTAATAGTGAAGTTCGGATCTTCAAGAGAATCGTCTGAACTGTAATCCAATTGGTGATCGTGATTATCTGCGGTTGAAGGTGCAGCAGCAACAGATAAGATGTCAATATTATTGGATGAACATGCTTGTTCAATAATATCTGTACAAATAAGTTGGGATGATTGGAAATTTTCTGTAGAAGTTTGATCATGATCAAATGATAGTTCATCTGTAAAAGTGATGATTGGAAGCTCACAACTCTCGTTGTTGTCTTTGCTCAAGTGGAAATAACTGTCAGTATCATTCTGGATTAGGAAATTGTCAGGTTCCGGAAGTTCATCATAGGCCACTACTACTGGCCTCAATTCTGTATATGGAGTTGCTTTGAGGATTACGTCTTCATTTGTATTATTCTGGATCACAAGATTATTGGTTTCTATAGCATCCTTAAGAACTGCCGCGGGCTTCAATTCTGTATATTCATTTGCCCTTTGAACCATTTCTTTATTTAAATTACTCTTGGCGAGAACCGAATCTACCATTTCTCTACATGTACTGCTTCCCGACATAATCTAGAACCAAATATGTATTATTGTAACCAAATTTACTGGAGAAAGTAAAACACATGTGTGAGCCTCATCTACATAAGCTAACGAGAGAAATGAAACTTCCGTAGTCGTAAATGCTATTTAATAGAATAGAATAATCGAAATTTGAAAAATATTTGGATTTTTTTAATACTTGAATTTTTAAAAGTTTGAAATTTCCAAAAAATTTAATTTTGGCACGTGCGCCAATGCATACGAAAATATATTATACACCTATCTATCGGTCAGTGGAACCTACGTTTCCACTCTTTAAAATTCTTTAGGTTTTGCACCTTCCGTCTCACACTCAAGTTTGTCTCTTATTTCCTCTAACTCAAAGGCAATAACAATTTGACTGCAGTCAACTTACCAACACGGCCCCCAGAAGTTTCATTTAAAAAAATCAATCGAGCAATTACACATGTAATTGGGCGAAGACAACAAACTATCAATTTCTCATATAATCTTAAAGATGTCCGATTTACAAAGATTTTTTAATCGCTCATACTAATTCCCAAATTCTACAAAATCTTAATATTTCCAAACGAAAATTAAAACCATATTTAAAACTTACCAGTTACCTATTAATTATTGTCAGCGTCTACAAACAATTTTAATTTGGCACATAGTAACAACACAATTTTGTCAAAACAAAAATCAGTCTGGACAAACGATATTCAGGTACTTGTAACTAGCATTATTCTAACTGAAATGTGTGTAACTAAAAACTTCTTACACAAAATGTTTATTCCGGAAAAATGCATCCTAAAAACATAGCTTTAATGTGATATATACAAGTAAATGGCATATAACCCTTTATCGTTAAGTAAGATCAACTGAGGAAAGTTTTAATTCTTGGCTTAAAAGTGGTATCTCTTATTTTTTGTACATACCACTTGATAGTCAAGGAATGGAGATTCCTAATAGGTATGTCAAATGGAAATACCACTATTTTATATATCGTTTATTTCAGTTTCTTGGAGGATTTACCACTTTAAATCTATGAAAAATGGTGAAAAAATTAATATTTTACTACTATAGTCAGTTAACTTAATTTAAGCGAAAATTGGAGATACCACTTTTAAGCTTAGCACGGCAGAGTATCTGTCAATCAACGGGTCAATAAACAAAGAAAAAAATTCTTACTGATACTGAAGTCTCATTAAACAAACATTAGCAACGGTGTTTCCATTAAATCTGCGTTTAATGAAAAATGCAAATTAAGGGATTAAATACAATTGAAAATAATCTTTGATAAGTATCAGATTTCCATTACTATTAAACACAGATAAAGCAAACAACGCTTTTTGCTGAATAATAATATAATGATACAAGAAACAATTACTTACAAATGAATTAAAATTCTTTGTTGTGGATGATAATTTTGCAGAAATATGCAGGTTTCGATTTTGCATTTAGTAGTTCTTCGCGTGCCTTACGATTAGTTAAATTGCGTTCACAAGGATACGTTTAATTCGCAACAAGGAAAAATATGAACACAATGGATACCTGTATTGTTTCGATAAGTTAGTTGCTAATGGTACGAAAAAATCATGGCGGTGTGATGTTGAACTAAATAAAAATATTCGATGTAAAGGTCGTATTTATACAGACTCTGTAAGTGACGAGTTTGTTCGGATTGTCAGTACGCATTGTAATGGTAGTGATGCTGCGCGGATCGAAGTGGTGCATACAATTAACGCAATTAAACGGAGAGCTATCGAAACTCGAGAAATCCCAAATGATATCCGTACCAATATCACTCAAACCATGTAGGGTGGAGCTATGGGTAGTTTTCCAAGTTAAAATGCTGTGTGACAAATAGATCAACGTTCCCGAAAGTTGGTTAATGCAGCTCCAACACAACCTCTAGATCGCGCATCTATTGTAATACCTGACAATTACAAGAATTATGGAGAAGACAATTTTTTACTTGCTGATTCTGGATTTGATGACGACATGAAAATTATCATTTCTGGTAAAGCCAAATTTACGTTGATGGGACTTTTCGACTTACCCCCAACTTATTTCAACAGATGAGTAGGTATCCTTCAGTGATGTAATCTGTTATTTTTATAAAGAATGACACTTTAAAAGTTCATTATGCTTTAATTTTATTATTCGATGATACGTAAAATTAAAATTAAATAAATATTAGGTTAAATTCAAAACATGAATTTTTGAGTTGTGTAAATTGTTTTTTCAGATCTTTGTTATAATGGCAGAACGTGGTGGTTTCGTTTTACCCATTTTATATGCACTGTAAACTAAAAATAAAACAGAAGAGGCGTACACGCACATTTAATTTGTAATACTTGGCTAAATTTCCAACCGTCTCAGATATCTCTGGATTTTGTACTGGCTCTAATTAATGCTTTCAAATCTAATTTTCCTCATGCGGAGTTGAATGGGTGTTTATTCCACTTAGTGAAGAATTTAAAGAGAAAATTGATACAAGAACGCCTCATAAGTCGGTTCAATGATAATGCAGATTTTGCACTTCATGCCCGCATGATTGCTGCTCTTGCGTTTGTCCCAATTAATGACCTGGAAAACGAATCGCAAGCGTTAAATAATTCATTGCCGAATGAATTGGAACCAATTTTGGACTATTTTGAGGACACGTATATTGGTAGAATGCAGCGTAACAATCGCCGACGTCGACCTCTATTCGATTCTAGAATTTGGTCCTGTTGTACGAGAACCTTAAATAATGAATCACAAGTTTATGAGCGCTTTGTTCGCGGTGATGATGCACCAAGAAAACGTTGTAGGTATGCGCTGGCAGATCGACGTATTTTGGCATTAGCCCAAGACTACGAAAATCGCGAAATCACAGAATACCTAAGAGGAACAGCACACAATTTTCTTATGGATTAAGGTTTTTTATATATTTTTTTTTACTTTTAAGTCATTTTGTAAACAGGAAAATAATGCAAATAATTCCTCAACTGTTGGCATTTATGATTAAATTGATATAACACAAGTGTTTTTTTTTTCATTTTACTTACGACTTATTTACAAAAATGTGAAATGGCATTTTAGACCAGACGGTATGTATTAAAATGCCCATGTTTGGATGTTTTCCATATCGAATTTTTTTGCTTTAATGGCCCCAAAATGGTACTTTTAATTATTACCAAAATGGTAATAATTTCACTATGCGCGGGTCCAAAAACATGTGCTCATTTTTTTATTAAACAAAATGTTAAAAAAACGTGAAAAATTTTGCTTTTTTTTCTTGGAACTCAAAACCTATTTATTTCAGAGAAAAGTTGCAAAGGAACAAAAGTTTCGTAATTAAATTTTACACAAGAAGCAGCTTATTTAAAATCGAAGAATACATTCTTCGTATTGCAAAAATAGCAAAAAACAATAAATTTTTTTTTCTCGCACTCATATAACAGGTATGATAAATCACCACACCAAATTTCATTAAAATCGGTCTGATAGCTTTGAACAATAATTTGGCAATCTATATTTTGAAAAAAACAGAGCCTAAACTAAGTCCTATAGATACCTGAAAATTTAATGACAATAAAGAGCACTCAAACTCGCAATGTCTTTTGAAAAATTGAAATCCATTAATTAGGAGAACCGTGCCAATTTTTTAAACATTTGTGTAAATTTTGGGCTTATAAACAATTAGAATAACTTTGCGAAATATAATTTTTTTTTTATATTTAAACTTATATTATATAAAAATAAGAAAAAATTAAAAATATAATTCGTATGAAAAAAATATTTAAGTAAAATGATTACATTTTGTATGGTATTGACCTAAAACATACAGCGCTTAAAAAATAAATAAAATAAAAAATATTGTTAATTTGTATTTATTTTTATATCTTATATACCATTAAACACTGATATTTAAGCCTATTTTACACAAATAATTCCGAATACTGTCAATATAAGTTTAAATATAAAAAAAATTTATAATTCGCAAAGTTATTCTAATTATTTATAAGCCCAAAATTTACAGAAATGTTTAAAAAATTGCTACGGCTTTCCTAATTAATGGATTTCAATTTTTCAAAAGACATTTGAGAGTTTGAGTGCTCTTTTATATGTCATTAAATTTTCAAGTATCTAGAGGTCTTAGTTTAGGCTCTGTTTATTTTTAAAGAATTGTAATTTTTTTTCCAAAATATAGATTGCAAAATTATTGTTCAAAAACTATCAGACCAATCAAATTTGGTGTGGTGATGTACCATACCAAAAAGTTTTTTTTTTGCCAAGTATGAAGGCCCTACCTTTTATATGAGTATTCGAAAAAGAAATTTCAAAAATACTTGTTTTTTTACATTTTTTCATTGTTTTTTGCTATTTTTGCAATACTAAGAATGTATTTTTCGATTTTAGATTACCTATTTCTTGTTTAAAATGAAATTACGAAATTTTATCTCTTTGCAACTTTACTCTGAAATAAATAGCTTTTGAGATATTCTAGTTCAAAGAATAAAAAAAGCAAAATTTTTCATGTTTTTTTAACATTTTGTTTAATATAAATTTGAGCACAGGTTTTTGGACCCGCGCATAGTGAAACTATTATTACTAGTACCATTTTGGAGCGATTAAAATAAAAAAATTCGATCATATGGAAAACATCCCACCCAAAACAGATACCGCTTAGTCTATTAATTATAATAATAGTCGTATATGTGATTCTGATGGGGAGAGATAAGTTCGCGTCGAAATGGTGGTGTCATACCAGGAGCGTCGATGAGACCGAGTCGAAATGAGACGGTCCGATTTATATTATACCGTTGAATGAATCAATAAAACAAAACGTGATTATTTAAAGGATGAGTTCGCGTCGAGAAGAGGTCTCGTCGAGAAGAGGTCTCGTCGAGATGATCTCGCGTCGAGATGATGTCGCGTCAAAACGATCTCGCGTCGAAGTCGAAGTGGAAGCATCGAAGTGGCCGCGTCGAAATCAGGCGGACCGTACTTTTCTGTGTTTTTCTTTAGATTTTACAATACAGTTTTAAAAATCTACTTTTTTAATTTAGTATTTTAAACTACATAATTGCGTCTTTGTCTTAATTAGTTTTCAATCTTTTGATTCATGCCATTTAACTTTTTTTGAAAATTCTTTCTTCATTGCAGTATTTATTCATTTTATAGTTAATAACATGCACAATATTAATTAACGCTTAATACTTTTTAAAATTATTTGCCACATTTAAAACAAATTGGAAATCAAGGCATATCATATTTTAAAAACACTTACTTATTTAGTGTTTTTAAACTAAATATTTCATCTTTTAGTCTTGTAATTAGTACCTTTGGATGTGCAATTACTTTTACCTTTTGGTTGATGCCATTAGCTTTCTTGTCGGTTGAATTAGCGAGGAGGAATCTGCAAAAACGTTCATTCCAATGTTAAATACCTATGTTCGGGTTTGAGACCGGACAACCCGGTATACCTGACGAAATGGTAGCCAAATTGTTTTAATGACCGCGTTTAACATTTATTTTTAGTTTTATTCTTCACCTAAAAACAAAATGCGTATGCATTGGTGGATTTAAAACTTACCCTAAAAATAACAATCATACATTATTATATTATTATAAGTTTTTGTTATGAACGAATAAGTTCAAAGATTTGAATTTTATTATTAATTAAATAATTGTGAATTAATGTATTTACCGCGTACCAACTGCGCCACCAGGTTCAAGCCCCAATCGATGTAAATTTTGTCTTCATGTATGTAGAACTGCTTTGGAATGTGTGAATCCTTGCGATATTGCAGGCTCACATTCCATTAATATAAGAATTGATTGTAATCTCATTATATTTAGAATTTACATCAGTTCTACATACATAAAGACAAAATTTACATCGATTGCTTGAACCTTTGCGATTGGTAGCTATCTACAAATACAGTCGTATAAACTTTTATTTATATATTTCATAAAATTAATAATAATTTTTAAACACATTATTATAATCTATTTTTAAATAAAATGAATGCTTTGTTTAAATTTGCATTTGGTTGTACTGTAATTATGTCAAATTTGATATAATGATTATTTTCAGGTTAATATAATGAGAGAGTATCAAACACGTGTGTTATAATGCGCTATTCTGGTACACTCATGGCTTTGTCAATTGTACTACAAGATAATCATATTACAATAACATTTATTGTAACCAGTAGTATAGGTACCTCACTTCTAACCCATACAGAGAAATTAAAAGGTATAAGAGAGAGTCAGCATTATAGAAAATTTGCGCAAGTGTGGGAGAGGGCAATAATGGTTCAATATTTTGGCTAAGATTTATTTCTCAGCTAAATCGTTTTTCCGAGTTAAGGCGTGGCCAAGTGCAGATCTCAACTATAGTGAAGGTTCGTTTGCATACTGAAGTAGAGGGGGTTCGTACTTCGGGTATGTGTGTACATTGAAAGGATTGGTTTATATCTTTGGTAAGATAGGCAAGATGGGGGGTGGCTTCTCAACTAAAGGGGGTTGCTATCTGGGATAATTTCGCCTCCATTAAAGGGAACTTTCGGGTCTGTTTTTCAGCTAAAGGGGTTCTTATCTTGAACATGCGCAACTCCGCTTGAGCTGGTTCATGTCTTGCTTAAGATCATGGTGTGCTTCTCAGCTAAAGGGGGTTTTATCTCCAATAAGTACGACCCCACTAAACATGGTTGCCCTTGGTTAAGTTGAAGGTATGTTTCTCAGCTAGAACGAATAACTGCAACTTCGCTAAAAGGTCGATCTTGACTAAGGTGAGGGTGTTTCTTAGCTAAAGGTGGTTATCTCAGATAAGTGTGACTTTCATGACTCATCAATCTTTTCTCTTAGTAAAGAAACAAATCGATTACCTAAACATAGAGCCACTTCTTGGAATTGGGATTATCTAAAGAATCTCAGAAGTGTATGACTCATATATAGCTTGCAAGTTGTCCTACTCGCAATCGTTTACCCATGAGCAAAACTGGTAACGTAAAATGATCAGAAATGAGGGACATCGAAGATAAGCGCATGTCCGCTAAAGAGAAAATAAGGATAGAAGGATCGTTTCGGTCTGTAATTGAGTTATTGAAAAAAAATTTATCCATTGTTTTTTATGTATTTTAAAGCTTTACCATAAATTGTATTTACAGTCGATGCAAAAAAACTCTTAAAAAATTTATTTTTGACATTATAAACAATTTAAAATTGATAGGATTTTAAAAAGAATCTCGCGACTACAAACGCGCCACGATTGGTCGCCATGTTTGTGGCGTCTTAATGTTAAAATAATTCTCAATAGTATAGTGTCAACGGCTTCCACATGTAAATTCACTAAAAATATCCGAAATTTAGTGCAAAAAAATTATTTATAATAGCTTGTTTAGTCATACGTGATTAAGTGTACGGTTAGGTTGACAACTAAACTTGTGCGGTATTACATGAACTTTAATTTTTGCTCTACTTCCCACTGTAGTATAGTAAATATAATTTTCCAGGTCTTCTTTCAGCTAAAAAAATATCAAATCATGGGAATTATTTAAATGACGTTATAACAACGGAAGAACCACCATTATAGACACTTTTAAAATTTTAATTTCGTAGTACATAACCTAGCGCGTAATTAAAACATAAAATACTAAATCAAACCGAAACCATTCAATAACCGTGTACAAATTTATTAATCAATCGTTTTAAATTTTTTTTTTTGATGATATTTAAAAGTTATGATTCTGGATTATTATGAGTTTTTGTTATGAACGAATAAGTTCAAAGGTAAATATGTAATTAAAAATTATTATTAATTTTATTAAATACATAAATAAAAAGTTTACCTCGAGTAGGATTTGAACCTTGATGGCGCAGTTGGTTGGCGCGGTACTGTAGCAAAGTACAGGTCGTAGGTTCAAATCCTTCTCGAGGTAAACTTTTTATTTATATATTTAATAAAATTAGTAATAATTTTTAATTATGATTCTGGAGTTTAGTTAAAAATTTTTATTATCGAATTCTATTTATTCAATTTATACGTTTACATAAATAATTATTAATCACTATATTATTATAAAATACTTACATCAAAATAATCTTTACAACAAAAATTTGATATTGTTTTGGGATTAGGTCGTCGCGCTGCTTGAAACCATTTGTTTCGACGTTTAACATCTTGTGGAATATTTAAAAACATTTTTTGGGAGTTGTTTTTGTAGTATTCGTACATTACGGTACGAAGGAAGCACGATAACTTTTACGGTTTGACATTTTTGATATATTTATCAATATATTGACGATAATAACAAGATTTAATCGATTAAAAGTCAAAACACTATCAGCTGTATGCTAGGATGAGTAAAAATAAACAGTGTGACGTCACACGCGCTCTGGTTTGTTTTCATTTAATATAACTTTTTAATTAGAGCAAAAAAAAAACTAAGCATAGTTTTGTTATAAAACGTATATATGATCTTTCCATTTATTACCAAAAAAAAATTTTTTTTTCAAAAACCCAATTAGGATGACATAGAACTTAAAACAATCTACAAAACTAAACACTACATCTATTTGTATACCTTGTTTTTCGTGTAGGTACCCTGTTATCCTGTTCCGGTTGCTGTTCTAGCCAAGAAACATTTTATACATTAATCTCTTGAAAGCCTTAACCAAGAAACTAATCCATCGCTAATTAATTCTTGGAAACGAGATTATGTAAAGAAATACATTCCTACCTCATTCGTTATCTGTTTTACTATTTCAATAATTATTTATTTTAAACGCCATTCAATTGAATGAAAAAAAATTTGGTGTCAATAATTAAAATGTTGTTTTTTACTCCTAAAATAATTCGTTTAGACATTTTTAAACGAATATTTATTTTTTATCTACTGGAAAATTTATAGTGCGATACTTACATCTTTCAAAGTAACAAAAATTTATATTCATAATTATAAACACAGACAGTTACTTCGGTGGTTGAATGTTTAGAGTGCTTACCATTCACCCCAGCGGCGCAGGCTCAAACTAGATCGGGATAACCGTATTTCTAAAACGGAGAAAAACCACAGCACTCCTCGGATAGAAAGTAAAACTGTAGGTCCTGTGGAATACAATGTTTGACACATTAAAGGTCTCTTACTGAAGGGGGAGTTAAATTATTAGCAAGGCAAAATTCTAGTGACTATTTGTACTAATAACAATTAGTTGATGCGCGACATTTCCTTTGGATAACAAATAAAAAACGCTGCAAACTGTATCAATACTTCCAATTTAAATTATGCTGTCAAAATGACATTTACACTATTTATTGTACAGAAAAATTATAGGGACAAAAGTACTTACAATTAGATCAATGTAATTTAATTTATACCAACTTAAATGCCATAAATATGAATGGAAAAATTTAATAGTACAGTATTGCCAAAACCTGGTTGCGTCTATTAAGTGAAGTCGTTGAATTTGTTACTAAATTCTAAAATATAATTTGTTCAAATTTATTTTTAAACTAACATACCGTCAAAATATTTTAACCTCTTTTTGATAAATCGTGTTCACACTAAGTTCGAGATATTAGCAAAAAAAACATAAATTTTAAAAATCTATTTTTTTTTGGTAAATAACTCGAAATCTATTAACTTAAAAAAAAATTTCAAGAATTCTTTTCGATCAGAAATTTTATTTTCTATATAATGCCAAAATTTAAAAAAAATCATGTGGACGGGTACCAAAATCTATTTTTTTGTAAATATTTCGAAAATGACAAACTTTCGGAAAAATTGCAAAAACACTTTTTGTGAGAAATTTTATTTTGTATCTAATGGTCTTTTCACTTTTTGAATATGTAGTTCCGGAGATATTTAGGAAAAACCTGTTTTTAAAGTGACGGTTTTTTTGCTAATATATTGTAAACCGTTTGTTGTACAGAAAAATTATAGGGATAAAAATACTCACAATTATACTACTAATTACATATTAAAAGTAAAAAAATATAAAAAAATAAAAATTTGCAAATGGGGTACTTATCCCCTAATTTTACCCCTTTCCTCATACCCCATTGACCCCAAAAACAATCAGTCGCTTTAGGTAGTTGACGTCTATATGTGTGCCCAGTTTCAAGTTGATATAAGTCCTTCGAAAGTTATGGAGTACAAACACACACTGACAAGATTTTTTTTGCTCAAATTTTGTTTTTAGACGTTTTCGAACATTTTAAAGTGATTGAGCAAATAAAAATTTTTGAAATTTTTTTAGGCATACTACTTCCATCAGTTGGATGTGGAAGTAATTAACAAAGAGTAAAAATAAATACGAATCTATTTCCACATCTACGTCAAATAAATTTTAAGATATCTAATCATAACTAAGGAAGAATATGGTAATTGTTAAGGAAGGAATTAAAACTAATCCTCCTCCAGAAAAAGTCTTTAAATGAGAGAAAGAGGCAATGTGGATTGTGCCAAGTGTTGTGGTTAAGTCTGCTACAAGGCTCAGTGGAGTCCGTGTTACCCGTTAAATCTACATTAGCTGTCGTGATAGCTTATTAAATAAGCAAGTTTCCGTTTTAGCTCAATGATGAAGGTCGTGGGGATAGTAAGTTGCAAAACGCCTGAAATAATAGTCCATACATTCACATTGATCATACGTAAAACAAAATCAGATTAATATACTGATAGAACGCCACTATACTCTAAATTATCTAAGGGAACTAAGTGTTGGAGCGTAGTGGAAGCTGTCATATGGCTACTGTATCTGAACAGGTCACAGATAATTAATAGAATACTAATTATGTACAGCGATATTCATTATAAATTACCCAATGGATATTTTTGTTATTATAGCAGATATATGTATACATTAAATGTAAAAGTTGTAGGATGGACAGTAAATCATCTTAATTTATCACGAAAAACACAGTGGCGTACTATAATTACGGGGTATAAAAAATAATTCAATTTTTTTTAATAGAACACCCTGTATTTTATTTTACCTTCGTAAAGCCCGTATTTTTTTCTAAATTAAAAAATATACCACATGATACCCCTACGTTTAACCGTTGTTGAGTTATTTAACATTTAAAATGGTGGTTATGATATACTTACTTGCCTTTTGAAAAATTATTACAACCAAAGTAAGCCATGAAATATTATTTTTGTTATTTTCAGCGCGCTTTCATTTTTATGATTGCAGAAACACGCCATTTTACACCTATATTTTGAACATTTTTTGAGTTATAAGTTATAACACATCGAAAATCATACACTAGGTATCACTGATTGTTTATCATTGTTAAGTAGTCTATATACCAAAGATTTATTTAATAAGTTCAACAAAAACAAAAAAATAATTACTAATCATAGCAAATGTTCGAAATGTCCTTCGTTATTCTCTATGCATAAGAGATATATACAGGGTGTCCAGTTTAAGACGAAATGCATGGGGATATTGGAAACCGTTAGAGATACGAAGATGGTTAAATGGAGAAAAAGTTGCGTCATTATATGCCCAAGTAACCATGGTTACATGTCAAAAATCCCTTCCATTTACTAGACACAGGGTGATAACTGAAAATATGCGTTTTCTAAAATCGCTATATCTTGTTTCTTGCAAGAGATACATCCACGATTTTGCAGGATGGGGTAACAGGTAGCGAGGATTTCAAAATGATTTTGAAAAAATCTAGGCCTACTAGATTTTGAGATAATGCACGCAACTTTCGATTTTCTTATGGACGCCATATTGGATTTTGCATTTTGAATTCTTCATAAAAATGCTTTTCAACCATATATCATATGTTTATAATCTGCCAATGAGAAAGTGTCAAATTACACAATTAAATTTATCTCAAAGCAACCTTGACATATGTATTTTAATTAAATGAAAATTAATCTACAAATTAAACTAACTATTGAGAACAATATTATTGATTATTAACATAAATCATAATAATAAAAGTGACAAAAAACAACAAAAAATAAAATTTAATATTATACTGAATTTTACTATTAATTAATCAAATGCTCGAATAAACCTCCATTCTCTTGCAATAATTGAATAGATGGTTGATTGGCAAAGGCCTAGTTTGATATAAATTTAATTGTGTAATTTGACACTTTCTCATTGGCATTTGATTAATTAATAGTAAAATTCAGTATAATATTAAATTTTATTTTTTGTTGTTTTTTGTCACTTTTATTATTATGATTTATGTTAATAATCAATAATATTGTTCTCAATAGTTAGTTTAATTTGTAGATTAATTTTCATTTAATTAAAATACATAATATGTCAAGGTTGGTTTGATATAAATTTAATTGTGTAATTTGACACTTTCTCATTGGCAGATTATAAACATATGATATATGGTTGAAAAGCATTTTTTATGAAGAATTCAAAAATATAAAAATCCAATATGGCGTCCATAAGAAAATCGAAAGTTGCGTGCATTATCTCAAAATCTAGTAGGCCTAGATTTTTTTCAAAATCATTTTTGAAATCCTCGCTACCTGTTACCCCCATCCTGCAAAAATCGTGGATGTATCTCTTGCAAGAAACAAGATATAGCGATTTTTAGAAAACGCATATTTTCAGTTATCACCCTGTGCCTAGTAAATGGAAGGGATTTTTTGACATGTAACCATGGTTACTTCTTGGGCATATAATGACGCAACTTTTTCTCCATTTAACCATCTTCGTATCTCTAACGGTTTCCAATATCCCCATGCATTTCATCTTAAACTGGACACCCTGTATATTCTTAACTGACGATTGCATCGGAAATAGTTTCATTATTTAGGTTTTAGGTTATTCAAATTCATAACCACCATTTTAAATGTTAAATAACTCAACAACGGTTAAACGTGGGGGCATCATGTGGTTTATTTTTTAATTCAGAAAATATGGGCTTTACGAAGGTAAAATAAAATACAGGGTGTTCTATTAAAAAAAAAATTGAATTATTTTTTATACCGCTTAGCTATAGTACGCCACTGTGTTTTTCGTGATAAATTAAGATGATTTACTGTCCATCCTACAACTTTTACATTTAATGTATACATCTATCTACTATAATAACAAAAATATCCATTGGGTAATTTATAATGAATATCCCTGTACATAAATCGTGAAAGTTCAACTTAACTTTGAAAATTATCATCAAACATTTCTAAACACTTCCTTGGTTCCAATTTGACCAAAAATAGTGAATGAACAATCTTCAGCTTAATTTTGAAAATCATTAATACTATTATCTATAAGCTTAATTAAATTCAATAATCAAATAGTTTTGTATTGGCTGCAGTTGAATTATAAATATTAATTAAAATTGTCCAAGATTTTTTTAATTCCCAAAAACGAAAATAAAGTACAACGGTATCTTGGTTATATGCTAGAATTATATGCAACTGCGATTGTAATTCAAAACCTTTAAGTTACGAGGCTCACTATTTATATTTTGAGCATAACGATGAAAAAACAGTAATTTGTCATTGAAAATTGCTTTAATGTTTTTCAAAATATTCTCCTTTATGATCAATACACTTTTACATTCGTTCGAACCATTTGTCATAGCATTTTTTCCAATTTTCATGAGACACCTCCATAACATGGTGTTTGAACGCATCAGCGGCTTCTTCCGTCAACGAAAATCGTTGTCCACGCAATTTATTCTTGACATTCGGGAATAAGAAGTCATTGGATGCCAAATCAGGACTATACGGCGGATGACCCCTCAATTCGATTTTTTGAGTGTTCAAATAATCGGTTGTTAGACGAGATGTGTGAAAACTCGCATTGTCGTGATGAAGAACGATCCGACGGCACTTGTTTGATTTCCACATTTCACCGAAGACTTGTAACAAACCTTTTTATGTATGTTTAAAATTTACGTTCATATTGGCAGCTTAAGTGCATTTCGTATATCGTTAGTTGCATACCTTATTTGCCTTAATGTTCATATAGTTCTTTTAATAAATTATTTCAAGTATTATACGTCTGCACGTCCCTTTCCGCGTTCCGAGTCATTTTCGGTCATTGCGCAGGGTTACTTTGAGCGTCCTGCATTCATTGCTTGAACTACGTGTTTAAGTACAGGCCATTTTCGCTTTGTTTAATTTTTTTATTAAGAGTGCCACATTTATATGGCGAGTTATTAAAATTATTATACCAAAATTTGAGACATTTACATTTCAGGCAACTTTACTTATACTCTTACCACTTATTTTTACTTTGGGTTTAATTTTATTTTAACGTTGAACGTTGCAAGATGATGCAATAGCCTTTGCTGCTGCGAGGTGGAATTTCAATTGCCAAATTTTACTTGGAACCATACAAAATCAATTCAATTTGGAGGTTTATAAAGAAATTTCTATATATTTGGAATTACCAGCATATCAATCTGATGTTTACTTCAACTTCCATCAAAATTGCGCAATAAATTTAAAGTGATGAATCGACAGCTGCTGAAGTTCCAGTGACACCCAGAATGTAAAAGAAATTACTTCAGGTATTTCATATTGTTAATTAATTCACATTTTAGTTTAAGGCAGTTAATTAAGAATCACTAACATTAGTTTTTAAGAGATCATCCTTATATCCAAATTAAGCATCGTAATAAAACTCCTTGTTGTCATAATCTTTTACTTATTTGTTGTAACTTTCTATTTTTAAGGTTTATTCCTTAAAAACAAATTGGCGTCGGAGAGAGATTACATTATTTATTTTCAGGTTTGAAGCGATCTTTTTTTTTGTAAAGCGAAATTATCTAAGCAATTCTATTTTTGTTAATAAGCAAATCAAATATTATTGAACCTGGACCTATTGATCTACCGATGAGCAAAGTGACATAAAATCTTCTAGTTGTCCATTATTTTCCATAGCCAATTATAGCTCTGGGCTAGAAGTATTAATCATATGTGAGAGAATTATTTTCACGACACCGAAACACTTCCGAAAAACAAATGGTTGTGTACTATTCAAAATTGACCGTGCTACATTCCTTTAAAGGCACAGTTGCCACATGACCAGTATTTCCGAAAGAGCAGGCGACCATTTGTTTCGATGTGCTTCAAGCGCAAACAACTTTTGTTGGAATTTGGTTCATCTTGTAACACTCACACAGTCGACTGCTGTTTACGTTCCGGCTCGTATGCATATATCCCTGATTCGTCACCTGTTAAAATAGGTTGATCCAAACCAAAGTTATAGGCATTTATTCATACAAACTTTCCCACTCTCCCCCACCCTTTATTTGAAAAAATAGACAAAAAAATATTTAACAAAATTTGTGCAGAAATAATGCTTCATTCGGATTTACTTTTTTAATACCCACTATGATTGGACATATTTTATAAAAAAATTATTTAATACATTTTTCTATAAAGATTATTCCCTCTAGCGGTAAAGCTAGAAACTTGAAAGTTATTTCCAGCGATTTCCCTTGGCCGTTTTTACTAAGGAAATTTTTTCCCAAAGCTGTACGATAAACAGTTCCTAAGATATAGCTGGAGGATCGGCTTATTGGTCCACCCGGTACATGAATGATAAATAAACTTTAAAATAGATATTTGTAACGAACTATATTTTTAGGGAAAAGCCCTCGTCTAGTTGGTAGCTAGACTCAAATAAGGAACGTACCGAATTAATTACATCTTTTGAATCGCTGAAATAAGCTTGTGTCTACATTGACCTACTACAGCAATGTAAATATTATTTGAAAACTTTACCGACCACCTTAAGCTACGTTATAATCTAAACAAAAGTTGTAGTTAGTAATTTTCAACATACCTATAATTAAAATTAGCAACTGTACCTCAAACACTCCACTCCAAAATGTTGTGATATTGGAACTGCTGTCCTATTGATTTATGATCAATTGATTTGTACTTTAATCCAAGACCCGTGATAAATTCATATTGATTTCCATTTCATTAAACTGCATAGCCTCGAAACTCTTAATTAATTACTCAAATACATTTATATAAGGTTCACTTCTACCATAACTGCTGAATTTTCATTGTTGAGAGAAACTAATTGCTCTTCACTATCTTGAGTAAATAAGCAAAATGCATGTGAAAGGAATCAAACTGGTACTAACTTATGTGAAGAATGGAAATAATTGTCTTCCTTATGAGCAGGGCAAAGATAACCAGATGTCTTTAGCTTGATCGTGGCAGATGCCAATAAACACTACTTAAAATGATAGAGAATAATCTCTTACAGTATGTAATAGGTTAATAGGAACTTTACACTTTGTATAATACGTCTTTGTTCGTACCCTTTAGGAGGTTTTAAATGACATGATTTTTAAACACTTTTGCTGGACACCTACGATAACACTTATATGTACGTTGTAGTATGGATTCCAAATGAGCGATCTATACTTTAATTTACTCCTAACAAATTCCATTTACAGTACAGTCAACGCATGGGGTTTTACGGACGTATAACAATTTCTTAATATAAACCCAAGTGTTTTCATTGCATTATAAGTAGCGTAGTGCTCGTGATCGGTCAAGGAGCTATCAAATATAACACCAGATCACAAGGTACAAGTTCAAAAGAGTTAAGTGTATAGTTCAAAATGGCATATTGTTTTTTACGTGTAAAAGAAAGGACATTTCATTTAGAGGTGTTAAGGTTGAGACATCACTTACTGATTGCATCAGTTTGGCTTTGTAAAAAAAGATCATTAATGGAATATATGGGGGTAAAGATTTCCAGATCATCTGCGAACATCAGCTTGTTGTTGCATTCAATAACGTTCATCCAGTCCTTAATAAATATAACAAATAGTAAACGGTCCTAGGTTAGACCCTGCGGAATTCCAGATGTAGTAAAGAAGAAATCTGATTGGAAGCCATTGTATGCAATTGTTTGAATTCTTTTAGCTAGATCACACGATATCAAGTTGAGAAGGGGTTTGCTGAGGCACTTTATACACAAGCAGCGAACGGTTTATTCTGTCGAAAGCTGTATGAACGTAGCCAGGTTAGTTATGGTAGAGCGCTTGCTAAGAAACCCATGATGAAAAGGTGAAATTAACGAGGCTATATGAGGATATAGAGTGATTTCAAATACTTCAGCAAAGTTATGTAAGATTGATATAGGTCGATAGTTCTTTATGTTGTCCGGGTATAAAGTATACGTTAGAAACATTCCGTACATCTGGAAAAATTAAGAATTAGATGCATTATTCTTAATACAGAAAACTAGACAGATTATCGGGGCCAACCGTGTTGGAATTTATGAGTTTCTTTAGTGACACTTTAATTTCCTTAGGAGTAAAGCAATTGACGCTAATACTCCAAAAGTTAGATGGGTGACACTGCGAAGCCATTGACAACCTTCACATGGTCAACAAATATTAGGTCTCCAGGAAACTTTCTACCTGGAATTTACAACCTTTTTTTCCATGTACATGTTGCTAGAAAGATTTATAGTCTGATGTCAAGTTTTCAACATTCTGGAGGTAAATCTTATAAGCAACTGATATTTTTAGTTCCAACAGATTATTCATGCTACTATTTCGTATGTCCCCATGACTCGAAAAGAGATACAAACTAGAACGTTGGGACTACTTATAGGAATTAATGACGTGCAACTGAACTTACATGGAATTTAGTATAGTAAATAAGATTATTTGAATTTTTTTTGCTACGTTGCCCGCAGATGAGTATTCTTAATAATTTCTTGAGTAAACCATTTAGCATGTATGAACAAAGGTGCGTGGACTTCTAATATATCAGTGATTGTTGTATTGAAAGAAAAGTTTGCGACCTCGATGTTGGATTAAAATTTATTTTTGGTGTAGAAGCTAAAATATTAAGTCTGTTCGACTAAGTTCTGCAACAGGATAGTCTGGATCAGAGAAAGATTTGAGAAAAGACCAATTAATATTGTTGAAGGCATTATACAAGTTAAAATAGTTTACTTGTTAAAGTTGTAGCGTTTATGATAACTGCTAGAGGTAAAGTTGCAAGTTTTAATCATTTTACACAAAAATGTTATGGTTTAGAACAGGATGATGGCGATCCTCCTTCACAAAGATAAATTGTCTAGTATAACATCACATACTTGTTCCGGTATTATTAGATCCAAATGTCTACCGTTTATATTACTAACATGATTAGCATAATTATAGAATGACATGAATCTACTAAGTAGTCTAAATTTAGAATCATTTGTTGGTTCCAGTACATATTGTGTGCAACGTTAAAGTCTCCTGCAATAACTTGTTGATTAAAAATATTAAGATGATCAGAGGTACCAAAAAACATTTCAAAATCAACTCCAACATCAGGTGATTCTTAAAAGAACCGGTGTTGAACTGAGGACGTTTCGGCAGAATCTCATCTGCCATTTTCAAGTCTTCGTGTTCTGCTCCTGGTAACTCTAACTGAACTGAGGTCCTCGATGATGGTCGGCGGTATTTGTATGCTGACTTTCTTGGTCGATGCCCTGGTTATTGGTCGTTGTGCTGATACTTTCGCTTTCACTTCTACTTTCTCCTTTTCTTCTCCTTTCTTTAACTGATTTCTCATTTCACTTTTGTTCGTGACTGCTTGTTTCCTAAGAATAGGCTTCCAGGTCGATGGCAATCTCTGAGCGTCGTTTCGTGAATTCAAATTTTGTGGTCGTTTTTCAATCTCGATAGCTTCTCTGATAATCCGGTGTGATAAGTACTGTATGTTTGCTATTATCCTTGTGTGGTCGAAATCTACCGCGTGTGAAGTCTCCTTTACATGTTGGGCCAGTGGAGATGTTTTTTCGTCTTTTGCGTTATGATGTTCTTCCCTTCTCACCTATGTATGCTCGTGAATAATCCCGGCATGGAATCTCGTACACTCCTTGATCTTCGAGTTCTATTTTAGTTTTCGTGTTTTGCAGCACGTTGGATAACTTTTTGTTGGTTGTGAAGATGGTTTTGATGTTTTGTCGTAGAAGGATTTTTTCGATTTTGTCTGTCGTGACTTGTACATATGGTAGACATGATTTGACTATTGGTATGTTTGAGTCGCCATCTTTTCGTTGTGTAGATTTTTCTGCTCTCGATATGTTTGTTTTGGAGAATCCATTCTGTAGTAACGCCGCTCTGATGTTAACTGTTTCTTGGTTCATGTTGTCCTCGTTTGTTAGCAGTTTCGATCTTGTTATCAGTGTCTTTACCACTGATTGTAGTCGTGCTGGGTGATGGTGCGATTTGGAATTCAGGTAGCTGCTGCTGTGTGCTCTTCTGGTGTACAGTATGTCCCAACGTTCCATTATCCGTTTTATACACCAGTATCCAGGAATGGCAGTTCAGTTGATATGCTCCAGGAATGCGGTCAGTTTTTCTTTTCTGTATGTCCATATCACAAAAGTGTCATCCACGTATCGTAGCCAGAGTTTTGGTTTGTAAGGTGTTGACTGTAGTGCTTTGATCTCGAAATCTTGCATGATTAGATTGGCATTCACTGGTGATAGAGGTCATCCCATCGGTGCTCCTTCTGTTTGTCGGCATCACTGGTCTTCGTAGGTGAAGTATGTCTGTGAGGTATATATGTTGGTTCAAATTGTTTCAATATCTGAATAATGTAAGAAAAATTGTAGACGTATTTTTAAAGATAATTTAATTTTACATACATTTTCTTTATAAAGTGTTTTAATGTTAAGCGAAATGCATGTAAAAATTAAATAAATATGATTGAAAATATTTTGAAGTCATTTAGATATAAAATAAAGAGGTATGAACATTAAAAATTTTTTTTTATGTTGAATATATTTTTTCATGACGTCCACAGGAATGGATATTGGGATTTGGGTATAATGGTTTTTCAAACATACCACCATTATATAATTCTACGAATTTCCCAACGGTTTTCACGTCTGTGAAAATTCAAGAATCAATTCCTTCCTTTTAAAAAGCATAAATGAATTTGTACCTGAAGATGGTTCACTAGATGGACGGCCTCTCTTGTTTGAACTTGTTACCGGTTGATTCATTTTGATGAGAGCATATGCTATTCTCAACTTAAAATGAAGCAAAACCAGAGGTTTTCCTTGCTTCCTGTGTTCTCGTAATCCATTTTGTGTTCAATCCAGCTGTTCACAACTGCTAAATCCATAGCATGAGAAAGCATCCTCAGTGTCCATTTTCTGGACATAATGTATATCCTGTACAAGGCAAGCAAGTGATCAATTTTATCTACCCCTCCTTTGCTTTGCTTATACAGTTTAATCACTTCAGGTCGTTTGATATAAATATGTTTCTTATCTGTGTTGTTCCAACGTTGCACCTCATCTTGGTTAGGTATTCCTACAAAATTGGACGGTAGTACTGATCTATTATCCACCCATTTGCAAAGAACAACTTTATTGTCATGACTGATCACTTCTTCACTGAAGCCTCTCTTTTTTTGGCAGCATCCTTATCATTTATTACTGGTGGGTTTTTGAATCTATTGACTAGTACAGTTCCAGCGGCGTTAATCTCTTTCTGCAGTAGTATTTCAAAAAGTTGATAGGTACTGAAGTAATTATAAAAATATAAGTTACACTTCTCTGGAATGTTCTTCGATAAGTGTAGCACGTAAACTAAACTTCTTCAGAACTTCTGGGTCTAATTCCGTTGTGCTATCTTGGTATATTATAAAGTCGTGCATTGTTGCACACAACATAAATATCTTAATCCCCCATGGATTCGGTTTTCCTTTTAGATATTGTTTTATGCTGAGCTGACCTCTGAAGGGTGTAACGTGCCAATTCGTGTCTATCGTTACCTTAATTTAAGTTTCGAAATTTGCATTATTATTCCTAATATATTTACATTACATTAGTATTTTTAAGCATTTCTTTTTTCGTTCATTAATTAAATGTTTTATATGTCAATATTTTCTTTTCAGTCTACATAATTACAAACGTCTCTGTGTATATTTTAGACATCCAATTTTAGTTCTATGCGCAACGTGAATTGAACACGCTTATGCATTTCCGTTTATTATGCCGTGCAGTTGAGGCGTTATCTTTTTTAAGTTTTGCTTCCCTTTTATAAGGGAATAAGAATAGGGAATAAGGAAGGAAGCAAGGTAGGAACAAGGAAACCGCTCATCTTAAGAAAAAGCTTTTATTTTGGTAAATTTACCTATCGTTTAACGGTGTGGTATGACGTCACGAACAGTACTTTGTTAAAATGGAGAGATAATGCAATGTCATCTTTATGAACATAAATGGAGGTACCTTTGTTTTGCATAAATCACATATGCTGTTATACATATTCTGCGTTAGTCGTTATAGCAACAGCTTTCGTCGTTCGAATCTGTAGGGTCAACATTTTGTGCCAATTATCTAATGTTACCATATGCTACCGTTTGTCTATTTTTATGTTGAAGACAGATGAAAGTTATAGTGCCTTCCCATACGTTTATGTTTCATTTATTTGTACGTTAATTACAAATGGAAATTACCTTTACATTATCGTATATTTGTCTTAGAAATGAAAGTTCACAAGCTACAGTTCGTTTAAGACAAGATTAAAACATTTATTTTGTACAAGTAAGTACTGTTCCTTTTAGTGCAGTTTAACTAAATAACAAATAAGTTAGTGTTAAGGAACAGCTGAGTCCTGCTCCTAAGATAAAAACATTTGAGTTCATAACCTATCACAACTGTAATTTGTTGACATAGGTCAATACACGTTTCATTATTGAATACATGTTGATCAAATTGCATTGTGAATTTTAAGTAAACCTAGATTGTAAGTTTATGTACAGTGTTTAATTTAGTAATTTTAAGATCGTAAGGCTTTACGAGAAATACCGTTTTAGTTATTTTATTCTGATATTAACCAGACATTTTGCTTTATTAAATATACATCTAAATACAGTTGTTTAGTGTTTATTCAGATTACCTATTATGCTTTGAGATACAACCTTTCTCAATTTTTATTGTATTTTAATTATTAAACCTAGAAATTGAGTGGTGCCCAATAAAACAAATGCTAATACTGATTACATCTATGGAAAAATCTCTGCTTCCATTACACCTGATGAATGAGTTCTCAATTTCAGTAAGTTTTATAAGTTCGTACCTCACTGAGCTAGACCGTGGTGCAATTTACCTTTGTAATCTAACAACACCAAATAATTTTTTATTTGTTATAAGGGTACCATTTTTAGTTTAGTCATATACTGACCGCTCCTTATATAACTTGTCCGAACAATTGTTTGGTTTTTCTAGATTGTTAACGATGTGGATAGTGGTTCTAAGTTGAGATAATCGATTTCGAGCCATGTTTTCTGAGAAAGTAATCGTCCTGAATTCTGTATCCCTATACATTCTAATTCTAGGAAATTTCAGACAAGACATACGTAAATGTAAACCTACAAAAACCTTTATTTCATGGGAATTGGTTTGTTTGTAATTTCGGCCATGGTTGCAAATAAATGCTCTGGAATGTATCTGAAGAAGTACTAAAATAGAGGTAAAACCGCATTGTCTTCTAATGTATCTAAATCATTGATGTTGACGTCTATTATATTAGGGTGAAATTTCTTTTTCCTCCAAATAATATTGTCTAATGTTGTCTTTTGAAGTACAAGTTAGATTGAAACCGAGATAATTATATCTGGTATTTATTCTTCATTTTCAATAACCTCTTAAGTACATCCCACTAATGCTTCTATATCCATTTCCTGATTAATTGATTATTCTTGATTCTGGGATAACTCATCAGCTTCGATTCTCATCTTCTCTGCTAGCATCTGTAAGTAAATGTCTTCTTCATTATCCTCATCTGAACAATTGTCTACATCCGAATGTTCTTGTATCTTTTTCAACACACGTTCATCCGTCATCATGTAACATAGCTAAGAGTTTTTGGGCATCCTCGGGATCCTCTGGGTTGTAAATCCCTAAAACCAATGTACACTCATATGGACATTACATTATTCATGGTCACAAGCAGTAAGACACAATGTCTGTACTAGTGAACACGAATATTAACACTATGCCCACTGTCTAATTATAAATACCTGTCAAAATCTAATATTACCTGTATGTCCCCTAACATGTCATATCACTATACGTAATATACATTTCTTGGGCTTGTTCATTTCATTCCGATTAAAATAATTACACATGATTTTTTCTCAAACAAATAAGAAAACTAGGTTATTACAAACATTTTTTATCTGTTTTCTGTCTATTACGGGTGGGAAAAAGTTACATACAGGGTGAATTTTTGAGATGAACCAGATATGCCAGATTTCTAAATCCGGCCCTGTGAATCAATTCAAATTATGGTATTTACCATACTGGAGCACAGTGTGTGTCGTTACTATTTATTTTAAAGATTTCTTTTTAATAACTAAACATTATTATACAGTAAGATATTTCATTATTGCCAATTTTCAATTTGACTCTAAAATGAATCTTTAATTGAAAATGTGAGGTAAGTTTAACAAAAAATTCAAATACCCAGGTTTAACTGTCTATTAATGCGCTCAGAAAAAATTATATCAGATTTTAGAGAAAATACAGGGTGAAGTAGTGGATATGAAGCAGTCCCACAAATTTTCACGAAGACGGCCCTGGAATTTTTTAATTCTGAATATGTCAGTTAGATGCTAGACACGAATACACACTTTCACCAAAAAATGAGACAAATCGACTTAATCATTGAAAAGATATGACGAAACATTGTTTTGGTGAAGCTCCATAATTCAACCTGTATATTAATAAACAAAACAAGAAGAAATTTTTTAATGGTCATTTGATAATCCCCTAAGGTGCCTCTACTTATGGTAGAAGTATGTACAGTTCCTCGTGACTCACCCTGTATATATATATATATATATATATATATATATATATATATATATATATATATATATATATATGAGAGAGAGAGAGAGAGAGAGAGAGAGCGTTTAGTAGTATGTGTAAAAATAATACTATGAAAAAAGAAACTTTTTTAAAAAGCACTCTTTTATTTACGCGTAGAAAGTGCACTAAAAGGAGAAAATAATATTTTTATTTGCACCAAAATGTGATCAAAAATCTTTACGGCTAAAAATAAAAGCGCAGTGCACTCACATTATCAACATGTGACGGAGAGAAGGAGTTGTGGGAATATAAAGTATAGCTTAGCTTTGTACAAAAACAGCCTATTTTATGAAAAGCTGCATTTTGAGCTCAAGGAAGATGGTCAATATATGATAGATTTGAAGATAAATTTCCAACATAGTAATAGAGTCTAAAAACTTAAAATTTGAGCCATTCATACTTACAATAGGAAATCTAAGTTTTGTTAGCATTAAATTTAACTAGATTACCACTTCCCCATTCCGGGTGCCTTTGTTGATTAACATAGCCATTTTAGCTTTAATCTCTTGATTTGAAATAGAAGGTGGATTATTATTATGAGTAGATTGAGCGGACCCACAATGAATTGTGCTGCAATCAGCAGAGCAATGGATAGGGTTAGTCGTTGATCATTTATGTATAGCAGAAAAAGTGTAGGAATTATAACTGATTCCTGTGTCACATCCGCCTTAATGGCAACTTCTTTTGAAATGGAGCCATCAACTACGACACGTGTTCGTTAGTTAACTCAAACGAGGTGAGTTTGTCAGGTAAATACTTATACCAAAGTTGGTCAAATGCTTTTGAAATGTCAAAGCGACTACAACTATTTTCCTGGATAGTTCTAATGTATTGGTCCAAACTTCGGTCACATATGGAAGTAGATCATTTATTGAGCGACTCTGCCTAAATCCATATTGGTGGTCACTAAGGAGTATGTTAGGTTCAAGTACAAAATAGTTGCTGATTGCAAATTGGTCGAGAGTTGGAGGGGGTCGACATTGTCGCCTTTTTGGAAATTTCTTAGAAGACTAATTTGGGGGGGGGGGAGTGTTTCTTTAATACCATAGTTGGTATACCGTCTGAGCCAGTCACTTTATTGGAATCAAGCCTACTGATGATCGATTCTTGGAAGTTGTATCGAAAATGAATTGGTTTCATAATTATGCAGAATAGTTGGTTATTGCAAATCTTACAAAATCATAAAGACGCGAATTTGATGTAAATAGATCCAGCAACATACTCGCCAGGATACTCTACCATGTTGTCCTACTGAACCAGGGTTGGGAACGAGAATGGCCTATACGATTTTATTTTTTGAGAATGAGAAGGTTGTGGACCGCTTAAAACACCACAAAGTTCTTTTAGTGTTGTGAACAAAGGAATATGGAATACTACAAACTATTTCTATTACACAATAGTTAGATAGACATGACGGACTGACATATTGTTATCAAATTATTGTTAAAATCTGTAAACAATGAAAGACAATTTATTGTTAATTGAAGTAGGATAATAAAAAAATTTAAAACTTATGCCACTCCTGTGATACTTTTTCTTAATATTTGGAAAGTCATTAAGCCAAAACCAAAACGGTTATTCTTATTATTATGTACGTATTATGTATGGGTTATTAATAATTAGTTCTGCAAAAGTAATATTACCTGCATTAATTCTAAGAAATTACATCGGGTGTTGGATAACACTGTATTCACTAAAACTGCCAATTTGAAAAGTTGTATGTGTTTTAATATTATTATTAATTGATTCTGAAAAGAAAATCGACTGGTTAACCAGAGTTCGGGTTCTCATTAACTAAGGAAATAAATTTGTGTATCTTATCATTTTGTTTACGCCGAGGGTTAAACTACAACAGTTAGTGTAATTTATGAACCAGTGCTTAAGACTACTATCAAGGTAAAAAGTTTAGTAGCTTCACTTTAAAGGCTTATTTTACAAAGCTCGACTTGAAACCTTCATAAATATTTTATTTTCCAATGCAAATCAATAAGATTCGACAATTAGATAGTTCGATTCTTTCTGAACGTATTACCAAAAAAGAAATTGTAACAAATTGTTTTCATTGGCTTGTAGCCCAAACAGGCAAACATGACTGATCCTCACTACGTGAAGTAAGTAAAATGTTTTGTCATAACATTAAGGAATTGCCTAAATAACATAAATGTAAAAATATTTTCATAAAATATACTCGCGATTATATGATTATGCGGTTTTGAAAAACGAGCTGTTATTGAATAAGGATGGCAAGCCGCAACTGTTTTTAATATAGGAGAGGCGACACACATGCACTATAGCGCGTGAAACTTAAATTATAAATATATATATATATATATATATATATACAGGGTGTCCAGTTTAAGATGAAATGCATGGGGATATTGGAAACCGTTAGAGATACGAAGATGGTTAAATGGAGAAAAAGTTGCGTCATTATATGCCCAAGAAGTAACAATGGTTACATGTCAAAAAATCCCTTCCATTTACTAGACACAGGGTGATAACTGAAAATATGCGTTTTCTAAAAATCGCTATATCTTGTTTCTTGCAAGAGATACATCCACGATTTTTGCAGGATGGGGTAACAGGTAGCGAGGATTTCAAAATGATTTTGAAAAAATCTAGGCCTACTAGATTTTGAGATAATGCACGCAACTTTCGATTTTCTTATGGACGCTATATTGGATTTTGCATTTTGAATTCTTCATAAAAATGCTTTTCAACCATATATCATATGTTTATAATCTGCCAATGAGAAAGTGTCAAATTACACAATTAAATTTATATCAAAGCAACCTTGACATATTATGTATTTTAATTAAATGAAAATTAATCTACAAATTAAACTAACTATTGAGAACAATATTATTGATTATTAACATAAATCATAATAATAAAAGTGACAAAAACAACAAAAATAAAATTTAATATTATACTGAATTTTACTATTAATTAATCAAATGCTCGAATAAACCTTCATTCTCCTGCAAACACCATCTGCATCGAGTTAGCACTGCATCACAAGAGTTCCTTATCATCTCGCATTTTGAATTCTTCATAAAAATGCTTTTCAACCATATATCAGATGTTTATAATCTGCCAATGAGAAAGTGTCAAATTACACAATTAAATTTATATCAAACTAGGCCTTTGCCAATCAACCATCTATTCAATTATTGCAAGAGAATAGTAGGCGCTGACACCTTTGACATGTTTATAAGCAATTGAATTACCATAGTTAGTTACGTTTGTACAAACGTCATTTAATTTGACGTTCTGTTATAAGCCAAAAATGAACTCGTTTTCAAATAGTGAAAAATACGATATGTTAGAATGTTTCATTCTCTGTAGGAGAAATAGTGACAGAGCTGCGGGGATGTATTTTCATAATTATCCTGAGAGACGCCAACCAGGAAGAAGCATGTTTAGCCGCATACGTGACAATTTAATAAATCATGGTAGTTTCATTAAGGTAAAGAGAAACAGAAATAGTAACGAAAACAATGAAAATCTTGTATTACAAGCTGTAGTTGAAAATGCCCGCTCATCCTTACGTGAAATTGAAAGCAACGTAGGAGTTGCCCGATCAACAGCGGAGTAATATTGAAACGTAATAAATACCATCCTTATCGTGAAAGACCGGTTCAAGGGCTGCGAGAAGGGGATCATGTAAGAAGGATGGAATTTAGTCAATGGTTTATCCAACGATGTAATGAAAATCCAGACTTTACCAAGAATATTTTGTGGTCTGATGAGAGCAGATTCACAAATTGTGGCCTATTTAATAGGAAAAATACCCACTATTGGTCGGACCGAAATCCGCATTTATACCGTGAAACGCGGCAACAGGTGAAGTGGGATTTAATGTCTGGTTAGGTATTGTTGGTACCCATATTATTGGCCCTTTTTTTTATCACGAGAACTTGACCTCTGCTACCTATCTAAACCTGTTGCAAACTCAAATAGCGGAAAGGATAATGGAGCTCCCTCTTGCTACAGTAAGAAATATGATTTTCCAACAGGATGGGGCTCCTGCACATAGTGCCCATATTATTACAGATTTCCTAAATATGGAATATCCTAATGGATGGATAGGAAACCAGGGACCAATAAGATGGCCGGCCAGAGCTCCTGATCTCTCTCCCATTGATTTCTTTGTGTGGGGCTATTTAAAAAACGAAGTTTATTCAAAGTCGTATAACAATGAGGACGAATTACGTGATGCAGTTATCGAAGCTGTTAATAAAATTACCCCGGAGATGATAAGGAACTCTTGTGATGCAGTGCTAACTCGATGCAGATGGTTTTTGCAGGAGAATGGAGGTTTATTGAGCATTTGATTAATTAATAGTAAAATTCAGTATAATATTAAATTTTATTTTTGTTGTTTTTGTCACTTTTATTATTATGATTTATGTTAATAATCAATAATATTGTTCTCAATAGTTAGTTTAATTTGTAGATTAATTTTCATTTAATTAAAATACATAATATGTCAAGGTTGCTTTGATATAAATTTAATTGTGTAATTTGACACTTTCTCATTGGCAGATTATAAACATATGATATATGGTTGAAAAGCATTTTTATGAAGAATTCAAAATGCAAAAATCCAATATGGCGTCCATAAGAAAATCGAAAGTTGCGTGCATTATCTCAAAATCTAGTAGGCCTAGATTTTTTCAAAATCATTTTGAAATCCTCGCTACCTGTTACCCCATCCTGCAAAAATCGTGGATGTATCTCTTGCAAGAAACAAGATATAGCGATTTTAGAAAACGCATATTTTCAGTTATCACCCTGTGTCTAGTAAATGGAAGGATTTTTTGACATGTAACCATTGTTACTTCTTGGGCATATAATGACGCAACTTTTTCTCCATTTAACCATCTTCGTATCTCTAATGGTTTCCAATATCCCCATGCATTTCATCTTAAACTGGACACCCTGTATATATATATATATATATATATATATATATATATATATATATATATATATATATATATATATATATATGGTGAGTCAAGTTCAACGGACGGTAAGAAATAATATAAAGTCATTTTACAGGCATATCTTGATTAATAACGGCTACAATTTAAAATTAATCTTACATATACAGGGTGTTTCAAATTTGAGCAACATCAAAGTTATGTTTTTTTAAATGGAACCCCCAGTATTTTATTAAATTTTTCAATTACTTTTGAAAAAATAATGTTGGTTTATTAAAGGTACCTTATAGCTAAGTTTGATAGTTTTCGATTTATTTGACATTTTGTGAAAATACAGTCTTCTTGAAAATAATTAATTGTTGCTTATCAAGTCAATTTCAAGCTGTAATTTTTTTGCTTATTTATTCTATGCTTTTCAGGTTTTTTATCGGTATAATTACAATAATAAATTGTTATACAGGGTGTTCCTGACAATTGGTTTCATTTTCATCATCTTTTTTGTGCAATTTATTTGTTATTTTAAATGGAACACCCTGTATTTTACTACATTTTTAAATTTACCATACAAAAATACAGTTCATTTGTTAAGGGTTTCTTATGCCTATTTTTAATTTGCATTAAATGACTAAAATTAGTGCATTTTATTATTGTAATACAAAATTTATAGTAAATGTTCAATATGATGTCCATTTTCACGAATGCAGATTATTATCCTTTTTCCTTAGCATATAACGCCCCCTTACTTTTATTTTAGGTGCTACTTTTATATACTTTTACTTATATTGCGCCCTTCTGGTTTGGTAACCCAGCGCGGTTTTATCTTGCCTCGGCTTTGCTCAATCGGGTTTATTTTATAAACGGGGTGTGGTTCGTAGTAATTACTGGATGGGCTTAACACTGTAACCTTAAATAAAAACCGTAAAGCATTTTTAACACGTATATTAATGTGATATTTACAATAAATAAAATAATGTCAGAAGGTAATTAACACAATAGGTAGGTGAACTTCTCGGTCCGGGTCCTGGCGTCACTGGGTGCGACGTCGCTTCTGTGAACAAAAGAGAGTTGTGTTTAATCTATTCCTTACCTAAGAGGCCAAGTTTAGGTTACGGTCCTGTATGCACAGTAGCGCGAGTGTTATGCTCGATACAGTGGTTGATCGAAGCGCCAGCGCAATGAACTCGAATAGTTTGAGAAAATCGATATCGTGTTTGTATGTCAGTAACTCTGAAGCGCTGAAGCAGGGATGTCCTACTCCTCGGGAAATAATACACGCGAAAGCGCGTCTGCAAACGCGAGCTCTCTCGACGGTCTTTCTCTGGTTATAACCGGTTTAATGTAGGCAATTAGATAATGTATCTAACTAAATTAATTACCGATCTCTATACTAAGTTTAATTATTTATAATTAATCAAGGGAACAAAATACTTAATATTAAAAACTACTTTAATAGGTTTACGTAAAGATAGAATAATTTACGTACTATCTAATATATTTACAAACAAGCTCGCACCAGGTATTTACGATGGTTAGGTGAACTACTAATTTATACTATAGGTTATGGAGGTATTCCTCTGCAATTCAAAGACACCGTGTATGGTTATTACGTGTTGTCTGTAGGTAGTATATGAGTTTCGAACGGGATTTCAGTAATGTCCAGAAGACGAAGGCGACGGCCTGTCTTTACTGTGTATACTAAGAGAAAGGTCGTAGGTCTTTACAGCCCTGTAACAACCCTTCACCCTCAAGTGTTGGTGAGATACGTCGGGGCTACCCTGCGTTCCTCTAGGTGTACTTTGTGGTGGCGAGTGACGATGGGATCTACCCTTCGTGCTACTCTAGGTGCTAGTGTGGTTTGTATTGGCGAGTTCCGTCGGGGCTACCCTGCGTTACTCTAGGTGTATGTGATATAACTCCTGGAGCTCAGCCCGGAATTATTTACGGTCTGTAGTGTTTGAGTGTAAATTGTCAGAATGTATAACTTTACAACTTACGTGTCTATTAAATAGCAGTACAGAATTTAACTTTAGGTTGCCCGATCGCGACGGACTCTTCGTCGATGAACAACAGGTCGGTGCTTACGCTAAGCAAACGGAGCGGCTGCGGCTACTGGTTTCTGGAACGGTCAACGGTACGGTGGCGGCTGCTGGATATCGGCTTAACTTGAATCTACTGAGATTCATCTATATCTTTTATTATGCGCGTCGCGAGTTTATAAAGGTGCATCTGTGGGCGGTTTCGCGGCTACCGTGCGGGGAATACCGTTACGTGGTTGGTTAAAATCGTTCTGACGTGCAGAAACTTACGGTTTCTTAGAACTACACGTCAGCAGTGATGAATAAATTATTTGTTGTGCAATATCGCGTAAACTTATGAAATCTTACATACAGGATGGTCCGCACCTAATTTATTCTAAAACACATACGTACAGAACGCTGGTTCTTTACATACCACCCTTTCCTCTTCTTGCGGAAGATCCGTCCGCTTCACTTTTATTCTTGCGCCGTCGGGCGTGATTATGCTGACGCGGCGGCGATTGCGTCGCTGTCGGCGGTTAAGGTACACCGGGGGTGGCGGCATAAGGTGGGCCGGTTCGGAGACCTCTTGGATCCGTAGGTCCTTAATTCCTTCTGTGACCTCGGCCGTCCGGCGTAGATGTTCCGGTGTGTCCGGGGTCTTCGGTCCACCATCCGTGTGGAGCCGGGGGTGGTGACCAATACCATTCCGCACCCCTCCCGGATGATCCTGGAGACGGTGTGCGGGGCGTAGGCGGCGGAGTTTGGTCCCGGACCGGAGCACTGCGACGCGTCAAGAACGCTGCCTCCACGTCCTCGGTCCCGGGTTTGCGGTAGCGGTGTGGCTGCCATGGCGATATTCTTAACGGAGTCTTTTTTCTTAGGCATTGTTTGAATGGGGCCATGTTGTGGGAGATAGCATTTCTGGTTTTATCCTTTGCTTTTATATGATTTCGAATACGCGGGTTTTTAATAGCCGTTAAATTTTCAACGTTACCATTGGTCGTTGGTCTAGTCGGATCGGTGACGTCAGTCGCATTTCTCAAATCTTTTACATGCGCTTCTCCCGCGCTTTTCCTACTACCGGGTTCTCGGAGCTCGACAATTACGGGCGATTTGATTTTATACACAAGGTAAGGACCGGCATACTTTTTCGCTAATTTCGCGGAAAATTCTTTCGCTTTGCTTGATAGGTAATGGGTTTTACGATATACGAGATCTCCTTTGCGGGGGCGGTAGGCTCGGTGACGCAGGTTGTAATGATACCGTTGTACTTCAAAGGTCTTTGCTAATGAATCTCTAGCAAGTTCTTGTAGATCTTTTAAATACTTCATGTGTTGCGCTTGATCAGCTGCGGTTACGGCGGTGGCTTCTGTTGTCGGCGGTTGTTTCTGGGTTGACCAGGCCCTAGGTGGTTCTAATTCTCTCCCAAGATTAAGTAAGGCAGGGAGAAACCAGTTGATCCATGCTGTACGGTATTGATAGCGAATGCTATTTCAGGCAGGTGAGCGTCCCTCTCGCTGGTTGTTTCGCGTAAATTGTGCGATCATCGTCCCGATCACTTTATTGGTTCTTTCCACCGGGTTGGCATGCGGGAGTATGGTGGAGTAGAACGATGGTTGATTCCATGCTCCTTCAAGAACGTGCGGAATAGTTTGCTGGTATATTGTGGGCCGTTATCAGAGATCAGGTGTCGGGGAGTTCCAAAGCGGTATATTATTTGTTCTTTTAACGCTTGGATAATCGGCGGACTGGTAGCGTTGCGGAGCGGTTTAAGTTCGACCCATTTAGTTAACCGGTCTTGAAAAACTAACAGGAATTTATAGCCTTTCTTGGAACGCGGCAGCGGTCCGATAAGGTCCGTACTTACATTATTCCACGGATGTCCAGGTCGCGAAAAGTACATTTCTCCTTGCGGCTTTTGCGTACTACCTTTATAAGTCTGACAACTTATACACGTTTTTACGTATTTTATCACGTCGGATTTTATGGTGGGCCAGTAGTAATTGCGGTATATGCGGCACAGCGTTTTCGCAATTCCCAGGTGTCCTGCGGTGGGGACATCGTGACATTCTTCCAGGATATCTCGGCGTTTTTCTAGCGGTATACAAATTTTCCAACTAGGATGGCTTCCCATCTCTTTTTCGGGTGTCGGATCAGGGAATGATTTAAATAGTTGACCTTCCTCTATTTTATATCTTGGGTGTTGATCGGGGTGTTCTCGGACCTGCTGTATCAAGTATTTATACCACGGACAGGTTATTTCTTCGGTTTCCTCCACCTCTAATGGAGATAGGTCGGTTTTTACGTTATAGTCCTCGTGTAAGCGAGATAGCGCGTCGGCTACATTGCTCAGTGCCCTTTCGGTACTCCACCTGGAAGTCGAACTGTTGTAGTTCCATTATCCAGCGGGCTAGACGGGATGTCGGTTTCTCTAGCGTGCGAAGCCACTTGAGACTTCTATGATCGGTTAACACAGTGAATTTATAACCCTCTAGGTAACTTTTGAGTTTTTGTATGGACCATACTACGGCCAGACACTCTTGTTCAATCGTCGAGTAATTCCTTTCCGCGGGGTTCAGTGCCCTGCTGATGTACGCTATCACTCGTTCATTCGGTGCTTGTCCTTGTGTTAGCACGGCTCCAATTCCGGTGGTACTTGCGTCGGTTTGTAATACAAAAGGTTGATTAAAATCCGGACAGGCTAATACAGGGGGGGCGGTCAAAGCTTGTTTAATGGCTTCAAAGGCGTGATTTTGGGTGTCGGTCCACTGATATCTGGTGTTCTTTTCAAGAGTTCGGTAAGCGGTTGACTTAGTTTCGCAAAGCCGCTAACATATTTGCGGTACCACGACGCCAGTCCCAAAATTGACGGAGTTGCTTAACGGTACGGGGAGCGGGTATTTGGATAATTGCGTCGATTTTTTCTGGATCAGGTAGAATTCCTTTTGCGGTGACGACGTGTCCCAAGTATTTGAGTTGGGTCTGACAGAAGTAGCATTTGTCTGGTTGTAGTTGAAGTCCGTTATCACGTAGTCTCTTGAATACTTCCGTAGGTTATGCAGGTGTTCTTGAAATGTTTTTCCCAGGACTATGATATCATCTAGATATACAAAAGCGCGTCCAATCAGTTCTGGACCAATAATAGAATCTAGGAATCTCTGGAATGTAGCAGGGGCGGAATGAAGTCCAAACGGTAGAACTTTGAATTGGTATAGTCCACGGCCGGGTACTGTAAAAGCGGTGATGGATTTACTTCCATCTTCTAGAGGAATTTGCCAGTATCCTTGTTTCAGGTCTAGGGTACTGATATAGCTTGCTTCTCGCAACTGGTCTAAGATGCCTTGAATATATGGTAACGGGTATGCATCTTTGATGGTGACCTGGTTAACTTTTCGAAAGTCGACGCAGAATCGATATGAACCAGTTGGTTTCTTAACCAACACTACGGGAGAACTCCACGGGCTGTGGGACGGTTCTATTATGTCCTCTGCGAGCATATTATCAACCTCTTGATTGATAAGTTCTAGCATTGCTGGATTGCGGGGATAGTATCGCTGTTTGATCGGTTTAGCATCGGGCACGAGCGTGATCTTATGTATGACATCTTTGGCTTTTCCTGTTACCTTTGTGAATTTCCTCATCTCGGTTTCCAGGAATTCGTTTAACTCGGGCAGCTGGTCTACGTCTGGTCCATGTATTCCACTCAAGCCTCCTTGTACGGAACTTTGCAAGGGATACGTATTCCGGCGATTTCTAGTTGTTTCTGGTGTATGTGTAGAGTGGCCTGAAGATGTTCCAGCGCGTCTAATCCAATCACAATGTCGGTGGACAGTTGGGGTATGTAATAGCCCGGTAACTGGAGAGTTTTCGTGCCTATCTTGGCGGGGAAAATGTATAAGCCGCGGGTTTCAGTCATGGAACTGTCGGCAAGACGTACAGTTGCAGCTTTTAGCGTGCTCGGATATATACGGTTGTTAATTAGTAAATTCTTTACTTTCTCGCCTATATATGTTCGGGAGGCTCCGGTATCAATTAAAGCATTGATGGTTTTGTTAAAGACCATAATCTCTAGGAAGAGTCTATCATCGTAGGAACGATCTAATCTTTTATCGGGTTTCCTTCGTGTAAACTGCGCTACGGTTTGTAGCCAAGTGGTCCACTCGCTGGCGGTTGTTTTGTTTCCAGGTGTAAAAGCCGGGGTAGTAAAAAGTTCCTGGTGTCCCTTTACCGGCGTCTGAGTTTTCCGACCGCGGACAGGGGCAGTCGCGGGATAATACACCTTCTTTGCTGCATCTCGAGCAAAAGCTTTAAACGGTTCTCTACACCTCTCTTTGAAGTGTCCGGTTTTCCCACATCTCCAGCAGACGGTGGAGCGGTCATACGGGGTGGTGATAGGTGTTGGAACGGTTTTAGTGGTGTTGATTTCACGGGGACGGTGTGCTGGTGTGTCAGGTGCTGGTGTTAGACCACTGAAGTGTACCTTCTGGCGGTTTGGACTGGGAGACGGCGAGTGTGTCCGCGGAGGTAGCATTTCGAATTGGGTGGCCAACTCGAGAAGTTCGGTCAGGTCTTTGAAATCTCTCTGGCGGATGTAATATTTATATTCCACCCTCAGGTTGTCATACATACGTTGTAGTTGTTCTTCTCTCGACATGTTTCCATGGCGTCGCATTAGGGTCAGGACGGCAGTCACGTATTCCGTAGCTTTTTCTCGGGGTTTTTGCAATCTATTTCGGATTTCCTCCTCTAATTGAAATTGATGTCGCGGTGGTAAAAATTGTATTTTAAAACTGACCAAGAAATCTTTCCAAGTCATCCAGGATTGTTGATGGTTTCTGTACCATAACAGGGTGCTTTCCTTTAATAATTCCGGAAGGGCGAGTAATAGATCACGGTCGGTGATGTTGTAGCAGGTTTGTAATTCTTCTACTCTTTCCAAGAAAGAAATCGGATCGCTGATACCGTCGTATTTCACACCCCATTTGCGTATTCTATCGCAAATATCGGCGCGTCTGGTTCCGGTAATGTCTAGGTGTTCCCCAGCTGGTGGTGGCGGTATCGGAGCGGCTAATGTTAGTATTTCTGGTGTCAGTGTGGTTACTTGTCCTTCTCCGGTGCGTAAGTATTTTATTATCCTGGCCCGAAGTGCATCTACATTCCCTCCTGTCTCTAGTTTATATTTCCTAGCTTCGGTTGCTAATTCATCCTTCTTGAGATGGTAAATCCATCCCACTCTGGTGTCGGTATCTTCAGAGTCCCTCGGTATACTCATCCTGTAACAGACAGATTAGTGTCTCTGGAAAACAAAAATATGTGATTACTGGTACTTCTGCGGTCCTTTTGGAATCTGTAAACGGAAAATTATTTAAGGTGTTCAGTGTTTTTCGAGCCCCACGTTTAGGTGTCAAATTTATAACGCCCCCTTACTTTTATTTTAGGTGCTACTTTTATATACTTTTACTTATATTGCGCCCTTCTGGTTTGGTAACCCAGCGCGGTTTTATCTTGCCTCGGCTTTGCTCAATCGGGTTTATTTTATAAACGGGGTGTGGTTCGTAGTAATTACTGGATGGGCTTAACACTGTAACCTTAAATAAAAACCGTAAAGCATTTTTAACACGTATATTAATGTGATATTTACAATAAATAAAATAATGTCAGAAGGTAATTAACACAATAGGTAGGTGAACTTCTCGGTCCGGGTCCTGGCGTCACTGGGTGCGACGTCGCTTCTGTGAACAAAAAGAGTTGTGTTTAATCTATTCCTTACCTAAGAGGCCAAGTTTAGGTTACGGTCCTGTATGCAGAGTAGCGCGAGTGTTATGCTCGATACAGTGGTTGATCGAAGCGCCAGCGCAATGAACTCGAATAGTTTGAGAAAATCGATATCGTGTTTGTATGTCAGTAACTCTGAAGCGCTGAAGCAGGGATGTCCTACTCCTCGGGAAATAATACACGCGAAAGCGCGTCTGCAAACGCGAGCTCTCTCGACGGTCTTTCTCTGGTTATAACCGGTTTAATGTAGGCAATTAGATAATGTATCTAACTAAATTAATTACCGATCTCTATACTAAGTTTAATTATTTATAATTAATCAAGGGAACAAAATACTTAATATTAAAAACTACTTTAATAGGTTTACGTAAAGATAGAATAATTTACGTACTATCTAATATATTTACAAACAAGCTCGCACCAGGTATTTACGATGGTTAGGTGAACTACTAATTTATACTATAGGTTATGGAGGTATTCCTCTGCAATTCAAAGACACCGTGTATGGTTATTACGTGTTGTCTGTAGGTAGTATATGAGTTTCGAACGGGATTTCAGTAATGTCCAGAAGACGAAGGCGACGGCCTGTCTTTACTGTGTATACTAAGAGAAAGGTCGTAGGTCTTTACAGCCCTGTAACAACCCTTCACCCTCAAGTGTTGGTGAGATACGTCGGGGGCTACCCCTGCGTTCCTCTAGGTGTACTTTGTGGTGGCGAGTGACGATGGGATCTACCCTTCGTGCTACTCTAGGTGCTAGTGTGGTTTGTATTGGCGAGTTCCGTCGGGGGCTACCCCTGCGTTACTCTAGGTGTATGTGATATAACTCCTGGAGCTCAGCCCGGAATTATTTACGGTCTGTAGTGTTTGAGTTACAACTTACGTGTCTATTAAATAGCAGTACAGAATTTAACTTTAGGTTGCCCGATCGCGACGGACTCTTCGTCGATGAACAACAGGTCGGTGCTTACGCTAAGCAAACGGAGCGGCTGCGGCTACTGGTTTCTGGAACGGTCAACGGTACGGTGGCGGCTGCTGGATATCGGCTTAACTTGAATCTACTGAGATTCATCTATATCTTTTATTATGCGCGTCGCGAGTTTATAAAGGTGCATCTGTGGGCGGTTTCGCGGCTACCGTGCGGGGAATACCGTTACGTGGTTGGTTAAAATCGTTCTGACGTGCAGAAACTTACGGTTTCTTAGAACTACACGTCAGCAGTGATGAATAAATTATTTGTTGTGCAATATCGCGTAAACTTATGAAATCTTACATACAGGATGGTCCGCACCTAATTTATTCTAAAACACATACGTACAGAACGCTGGTTCTTTACAAGCATGTCAGGAGTTATCGTGGCGACTGCATTTTGAATACGTATTTTCATGTCTTCGATGGTTGTAGGAGCGGTATTAAAAACGATATTTTTAGCGTGTCCCCACAAAAAAAATCCATTGGTGTTAGATCAGGTGATCTTGGGGGCCAATCATAAGGACGGTCTCTGCCGATCCATTTTCCTGGGAAATGTTCATTTAAATATTGTCTTACATTACGCGAACAATGTGCTGGAGCACCGTCTAGTTGCAACCACATTTAATGGAATGTCTTGTAAAAGAATCCAAAATTCACTTCTTAAAAATGTAATGAAATTTCTTCCGTTTAAATAACCATAAAAAAAATGTGGCCCTATTACGTAGTCTCCTATTATTATCCCCTCATAAACATTCAGAGACCATCGATTTTGATGATTTGTTGTTCTGTACTGGTGGTTATTTTCAGTACTGTAATTGTGAAAATTATGCCGGTTAACTAGTCCACTGTTAACGAAAGTAGCTTCATCGGTAAATAGGATTTTGTTAAAGAATGTTCTTCTTTGCCTTCTTTTTCAAGAAATCGTAAACAAAATGCAAGCCTCTTTTCAAAATCGTGTTCGTATAAATTTTGGTGCATTTCAATGTGATATGGATGACGACTATGTTTTTTAAGAATTCCTTTAACACTTGATTGACTTACATCTACTTCTTTAGATACACATCTTGTACTAATGTTAGGATTTTCGATTACTGATTGCAACACCAATAAATCCGTATTTTTGTTTTTTCCAATTCTCGTTTTTTATATGCCACGCTACCTGTTTCACAAAATCTTGCCAATAGTCTTTCAAATACTTCCTTGCGAAGATGATTTTCTCAAGGAAATCTTTCTGCATACACTCGTGCTGCCAGTAAACAATTTTCCAAACATTCCCCAAGAATTAAAATCATATTGACACGATCTTCTAACTTATACTTCTTCATTTTATAGTCAATGACAAAAAACTAGATATGAAATTAGCAATCCTTTATTAACATTAAGCACATTTGACAGATACTAAATTAAAGTCACAGCCTCCGTTGTGAATAAAATATAAATTTTATGTATCTTTAATAAACTAATACAAATTACTCGGAACATATTAAAAATAGACATACGAAACCCTTAACAACCATCGAAGACATGAAACTACGTATTCAAAATGCATTTGCCACGATAACTGCTGATATGCTAAGGAATGTGAGAAGATCATTTGAAAAAAAGATAATAATGTGCATTCGTGAAAATGGACATCATATTGAACATTTAGTATAAATTTTGTATTAAAATAATAAAATGCACTAATTTTAGTCATTTAATGCAAATTACTCGAAAAGTATTAAAAATAGGCATACGAAACCCTTAACAAATAAACTGTATTTTTGTATGGCAAATTCAAAAATGTAATAAAATACAGGGTGTTCCATTTAAAATAACAAAGAAATTGCACAAAAAAGATGATGAAAATGAAACCAATTGTCAGGAACACCCTGTATAACAATTTATTATTGTAATTATACCGATAGAAAACCTGCAAGGTATAGAATAAATAAGCAAAAAAAATTACAGCTTGAAATTGACTTGATAAGCTGCAATTAATTATTTTCAAGAAGACTGGATTTTCACAAAATCTCAAATAAATCGAAAACTATCAAACTTAGCTATAAGGTACGTTTAATAAACTAACATTATTTTTTAAAAAGTAATTGAAAAATTTAATAAAATACTGGGCGTTCCATTTAAAAAAACATAACTTTGATGTTACTCGAATTTGAAACACCCTGTATATGTGAGATTAATTTTAAATTGCAGCCGTTACTAATCCACATATGCCTGTAAAAGGACTTTTTATTATTTCTTACCGTTTGCCCAGGAGATTCCGTCCCGTTGAGCTTGACTCACCATATGTTTCAAGAAGGTTGACAAAGGTGAACTTAAATTCAAATTAATTTATAACACTTGACAACTACTATTCATCTAAAGCACTATCACTAGATTTTAATTTATTTGCTGCGTGTTACTGGGTCCTGGTGGGAAGTTGAAGCATTCTCATTAATGTGGGATGAACTTGTGGTTGTTAATCTCATATTATTCGTAATTTCTTCAGTTATAACTAGTATTGGAGTATATTGTTTCTTTAAAATCATTCTCCAGACTGATGGAATACGAGAACTATCATCACGTTTGTTCAAAGCGTTAGGACGTTTTTCAATTTCTATAGCTTCACGTATGATGCGTTCTTGTAGATTATACAGTGGAGCTATCAATTTTCTTTCTGTTTATGACCAGTGTTAATGTGATGAGTGGCTAAAGAAGATGACATATTGTGATGTTTTATAGCCAGGTTCTTGAGCTCTAACTCGTGGAAACTTATTTACGAGGAGGATACACTACAAACTATTAAACAATTTAGGAAACTTAGAATTAAAAAATCAAAATTAATTTTTGGCTTAATGTTTCTGAAAAGATGCCGATACAATAAGGTAATTCCTAAAACCTTCCATATAAAACCACGTCCTAACATATATGGATACAACGTAATTTTAAAGAAAAGAAGTCAAGTACTAATTAAAAAAGCAATTCACAAACAAAGAAGTAAACTTAATAGCATTAACGAAATCCTTTTTGAAACATTTCAAACCTTATCAAAATCATCAATTCATCCACTTATTTTTGATACAGTTGACAGATTAATTGAAATTGCTGTTGAATTATGTGTTAATCAAAAAATAATAAGGCAGAAACAAAAATTCGATAGCCTTTATATTAAGTCACATAAAGAAATACCATCAAGTAACACTCTTCATAATCTTAGCAATTTTACTATTGATAAACGTACAATTGATGTTTTAGAAAAAGGATTTAACTACGCTATTACACCAAATGTAATTCCAGTAGAGAAAATACTTACAAATGTTGAAGTAGCACTATGAAATGTAGAACCAGTCACAGCTGATGGAATTCGATTGGAAGTTGCTAACATCCTGAAAAAAGCTCGTCCACCAAAGTAAGATTTAAGCACAAAACAAATAAATGCTTTAAAGGAACTTAGAAAGAACGAGAACATTTTAATACTTCCCGCTGATAAAGGAAATTATACGGTGATCGTTAACACAGAAGACTACAATAACAGGATGATAGATTTATTAGATACTCCTGAATATAAGAAAACTAATTCTAATCCTACTACATATTTGGAGAAGAAAACAAAGATGATAATAAATTCATCAAATTTACATGATGATATGAAATTAAAAAGCAACAGATCCCTAGAGAAAAAAGTTTCAGAACCCCGAAGATTTATGGATTACCAAAAATACACAAAAAGGCGGCTGAGACCAATCGTAAGTGCTTATAATTCTCCTGCTCACATACTTGCAAAATATTTAGCCAAAATGCTTCAGTCTATTTGTGAAAGTGCTAGTTCATATATTAAAAATTCTCTAGACTTTTTAAATAAACTTAAGAACGTTCATCTAGATACTAGTGGTATGTTTGTTAGTTTTGACTTTGTCTCTTTTTTTACGAAAGTTCCTATTTAGGTGCTCCTATGGGTTCACCTCTTTCGCCTGGCATTGCGAATGCCTATATGGAAGACTTTGAAATTCATGCTTGTAATTCAGCAGTGCGTAAACCTAGTGTTGGTATCGCTATATGGATGATACATTTGTTATTTCTCATGGTTTAGATACACTAAATAGTTTCCTGCATCACTTAAATAATATATATGAGAACATTAAATTCACAATGGAAACAGCATCAAATAACAAATTACCATTTTTAAATGTCACTATAACAAAACACGATGACAATACTGTTCAACACACCTTATTTAGAAAAGCTACACATTCTAGCCGATAGCTTAAAGCACAATCCCATCACCATCCCAGCCATCTTCACGCTGTGATTAAATCTCTTACCATCAGATCTATTCGCTTATCAGATGAAAACTCAAGAGATAAGGAACTAGCAGAATTGACCAATATTTTTCAACATAATGCATATTCGTTAAGAACTATTGATAAAACTATGAAGGCTTGTTTCAGGCATCCCACCAAACAAAATATTTCATACGAAGAATCCAAAAAGTTAATTATATTACTTTATATTAAACGCTTTACTGACAGCATTGGAAAGAAATGTACAAAAAACATATTTCGGACTGTGTTTCAACCTCATTGTACCATCCAACAGTTGTTACGTAACGCTAAAGATAAAATACATGTGCGAAAGTCAGGGCGTGTATGAGATTTCCTGTTGTGGTTGTTTTGGCTCTTACATTGGACAAACCAACAGGAGGTTACATGTTAGAGCTCAAAAACACTACCTGGCTATAAAACATCACAATATGTTATCTTCTTTAGCCATTCATCACCTTAACACTGATCATAAACTGACCACTGAGGAAATAAAAATGATCGCTCCACTGTATAATCTACAAGAACGCATCATATTAATAATCAGATTATTAATGCCAAAATTACGTCTCGACAAATAGATTTTAAAATACACTTGAAATTTAGATGCAATAAAAATAGTCGACTATTTATCGAGGTCTTGTTATATTACCGTCGAAAAATTAAAAATATGGAAACTAGATTTTAAAGATTTCGCACGCGAAACATTAATAAAAGTGAATAAAACTTGTAGGTAGAAATTTATAAAAAGAGTGGTCACCTGTGTTCTCTTAGGATATTTCCAACGGTGGTTTGATTTATTCTCAAGTCTCGGGCTATACCTCGTGTGCTTACATGAGGGTTATAATTTACATATGTCAAAACATTTATTTATTTATTTAATATATTAACTACTGTATAAGTGTAAGATTGTTAAAATTTCCCGTTAAACCGGAAACGAACACAACTATTGTTTTTTAAATGACACCCCTGTATATTTTTTTAGCCTATCTGATTCCTCATTATTTTTTCTTTCTGTAAATATAAAATTTTATGGGTATTATATCAGAAAATTTTGTTGTAAATCGCCAAAAACTATTTGAAGGCGTACAAGACCACTATTTAAAAAACAAAATAGCTGTTGCCATGGAAAACGGAAACAACTGCTTTTATTATTAGTATTTATTAGAATAGTAAGAAATCAGGAAACGGATACATAAACAAAATACAAAATTCAACAAGTAATAAGCACGTATTTTTTAACTACAACGATGGCATGCAGGAAAATTATTTTATAAATTGTTCAAAATTACCACCATTTTGTGCAACACATGCCTCTTGCCGCTTTAGAAGTTCATGATGTGTTGTTCTATGTATCACATCGGGTGTTAACTGCATACAAGCCAACCGGATTTTGTTTTTTAAATCCTCTACATTTTGTGGCGGATCTGCATAGACTAGTGTCTTAAGATAGCCCCATAAGAAATAGTCCAGAGGTGTAATAGCGGTCTTGGCGTCATTTCCACTGGTCTATGGGTGGCAATTAAACGCCCATTAAAGGTTTCGTTTAGATATTCAATAACAGTGTTACTAGTATGAGCAGGCGCTTCGTCCAACTGAAAGTACATACTTCGTCGCAATGCTAGTGGAAAATCTTTTAACATGGTCAAAAGCTCCGTATTTAAAAAATGAAGAAATCTTCTTGCAGTGAGAGTTGCGTCATAAAAAAAAGGTCCCAATAATCTGTCTCCTATTAAACCGCACCAAACGTTAGTACCCCAAACGGTTTGATGGTTTGTATTTAATGTCCAATGTGGGTTTTCGTCCGACCAGAAACGATTACTTTGTTTGTTGATAACGCCATTATTGGTGAATTTTACTTCGCCGGTCCACAAAATTCTGTCTAAAATGCCTCGGTCATCTTCCAGTTGTTCCACTAACCACGCAATAAATGTTAATCGGCGTTCGGGATCTGCTGGACGTAGGTGTTGCACTAAATTTGGTTTATAGGGGTACAGCTTGTGTTTGTTTAATGTCCTCTGAACATATCCAAATGATGTTCCTACTTCCTGAGCTTCCTGCCTAATAGACGAACGTGGATGTAGTCAAACATACGCTAACTCTGCAATTCTCGTTCTTCGTTTATCGGATTATTTCACTGGGGTTCTCTATTTTGGATTTTTAGTCCACGAAATGCTCCATGTTGCCTTAATGAATTTTCAATTTTGTGTAAGTAAGTATGTGGAGGGTGATACCTGTCAGGAAATCTTTCTGAATAGAGGGCGGCTGATCTTCGTGCGTTGCGATTACACTCGCCAAATATTAACATTAAATCGACCTTTTCACTATTATTCATTATGTAGTTGCCTAATAATTGCATACATTAACGTTGTATTTATAAATGCCGTCACAGCTTAAGAAATTACATATAAAAACTAATTTTGAAAGATGTGAAACAATCTGAAACAACTTCACAAAGCAGTTGTTTCCGTTTTTCATGGCAATAACTATTTTGTTTTTTAAATAGTGATCTTGTATTCCTTCAAACAGTTTTTTGCGATTTGCAACAAAACTTTCTGATATAATACCGATAAAATTTTATATTTACAGAAAGAAAGAATAATGAGGAATCAGATAGTCTAAAAAAATATACAGGGTGTCATTTAAAAAACAATAATTGTGTTCGTTTCCGGTTTAACCGGAAATGAAAAAAAAAATTTGATAGCCCTATTAAATGTAGCACATGGCCGTAAACTAAAAATAATAATAATAAGTTATTGAATGGTTCCTCTACTTTGGGTCACACTGTATATACAGGGCGTTCAAACACACATTACAATATATATATATATATATATATATATATATATATATATATATATATATACCGTGTCCAAGATAAGAATGCCCACTAGGGGGATCTCGGAAACGGTAAGAGATGGAAGGTCGGTTAAATGGAACAAAAGTTAGGTAACACGTCAATATATCGAATTTTTCATTATTTGAAAAATATACTCCTACCATATTGTTTTTAGGTAAACACAAAATGTAATTAACTCAAAGACCACCAAACAAACGTAATACGGACAACAATCAATTATGACAGGTAGGTAAACAAAATGCAAAGCTAACTTATTTTTATCAACTGCATCAGTACGACGGAAGGTGTATTTTAACTGTTTAATTAATAGTATTTTCGCTAAATACATACTTGTGAATTATTTTATTCGCAACAGGCATTAGAAAATGAGAAAACATTATTTTATAATAATTTTACAGTTTTCTAATGTTTCTAGTATTAGTTTTAACAGTACGTTTTGGATGTTTTACATTGAATATGAATTTTCTCATCCTAAACGTATCAAAAATATAAAGTGTGATATATCGTTGAATTCAGAATCAAGGAGAGAATTTAAATATGGCAAAAATAATTTTTTCATGTATTTAAAAAAATAAAGTTGATGATGGTTGCTAACAAACGAAACGTTGTATCAAAAATTGCAGCATTAAGTAGAGCTAGAAAAGTGGCAATGAAAATGTGCTCTTCTTTTCTTGATAGCTCTTCTAATAAGGTCAGAAAAAAATAAAAACGAAAATCAGTAAATTCAAATGTTTTCAAATATCTCAAAAACTAACAGAGATATTCGAGTTCTACAAAGACCATAAATACATCCTCTCAAACGCGGAACTGCGTAACTTTTGTTCCATTTGACCGACCTTCCATGTCTTACCGTTTCCGAGATCCCATAGTGGGCATCCTTATCTTGGACACGGTGTATATATATATATATATATATATATATATATATATATATATATATATATATATATATATATAATACACAGGGTCCGCCTTTGGGAGCTGATCCTATGAGTATCTGCTAAACTAAACTTACTATAATTTAGAAAATTTGGTGACAGGGTAATGATGTTAGGGCTAACTCATCTAAAATATTCTCACGTTCGTACCACTTCCTGTTATACCGGAAGTCGGTACTTAGTCGCTTTAAAAAAAACCATTTTTCTAAAAAAATTGACAGATGCGGTCTTAGTAATAACTCGTTAATTGTTCTGTTCCTGTCAAACAATTTGAATAAACCTTTGAGGTGTTGTAGTAGGCAAAGGTTTATTGCAACAGTCTGCAAAAAATGACATTTGTATTTTTCATAAAAATAAAATTATGAATGTCTAAACTTGACTATCAAAAAATGCCAGTTACTCAAAAAAATCAAATGGAAACCCCTATCTTTTATTATTCAGATCGATTTAACGTCAAAAGTTAAGGTAAGTTTGTTTATAACTTTATTTGCCCAAACGTAACAGTTTCATACTTATTATCAAAAAAGTCCCAATTTTAAAATTTGTGATAAAAATGAGCTACATACTTAAATCTAGTATTCCTTGATCGTGGTCACCATGGAAACCAAATAATTGAGAATTGAAATAAAGAAAAATATTTGAAAAAGTTCCTGCAAAAAATTATAAAAATTGATAATTTTGTGATTCAAAAGTATTCAAATAGAAATTTTCTAAGTAATTTTCAAAGGTATACAACATAAGTGTAAAAATTTAATCCTTTATGAGTAAATCGAAAAAAACTACTTTTTACTGCGGAGGTAATACATACTTATCAGCGCATCATTACACGATAAAGTCGCTTATTTAGTATTTCTTGCTCGTGATCAAATGTAAATTAATTTACAATAAATGTTCAGAATGTTGCCCGTTAGACGCAAGACATTGTCGAACCCGTCTTATAACGGCTTCATTTGTAGCCCTTTGAATTTCTTGGGGAGAAAGAGAATAGAAGGCATTTTGCACTCTTGCAATGCAATCTTCTTTAGTCGTTAGTGGTGTAGCATAAACAATAATTTTAATTCGACCCCAAAGATAAAAATCAATTGGCGTAAGATCAGGTGACCTAGGTGGCCATGGAAAGGGACCATTATTGGAAAACCAACTATCTTCAAAAATTTCATAAAGTTTCATGGAAACAGCGTTGGTGTTGTGAGGAGGCGCACCGTCTTGTTCGTACCATAAATTTTCCCTTTCTAGATTTAATCGGGGTTGAATTCGAGTGTTTAATATCTCAAGATAATTTTCTCCTAGAAATTAAAGTTGTAATCATAAATCGCAACAATCAACTATTTTAAACCTCTCAAATTTTCGTCAAATATTCCGAATAGCACAAAATACCTTAAAATTCCAAATTTCCTGAAAATGGCATTCGCGAATTGGATTGCCATTTTCGTTATTCCAGTAATGCGAGTTTCGGCGATTAAATATGCCATTTTTCGTAAATTTAGATTCGTCCGTCCATATATTAGTCAAAAAATTAGGAATTTGTTGTATTTTCTGCAAAATTGTTTCACAAAATTCGATACGTTTCAAGAAATCCGCTTCTTTCAAATGTTGAACTAATTGTAAACAGTATGGTGTAAACTTATGTTCTTAAGAATTCTTCTGATAGTTGTTGGTGTTCGAGCATTTGATTAGTTAATAGTAAAATTCAGTATAATATTAAATTTTATTTTTTGTTGTTTTTTGCCACTTTTATTATTATGATTTATGTTAATAATCAATAATATTGTTCTCAATAGTTAGTTTAATTTGTAGATTAATTTTCATTTAATTAAAATACATAATATGTCAAGGTTGCTTTGATATAAATTTAATTGTGTAATTTGACACTTTCTCATTGGCAGATTATAAACATATGATATATGGTTGAAAAGCATTTTTTATGAAGAATTCAAAATGCAAAAATCCAATATGGCGTCCATAAGAAAATCGAAAGTTGCGTGCATTATCTCAAAATCTAGTAGGCCTAGATTTTTTCAAAATCATTTTGAAATCCTCGCTACCTGTTACCCCATCCTGCAAAAATCGTGGATGTATCTCTTGCAAGAAACAAGATATAGCGATTTTAGAAAACGCATATTTTCAGTTATCACCCTGTGTCTAGTAAATGGAAGGATTTTTGACATGTAACCATTGTTACTTCTTGGGCATATAATGACGCAACTTTTTCTCCATTTAACCATCTTCGTATCTCTAACGGTTTCCAATATCCCCATGCATTTCATCTTAAACTGGACACCCTGTATATATATATATATATATATATATATATATATATACATTACAGTTAAAGCAAAAGTAAAAATGATTAATTTGGTAATCCTGAAGTAGTTTAATTTTACTGAGTTAACCTCGATGTATTGTTTGGTACGAAGTCCAATGTTAACACATTATTACGGATTATAATTGTATTGTGATGATTATTTTGCAAAAATGGATACACTTCTTAATGTGGCTTTAAAGTATAGAATACATATATACTCTATTAGTAGTAGTAACAGCACTTAAGTGGTAGTTCAAGCCGATTTGTTCTATTAATCTACTATCCACCTCAAATTTAGGTGAATTTAGATAACATGCATTAATATTGTTATTTATTGATACTTTTAGACACTATATAAGAACATATTGTCACTCTCCACTAAATTATTTTAATTTTATAAAAGTGAAGGACACAAAGAAATAACATCGGAAATATCGTTTATGGATGGTGCCAGAGATTTGATAAATCATAGGCGCCGGTTTCTGGAAATATGTATGGATGCTCTAGCTATGTGCATAGTTAATAATAATATTTAAAAAAATTATGCAATATGTGTGATCTAGCGCCAGCAACCCTCATAAATGATCCTAAGATGCGCATGCTCCGTATTCAGTTATTCACCTTTTCTGTGCTCTACAAATGAACTTTAATTGCGCATGATCAAGGTAAAAAAATGGATATTAAATCTACAGTAACCTAGGTTACCGTAGATTTATATGATCATATATAATACCACTAGAGAAAAAATTTTGTCGGCAAAATTTGCGATGGTGTTATGAAAGTGTGTTGCTTGGCAATTTCGCGAATGACATTTGTAACAAAACCACGAGCCGTCAGGCGAGTGGTTTTAAATGTCATGAGCGAAATCCTCAAGCAACACTTGAATATCACCATCGAAAATTTTGCAGACATAAATTTCTCGAGTTATTCGACATGACTATTTCACGAGACAAATTAAAATTACACACATATTTTAATATTTAGCTTTTATTGAACAAAGAACAGAATATGTAACATAAACACACGCGCTAACATAAACACACGCGCTGTCAATTTGACAATTTTTTATTACAAAGCATACTTAAAATATTTTATAAACGTCAAAATTTTATCACTTATCAATACCAACTTGTAGGTTTTGCCAAATTTTATCAAGCAACGTGTTTTGCCGCTGAAATACGTTCGTTACTATGGCGATTTCCTAAGTAAAATGTTAACGAGTGAAATAGTCAAATAAAAAACTGGAAATAAATCTACGGTAACCTACGTTACCCTAGATTTATTGTCCATTTTTTTACTCTAGTTGTCTGAAGGTCGGGCCGGGTTCATTTGTCGGAGCATGCGCATCTTAGGATCATTTATGAGGATTGCTGGCGCTAGATTTTACAATATGTGCGCTAATCATCCAACTTTCATACAAAAAAACTTTGATACATAATTTCAGTGTTTAATTTTTTTTTTTTTGTTAATTTATATTAATACCAAAAATTATAAATCAAGAATCAAAATCTCTCTATAAATACACAAAAAAGTTAATTATAATAATTCCCGGTAAGGGCTTACTGATACTTTCAAATAAGTACCTATGATAATATTATTATTATTATATTTGTGTGATTACGATACGTTTACACTCGTCAAACACAGTAACATACAGTAAAAATGTACCAAAACTAAAATCACAAAATGCATTATTAAGTGATCCTTAATTTTTTGTTTAAAAATATTCAATGGGACCGATTTGAGATCAGATAGTAGTACGTTAAAGAATTTTATACAATAGTAATTTAACGAATATTTTGATTTATGTATTCTAATACTATGGTGATACATGTTAGTTCTATTTCTGGTGTTATTATTATGTATTTGGTCATGATGTTTATATTTGTTTTTATTTTTGTAATTGTAGATTAAGCAGTAAAAAAGTATTTTAACTGCACGACGTTGAAGTGAGAATAGTCTAGACGCATGCGGAGAATAGCCCTATGCTAGGATTGCATATAAAAGATTGTAACAAACTTGGAACGTGTTGTTAATAATTCACCTCTTTGTGGACAATTAACGTGCATTTTGTGCAGCGTGTGTTGCATATCTAGCTGCATAAAAACATGCATTTAATAATTTAGTTAGAACTCGTACGTATAGCTTTTGCACATTCAGTTTTCAGACATGTTCATGCGCAATAGACCACCTTAGCGTCGTTTTTGGTTGACTTAAGGTGGATGTAAGCATCCATTTTTGCTTTGTTAAATATTTTTTATTAAAAGTGCTATAAATTTTATGGTGAGTTATTTAAAGTTATTTTATGTTTGAGACGTTTGCATTTCAGGCATTTTTTTATTTTTTATTTTCATATTTACGTTTTATTTTTTACTTTAACTTCACCTTTACACGTTTACGCCATTAAATAGTTTACCGTTAATCTAAGTTACGGTTTACGGTATTAGTACGATTAATCAAGATTGAGATTTATGCATTTGGGAATTATAAAGCATACAAATCCAGATTTATTTCAACCTGAAGTAATATTACGCAACAATTTCCAAAATCGCTAACACGGCATGCATCTATTTCGTTATCTACAGTGTGACCAAGAATAAGGTATTCTGATCCCATTAATTACTCAAAATAACATTTTTTCATTAGGTTATAACCCTACTAACATCAGCATTAAGTATTTCTGTTTATAATTAAATACAGGTTGTGTTAATAAAATTTGTGATTGTAGAAATTTTCTTTTAACTTTATTGGATAATGGTTCACTTATTTATTCCATATTTAAAAACAAGTTGGCGTCCGAGTATTTAACAATTAGTTTCAGGGAGAAGCAACCTCGATTTTAAAGCGAACATATCTAGGTATATGTAAATATTTTTTGGTTAATAAGGCAAATCGATAATTTTATGAACCTGGCCCACTTTAATCTTTTGAGCAAAAGGCACAAAATCTTCTATTTATTACCCAAACTGTTAAGTAGCTAAAATTTGTAGCCATGGGTGTAGAAGTATACGTATAGAACCTTAAGGATGTGTACAAGATGAGACTGGAACAATGAATAATATGTCATCATTAGTACATCTTCAGAAACAGAATTTTTTAACCGACGTAGACAATAAATTGTTTTACAAAGTTTTATTAAAACAGTGTTTATGTGTTCGGGCCATTAGAAAGAACAATCTATTGGACACCCAGAAACCTAATATTTGTATTAGTACAATCGAGTGTGGAAGTCGCAAATAGTTTCTGAGTTTTAGAATGATTTAAGGATAACTCGTTCGCAGTTAACCAGTTTGATACCGATGTTAACGTATTTTGATCCATTTTAGCCAATTCGATTGCAGAATCAGACTTATTTATGACGGTAGTATCGTCGCCAAAGAGAATTAATTTAGCTTCAGTACTTAGGGGCAAGTCATTTATATACATACGGAACAGTATGGGTCCCAGAATAGACCCTTGCGGAACACCTATATTTAATATTTTTTCTCTAGACACTCTAAGTTATTTATTTTCACAAACTGCTTTCTGTTGCATAAAAATTAACGAAATAACGTGCAGCTATTGTTATCGAAATTAGATTGTTTTAACTTGCTAGTAAGTATTTTGTGAGAAACACAATCGAAAGCTTTACATAGATCAATTGAAGTAATTGAACAAATAGATTTATCCTCAAAACATTCCGTTATTTCAGATGCAAAGTCTAGGATAGCATCAGATGTGGATCTACCTGATGTGTAACCAAACTGATGGTTATATATTAAACAGTTGTCTTCTAAATATTGCATTATTTGATTTTTAATAACTTTTCGAAAATTTTGCTAAATATAGGTAATATTGAGACTGGACGATAGTTAATGATATCATTGCAATCACCTTTTTTATGAACGGGGAATAACAGAAGCGATTTTTAAGGTACCAGGAAAAATATTACAACTGATGCAATAATTTATGATTTTAGTAAGAGGAATAACTATAATATCTTTTTTGCACGATTGAGCTTTTTCGTTTATTTACCATATGTTTCCAAGACGGTAGGATATGTTTACTGCTTGCGAGGCCCAACTCGTCGGTCAGATTTTACTTACCGACGTCTTTTACTTACCAACGTAAAATTATGTATAGGTACTATATTTCACAACAATAAGAACAAAAAATTTGGACATTACTATTTAAAACGTCACTTTTGACTTTTTTTTATTTAGTAGAAATTAAATAATTTCAATTGTGGTAAATTTAATACAATCGTGCAAAAAACAGTATGAGCATCACGAAGATTAAGGGTTGTACCGGTCTCCGGCGAAATGGCCCTCGACCGGTAAACGTCCCTTACTGTTCTTGATACTCAATATACTATAACACACTTAATTACCTCTGCAGTAATACCATAACTATCTCTGCTTTTTCCACTTCTTAGTGCTGTAATTTCGTCCCTTACTTGGTTGTAGGTTACTGGTCTAAAAAAGAAATGAAGTTGGTCTATCGAGTGTTTAGGAATGAACGAGTTTGAGGCAGTAAATATTAGTGGCACTGGTTTTAATGTTACTTACAATACCTAGCGCTACATTTGCAAAATGATCATTTAACGATTCTGCCGGTAATGTATATTCAAAGTTTCGGTCCTTGGGGCACCTTGTCGAATTTATTATCTTCCAAATAGTCTTCATTGTATTTCTGGAATTTGAATTCGCTTTGATTTTACATTTGATAATTTCTTTTCTGTAAACTATACGATAATTATTTTTTATATCTTTTATTTCTGCACTAGGATTTTTTTGTACATATCGCTAATTAGATGAAACAAATCTCTGATTTTTCTCAACGTATGGTTAAACCAGTGTACCTTATTTATACTAGACTGAACTTTAACTTATTTCAAAGGAAAGCACAAGTTAAATAAATTCGTGAAATTGTTGAAAAACATATCAAATTTGTTACAAGCATTAATTTCTAAACTGCCAATAAAACTTCCGTCGCTTTCATGGAGATAATTATAGAACAAAAACTTACCATGTTCAGTTATTGGTCTAATGACATTTTCGGAACTATACGTATTAAAATTAAGAGATATCAGAAAACCAAAAGTCACATTTTTTTACAGTGAAGTTGTTGATATTTACAAAGATATTGTCCAAACAGTGTATGCCTCTGGAACTAAAATCGACAGTTGGTTTCAGGTTAAAAGTTGTAAAGAAGTCAATTACAAATGAAGAATCGTTATCAACGCAGTTTAATTTTACATTAAAATCTCCACACACAAGGATAGTCTTTTGTAAGTCAATAAATTAATAAAATTTACAAATTTTTTTTAATCACCTTTTGAGGAACGGTATGGATTTAAAGTATAACCATTAAGACTAGTAATGTATATTGCAGATATTTCACAGTGGATTTCTGTAGAAAGTTCATTGATATGTGGGAATTCTTGATATTTGTTTACAAAGTGCTGCTTTATAAATATCATTACACCACCATGCAAGAATGTTTCTCGTGCTAAACAGCTTGCCATGTTGAATTTAGAAATTTTGAATGTGTCCAATTCGATTCTTTTTAGCCAGTGCTCACCAAAACAGAGAATATGAAAGTTTTTATCGCACAAAAAAGCTTCAATTTCACTAACTTTTTTACGTATTGACTGTAGGTTTAAGTAAAATTATGGAAATTGTAATTTGGCTGTTTTCTGCTATTTTTCATTAACACTAAAAATTGAGTTGTTCTTTATTCTATTGTAGTTTGCAATTCAGTCGACGTAATAAAATAATTATTCTAATGAAAACGTGTTCCGCCTCTGAATATTTCGCTGTATAAATATATTTTCGATTTCATTGTGGTTTACTTCCCTTAAAATTTCTTTATATGAATTAAGGATAACACAGTCCTTTAATCTCGGCTGTGTTATGGTGGTCCTTAAAAAGGTTTTGAATTTTCGTAAATCTGAAAATTTCTTTAAGAAGTACATGATGTTACAGGAATAGTAAAAAACAACTTTAAAGCTTTAAAATTCTCCGAAAATAAATCTTTCAAATGTACATTTTCTTAAAAATATAAAGCTATTTCTGATACTGAATGAAAATTTTTCCCTCCAGTACTATCAAGCAACATGCTTTTTTGTTACAGTCTTTCCATGTCAAAATTAGGACTATAATTTTCCTAAATTATTTTAGTATTTTGTTTATTTACAAAAAAGTTTCAATATCTTTTGCCCATTTTATTCCATTCGTAGTAAATCGATTGTTAATGCTCTAAATCCAAGTATCTATGATTTCGTAATGTACAACTCTTCAGGGGGAAGCATCCTTTTGTTGGCAAAACTGATTCTTCAATATTAAAATTATCTTTTTCAGTAACTATTTGTTCGTTGAGTCTGAAGTGTCTCAACAAGACAATTAATTTTTTTTTATTGTATCTGCGATGTTAGTGTTAACTTTTTGGACATTAGCATTCAAAACATCAATATTTTTAGTAAAAAAAATTCAAACGAATAGATTTTTCAAGAAACCTATTTGCCTTTGCTCCTGCTTCACTTTTTTCATTACTTTGGTTTGACATAAATTCACACATTTCTTTATAATTGTCTAACAGAGATTTTAAAGATGGTACGCGTAGGCAACAGTATATAATGTTTGTGCATCAGTAGTAAAACGCGTTTCATAAAGTCCCAAGAAATATTCATCTATTTCTAAATTGGCGTCCACATTTCGAAAACAAACCGAAAATTGTTCTTTTTTTGACCTATCTGCTGTTTCATCCGCGATACCTGAAAATATTATATTTTGCTTAATCGTAGTAACTATTTTATTGCGAACATTATCAGCTAATGTGCTCAGTATTTCAATGATAATATCGTGCGATATCCATTTAAGGTTATTACGGCTCATCCATGTATTAAGTTCTTTAGAATCTTCAGTTCGAAGATTTAAAAGCTGAATAAAGTTTGAGTCTTATTCTGTATGGCCTCTGAATGCAATAATTTTAAGCAGCGTAGTTCTTGCAGTTTTCATTTCTGACCCTTTAGCCTTTGACATAGCTACGATCACGTTTACTCCTTTGTCAATTGCAATCATAGCCTCTACCGTGTACCTATACATTTCTGATTTTTTGTGATATCGAAATCTCTGAAGTACTTTATTCCATTTATTAAATCCTTGCAAAACAAACAATTGATTCGACAGCTTTGCATAGGTGGAATTCATTGGAATTTTACGTTTTAAGTATGCATTTTGGGATAATTCACAAAAGACTTTGGAAACATCCTCCTTATAATGTAGCCACCCGAATGTATTTTTCAAGTTTGGTTGAAAACAACGCCCTGGTATTTTACCCCTCTTTAATGGCGGATTCGGATTATCTTGTACTTTAGAAGTAGAAGCAATCTCTTTGGTATTACTCTCCATCTTGTTCTCCTCTTTGCAAATTTCTGAAGTTTCTTGGTCCTGATCCACTGGTGTATCTTTTGAATCATCGACTTGAGATAAAGATGACTGTGAAGACACGGACTCAAAGGGTGCGGATGCTGGAACCGTTTTAATTTTATCCATATCTAAAACGAAAATTTGAAAAAAATATTCTATAAGTGAATAAAGTCAACACGTGAAACACGTAATTAATAAATGAAATTTTATTCGCACAATAAATAAATATACATTTTTTTTAAATTAAATTTAATTTGCCCTTATACTCCTCTGAAATACTAAAAGCCAAAACACTTACCTTGACAAATTGATGAGTAATAGCAATGACTAACAATGTCTTTAAAATATCTAATTAAAATTAAAAAATCTAAAAACACTTGGCACCACCTTCACTCTAATTTATTAATTGTCTATTGTCTTAGATTATACTGCAAACTGAAAAAAATCAGCGTATCTGGCAGCGGCAGCCGCTATCAGTGTCGAAACGATATACCGTTTTTCATTTTTAAACTGTATAAGTCATATAATTATATACTGTTACCATTGTTAATTAAATCTTATCAACAAAACTGCAAGTGTGCAAAATGTAGCTATGTTCAAACATCCTTTATTTTAATAATAAACCGAGTATCGCTCGCGCGTCGTGCAATAATAGATAAGCAGAAGATACAACAACATTTTCAAATACGTCACACTAACGTCACAAGCTCCGCCTGTAACAGCTGATCTTGGACAACCTGTATTAGTGTTTAATAGGAACCTACGTGTTTTGCTGTGATTTTTGTATGTTTTCTCCAGAAAAAACAGTGGTAATTGACTTATTGTAGTGTTAGTAATATAGCGTTAAGGTACTTCATAGTTAATTAGTGAACACTATTAGTGTATATTATAGTTGGGTTAGATTTTATGAACACATTCGTGCCTTTACGACATTACAATAGAAATTTGTAAGTATTTTGTTACTTGCTTTAATAAAGTAAAGCCCATGTGAAGTTTGGTAAATAATATTTCTTTCCAGAAAATATACCTTTAAGTGATTATAATTAAATCTCAGTTTTATTAACATTATCAAAAAATGATTGAACTTATTTGTAGTAACTACATGTGGTGCTATTTTGATAAAAGGTTCAATTAAAAGAGCCTCACCTTGAATGTAATTCTTTAATTTGACGGGTTTGATGATAACTAACCTAAAACTCGTACCAACTTTTCAATATTATGTAGAATAATCGTTCTGGTGAATTGTATCAATACAAGCCTCATCTACAAGTATTAGCACAGAAACATTTTCACCGCCTACGATTTTCGATAAAATTGTCAGATAAACAATCGCATCCCATAAGAACCTGTGTTAAAGTTGTCAAACATCAGGCAAGATCACAAGGTCACTTGAAAATGCCTAATAGGGGTTATTGTAAATTTGTAGCTAATGATACATTAGGTATGGTCATTGATTGTAAGATTTTAAAATAATTTCAATTTTTTTAGCTTTATATCAAAAAATGCATTTAAATTTAGATTTCAACTGAATAATTCGTATGGGTGCTCCGCACCCATTACAAATTTGATATAGGTGCTTATGCACCCAGAGCACCCATGCATTCGGCGCCACTGTGATACAAACCACATTTAGTAGATTGATAGTTCAGTGAATTAATGATAGTTTGTACAATTTGCCAATTGTTTCTCAAATATAAAAGAGAAATTACATTTAATAATGCATTATAGGCTCTCCGTTGCAGTTATATATATATATATATATATATATATATATATATATATATATATATATATATATCTGGTTTCATTGTTGAATGTACATTTCCATAATTTGTATGTAGAAAACAAAATGAGAATATAATACCTTACCTTACCTTACGTTTATATTATGGAAATTACCTTCATATACGGTCTACAGTTCGTTTTTTTGTACGTTGAAAACAAATGAAAATTATCGTACCTTACCTTACGTTCATATTATGGAACTTAATGATACCTTCATATATGGTCTACAGTTCGTTTATTTGTACGTTGTTGGCAAATGAAAATTATCGTATGTTTATCTTATGAATGGAAAATGAATTTCTGATGCTACAGTTCGTTTTAAGACGAAATTATATTTATTTTCAGTACATGTAAGTAATACGTATCCTTTTAATAAGTTTAAGGAAGTAAACAAATCTAGTGTTATTTTGATACGGTTATAAAGGAACAGTTGTTTTCTGTTCCTAAAATAAAAATATAACCTACCTTAACCATAATATTTGTTGACATAGGTCAGTATATATTTTATTCTTGAATAAAGTGTTGATCATATTACATTTTAATGTTAAGTAAAGTTAGATTATATTCTCATATAGTTGTGTTGGATTTAGTAATATCGTAAATCTTCATGAGAAATATCGTTTTAGTTATTTTATGCTGATATTAATCAGATATTTTGCTTTATTAAATATACATATAAATACAGTTGTTTATTATTTATTCAGATTACCTATTATGTTAATAAGGTACAACTTTCTCATTTTTTTGTATTTTAATTATTAAACCTATAAATTGAGTGGCGTCCAACAAAACAAATGCTTTACTGGTTATACCTATGGATATATCTCTACCTCCCGCACGACCTGTTCAAAAGGAGTTCTCAATTACAGTAAGTTTCATAAGTTTGTACCTCATTAAGCTAAACCGTGGTGCAATTTACCTTTTTAATATAACAATCAATCGCACCTAATTTTTTATTTGTTATAAAAAATGGAAATGAAATCTACGGTAACCTAGCTTATCGTAAATTTATATGATCAAATAAAAAAAACGGAAATAAATCTACTGTAACCTAGGTTACCATAGATGTTTAGTTTCCATTTTTTTTTTACTATTTTTTATTGGAATACTTTGCTTATTGCGCATGATTAAGTAAGGAATAATTTGCTGTATTTAGTGTATCGTAATATAATGAAATCAGTGTGTCAACATTAAATGAATATAGGTATCTAAGCCCTAGTCTAAGATCTAAGCCATTTACTTCAGTGTTAAATAGTCCATTAATTGTAAACTGAAAAATGTTTCAATAAATTTCAAGTTTGAAATACAAAAATGTATACCACTTTCTGATTACAGTTTGTAGTACATTTACGTTTATTATTTCTTTAGAGCAATAACTTCTGTTACTAAAATAAAATTTCATTCCACGTTAACTTACTTTAGTTTGAACTTTTAACCCTCCTATTGTGTTAACATTTTGGTTTCACTTATTGTGTTCGGGTCATTACGACCCGGGAGCCTATAGTTGTCGTTTTATTGTCGTTAAATTGATATAACAGTAAATAATAATAAGATGTAGTAAAAGATAGTCATTGGCCATCTTTTAGTTTGCCGTCTGCATGTGTAGTATGTTATTATTAACTTGTCTAACGTGTCTACAGCACCTTTAGTTTTGTTGTAATCTAAAATCATAAACGGCTTTTTCTGATCTTGGTTACACACTCCGTTATCGTGGTGAATGGTGCTCAAAATCGTAACATTTTTATTCCATTTCGGAATATGACACTATCGACGTGTCCTTGATAAAGTAAAATTTTGAAGAAAGGAATTCTTTCCTGTTGAGACCAATGCGGCTGGCAATTCAGGCTTATTTTTGCGAATAGTGCCAAGCATGGATATTTTTCTTTTCAATAGCATCTGCCACAGATCGTACGAGGTAAAAAATTATCACACGTTACGTTGCGACTTTTTAGACTATAAGTAGGATCTAGCACAACTCGTTTACCTTGACCTCTCTCTGGAGGTTCACCTTCTTTTTTCCCGAGGTAAACTTGCATATAAGCAGTTACAGAATCGCATAAAGTTCAAATCTTGACTCCGTATTTATCAGATTTATTCGCGATGTACCGTCTAAAAGGTACCAGTTGCTCATCTACTGTTACATTTTCGCGAACATTGTAGAGCTTATGATTGCAACCCTTGCTTCCCACAAGTCCCGTATGGGAGCTAATTCATCAGTTTGGTGTCGTTGTGGTCGAGTTTTTTAATCGTCAAAGTGAATTATTCGAGCAATTACTCTACTAACTAATGTTAGTTCTTGAAACGTGTCGCCAGAAAGTCTTTTGCCTTCTAAATTTGACATTTTCAAATTAGGTTTACAATTTTGGATGTGAAATATAAGACTTTTCATTCCCTACTGTATTGCCATCTTTTGAAGTTACGTGATTATCCGTATCAGCTTCATCTGAAATCGTAGCTTCCACTACATCATCCGATTCGCTATTATATATCTCAGTTTCGGACAAATGATCTTCTTCAGAAGCATTAGAATCACTATCAGAAACACACAAAAATTTCTCAAGTTCACTATCCGTAAGCACTCTCTCACTACACATTTTCAATAATAAATTTCAATTGTTAGGTATTTCTTATTAGAGTATAGTATCAAGTTTGATATTTACTACGAAACTAACCCACAGATGCTCACTGGCTGCATTTATACCCGGAGCCACAGACAAGTCTCAACAGGAATAAACTTGTTTACCGGTACACAAATAACGCAAGCAATATGCGCAATATTGCGCAATAATGTGGCAATATTATGTGAGTTATTTATATTTATGAAAGTAAAACAAAACTAATAAAATACATTCGTCGATGATAATAATCTGCTTCTAGTTCTTCTAATTTGAACCACACAAATCACCGGGTCATATAGACCCAAACACAGTGAGTGTAACAAATGCATTAAAAAAAAAAACTAATTATAACTTTCTAATATCAATCTAGGTCCACCGTTATTAGAGTAATGAAATAAAAGTCATGCAGTGGCCATGAAATATTTAAATAAATTGACGAATTAAAAGAACGCGATTGGGCCAAATTAACACAATAGGAGGGTTAAAGTGGTAACTGAAATAAGCCATACAATCCTGTAATACGTTTATACAATAATTTATGTTTATAGGATCGTCCATTACCATATTAGGTACGTGTCATAAGAATTTAATGAGTGGTAGTTACGTATTACTCATACGTCCCTATTTTTATACTCTATGGGAGTAGAAACAGTATAGTACACAACTCGGGTGGTAATTCTTACTACACACTCGTGTAAATTACGACACTCGTGCGTAATAGGCTACTTACCACCCATGTTATGCAATATACTATTACAGGAGGGTTGCACAAAATAGCTCGAATGGTTTAAAACGTCTTATGCTAAATCAGACCAGTTTGTGTGAAACCTTTATGTCAAAAATTGTTGAGTAGGCGTTTGTTTTAAAAAGTAAATTTTAATTTAATTGAACAGTAAATCTTCGTCGTAATAGTATATTATTCAATGAGCGTATAATGATGGTTATCATTATTAATCACCGAGAGAATTATAGCCATTATACGCGAGTAGAATACTATACTTTATCCACGACTACTAAATATTTTTGTCGATGTTTTTTTTGTTGGAAAGTTTTGTTACATTACATACATATTTTTAGAAACACTATTTTATTCTAACAAATATTTCATACAATACATTATTGTTCATTTATACACAGTACATAGTCTATCGAAAATTATAATAATCGTATAATATCTCATAATAATTAATACAAAAATCTATGTATTTAGCTTAACAAATATCACGTATCTAATCTTACAAGATGATGCTATTTATTTATAGTTATTAATAATTGTAATATTTGAACAATTGGTCAAGTTAATCGCAGGGATATAATTAATATCAAAACTAATGTTTTGGTGACTTAGAACATTTGAATTATATGCACATTGATTCGTTTGGTTTACCTTTGGTTGAATTGAAGATGATATTTTGTTGGCCGTATCGGTTTTATTTTTGACGGATTCGTCTATGTAGCGTTCTGCTACGGCGGTGGACTTCCATCCACCGTGTCTCTTGAGAGCAGTAATATCCCCGCCTGCGTCAACCAGTATTGTTGCAGAAGATCTGCGGAAATTGTGCCCAGAATATTGTTCTGGATTCGATAATTTGACGAAAGCAGCGATATCCTTTCCCATTTTTGTAAATTTGTTTATCCCAATTCTCTGAGTTGTACATTTACCATTTTGGTAATTTAAAGAGAATGTGTCACTGGTTACATGACTTGGTCGAAGACTTATATATGTCTTGCATATTTTGTAAAAGTTATCCGTGACAGTAAATTTTCGGCAAATTTTTGTCTTGGTATTTGGCACATTAACCAAAAAAGCTGATCCAAGATCTTATAAATGGGTTATTTTCATTTCATACAACTCATTACTCCCATTATTAAAGCAACCTTAAATTACAGAATGTAATGAAATAACTATGTGAAAGATTTACTTAATATCTTACCTTTGTTGCTAGGTATTTATCATCAGATACTTTAGTTAAAAAGTTATTGATATCTTCGCTAGAAAAAGTTTTCGCTTTTTTAGGCTGAAAATTTTCTGATTTTCTTTTTAGTAATGCTCGTAATTTTTTATAATTATAGGCCATATTATATACTTTCCTTGACTTTTCCGGCAATGAATTTAATGAGGCAACTTACAGTGTTTAAGAAAAGTCATTTTCATTTTCTATATCCATTTTTAGTTCGTTTTTTAACACAATTTAACACAAAATATCAAAACACTGAGAAATCTACGCACACAAACGATAATGTCAACAGGTTTGAGTCAAATTTGTTTTTTTTTTAAAAGCTAGTTCGATTTATAAAATGTTTCGAAAAACATGGTAAACAAATATACGACACTCAGTGTAGATGCTCCTTGACTTCCAACCGCGGGCCCCGCGTTCGAATCTGGTCTAGGAAAATTCATTTTTTTAATTTTTTTTTATGTATAGAACTGAATTGAAAATATTTAGTGGTTTACACGATAAAATTTTAAAAACCTATTGTTTGTAGCAAAACAATATAATATTATAGCTAAATCAAGGAAGCATCTGGCAGCAGTGATTAATGACTCATTAATCATTGCCGTGATTAATGGGTATTATTAAGGTCGTGGATAAAACTATTTAACTAATATAGAGGATAAAATGCATTTTAATTTTCGTTTATGAAATTACGTAGATATCAGAAATGTAGGTATTGCCGCGCTGTTTAATACATGAGATTTGTGGAATTTGAAAACGTATGTACTTGTCTTATAGAACATAAAATAACCGTTTTGTCTTTGTATCTCTTTGCTTTGGCAATATTAAATAAAACTATGAAGATGAGACGTCATGCTTTGTATGATATTCCTGAGGTCGAAAACTATTTCAGCACAAATTGACAAGCACGAAAATAATGCATCTTATTTCATTTTTGTTTACAAGTATGTATACAGGGTGTCTGTGTATTACACCGACAATGCTTAACTGTAGATTCAGGGGATAAAATAAAGACAATTTAGCAAAAAAAAGTTTAGTAAAAAGTATTTACTTTTCGAAATATAAGCAATCAATGTTACCATAAAATAATGTTTTTTTGCTAACCACTTTGCAACGACGTAGTGAAACTCAATAAAATTGGGTACAGGTTTTTACTCGGTTAAGCTGCTCCTTTTACCAAAATATGGCCGACTTTAGGTCATGGCCTCCTAGATTTTTACTATGACTTTGACGTCGTAGTATCATTCAGAACCTTTCCTATCGCCACAATCATAACAATTAATGTAATAGAACATTAATTTTTCAAGAGAAAAACCCCCTTGCAAATTTTCGCTAAAGTTAGCCATTTTTGAGATAAAAATGTTGGTAGATTTGCCGCTGAGAATAATCATTTTAAAATTTTGTTGTTGAGTAATACTTTCATCACTGTAGCAATGTGGAAGAACGTATTTCATGTCAAACAAAAGAGATCTAGTGTGTATTTAAATAAATGCTCGCCTTTGCAAAGAATGTATACGATCATGCATTTTGTTTAAACCAAAATCGAAGGTGGCTTTCCTCATGTGATATCTAATGTTTTACCTAATCTCTCGGTTTAATTGTTTTGTTACTATAAGAACACATACGGAACGTTTCACGTTTAAATTTCGTTTTCTTTATTTTTTGTTTCGAATACTCTAGTTATTATTCGTAAAAATGAAATATTCTTTTAGCGAACTCACCGTTATGCATTTAATATTAGGAGAGTGCAGAATGAATTGTCGAGCAGCAGTACGAATGTACGGAGAAAGATTTCCAAACAGACGTATTCCCCATCATTCCACCTTTGCTGCAGTAGATAGATGGCTAAGGGAATTTGGGACATGCAAGAAATCCACTGCAAATGTAGGTCGCCCTCGGCAAGTTCACGTTGAAACGGAAGAAGCAATCCTAAACGCTGTTGAACAAAATACAAGAGAAAGCTTGCTGAGAAGACTGGCAAGCCTATTGCCACACCAAAAAAACTGTTCACCGAACATTGAAAGAACAACTTCTGCAGCCTTATCATCTTCAACGTATCCAAGAAGAATTGCGTTACGCGTAGAATTTTGCGAGTGAATTATGAATGGTTTTATTGGCGATAATAGGTTTTGTGATAAAATTTTGTTTACAGATGAATCGTCCTTGACACGAAATGGAATTTTAAACTTTCATAATCTTCACGAATGGAGTGATGAAAATCTTAGAATAATTCGACCAAATTCCTTTCAACGGCAGTTTACTATTAATGTATGGGCTGGAATCGTTAAAATTTTTTAGTAGGCCCTGTGGTTCTGCCACAAAGATTAAATAGTCAGTCTTATTTAGAATTTATCCGCGACGAAGTACCAGCATTACTTGAGAATGTACCGTTAGAATTACGCCGCGATCTAATTTTTATGCATGATGGAGCACCGCCACATTTTTCCCTCCCGTGCTACATATCGTGTAGGTGGATCTGTAGAGGAGCTGATGCACCAATAAAGTGGCTACCCAGGTCTCCTGACCTTTACCCCAATGGAATTTTAAAAGAAACAGTTTACGTCAATCCTGTTCGAGACCGCGACGATTTATGGCAAATAATAGTAGCTGCTTCAGAAGAAATTCGGCAAAATTGTGCGATACTACGTACAAGCTCGACGAGCTCAGGTTGCGAGGGTAAACATTTCGAATATTGGTTGAAATAAAGATTTATTTTTCTACTATTATCTAGGACATATGTTATTTTTCTTCTTAATTACATACTTTGATTTTAAACCACTTATGTACCATGTAACGTAACTTCCGTTAGCTATATTAATAAAATAAAAGTTAAAACCCTTAGGTATTAACTACTACAGTGGTTTTTAGCCTTTTTGCAATGCTATTTCAGATTTTTACGACAAATTTACCAAAATATAACAATTTTTTTAATTAAAAATGGGAATTCTGCCGAAATAACGAAACATTGCTCTAATAGTCATTCCGATTTAACGATTTGCAGGGTTACACAAAACATTTTTTTTTCTCCAAAATAGTTAACTTTAGCGACAATTTGCTTTTCTCTTGAAGCATTAATGTTCTATTAAATGACAGCTTTCAATTGTTATGATTGTGTCGATAGGAAAAGTTCTGAATGATACTATGACGTGATAGTCGTAAAAATCTAGGAGACCATTACCTATAGTCGGCCATATTTTGCTAAAAGGAGCAGCTTAACCGAGTAAGAAACTGTACCAAATTTTATTGTTTCATTATTTTATGGTAACTTTGATCGCTTATATCTCTAAAAGTAAAAACTTTTTACTAAACTTTTTTTTGCTAAATAATCTTTATTTTATCCCCTGTATCTACAGTTGAGCGTTGTCGGTGTAATACACAGACACCCTGTATGTGTTTCATTTTGATTTTGCGTATCTATAAAATCAATAAGCCAAACATTAAATTATTCCAACAGAAGTTTGTCATTCAATTTGCAAATGCAATTTTGTACGTGAGCAGAACGTTTTTTTATTCAATTTTACGTGTATTAGTCAACTTCAAACATGATTATAGTTGATTATATCACTGTTAATAATTGAATAAAGTGTAAAATTTAATTAATAGACTGTATTATGTTTTTTTATTTACATAAAGCATTATTGTACTATAACAGAGAACAAGTCTACAAATTATTAATACGTATGATTAAGATCTCAATTTTTCATTCATTCATTCTTGCTAGAAGGGAAGTGTTAATTCCTTTACCAATGTTATTAGCGGAATATTCAGTGTACCGGGTGAGTCAACGATAGAGTGAAGTAAACTGGTTCTTTATGAGTAAACTTTGCCAATAAAATGTATGATGGGTGGGTGGGTGCAGGTGTGTTTGTGTTTGTGTGGGTGTTGGGGGGGAGTGAGCGAGCGCGTGCGTGTGTGTGTGTGTGCGCACGTGCGTGTGTGTGGTATATATATATATATATATATATATATATATATATATATATATATATATTATGTTGTGTGTGTGTGTGTGTGTGTGTGTGTGTGTGTGTGTGTGTGTTGTGTGTGTGTGTTGTGTGTGTGTGTGTGTGTGTGTGTTGTGTGTGTTGTGTGTTTGTGTGTTTGTGTTTGTGTGTTGTGTGTTGTGTGTTGTGTGTTTGTGTGTGTTGTGTTGTGTGTTTGTGTTTGTGTGTTTGTGTGTGTGTGTTGTGTGTTGTGTGTTTGTGTGTTTGTGTAGTGTGTGTTGTGTGTTGTGTGTTGTGTGTGTGTTGTGTGTTGTGTGATGTTGTGTTGTTTGTGTGTTTGTGTTGTTTGTTGTGTGTTTGTTGTTGTGTGTGTGTCATGTGTGTCTGTATGTGTGTTGTGTGTCTGTTGTGATGTTGTGTGTTTGTTTGTGTGTGTGTGTTCTGTGTGTTTTGTGTGTTTGTGTGTTGTGTGTTTTGTGTTCATTGTGTTTGTGTGTGTTGTGTGTTTGTGTGTTGTGTGTGTGTGTTGTGCTGTGTGTGTGTGTGTGTTGTGTGTTTGTGTTTTGTTTGTGTCTGTGTTTGTGTGTAGTGTTTGTGTTTATTTGTGTTGTTGTTCTGTGTTTTGTTTGTTGTGTTTTTTGTCTGTTTGTTTTTGTTGTGTTTTTTGTTTGTTGTGTCATGTTTTTTTCTTGTTGTTTGTTTGTTTTTTTTGTGTTGTTGTTTTGTGTTGTTTGTTTGTGTTTGTTCGTGTTTGTGTGTGTGTTGTGTGTGTGTGTCGTGTTTTGTGTTTGTTGTCGTGTCTTGTGTTGTGTCTGGTTTGTGTGTGTTGTCTTTTGTTTTGTTGTGTTGTTTATGATGTTTTTTGTTTTGTTTTGTTTTTTTTTTTTGTTTTTTATTATTTGTTTATGTAATTTTATTTTTTTTATTTTAGTATTTTGTTATTTTTTTGTTTTTGTTTTGTTTTATGTTTTTTTTTTTTTTTTTGTTTTGTTGTTATGTTTTGTTGTTGTTGTTTTGTGTGTTTGTGATCCATGTCTGTGTGTTTTGTGTGTTGTGTTTTGTTGTGTTTGTGTTGTTGTCCAGTGTTTTGTTTTGTGTGTTGTATTGTGTGTATGTGTTGTATGTTGTGTGTTTGTGTTTTTTATGTATTTGTGTTTTTTTTTGTTTTTTTCAGTTCTGTTGTTGTTTATTTGTTCATTTTGTTTTTTTTGTTTTTTTTTTGTTTTAGTTTTTGTTTTCATATTTGTTGTTTTATGTTGTTTTATTTGTTTTTATATTTTGTTTTGTTTTTTTGTCATTTGTTTTGTTTTTTTTTAGTTTTTTGTTTTTTTTGTTTTGTGTGTCTTGTTTTGTGTTGTGTATTGTGCATGTTTTGTTATTTGTTATGTTCATTTTTTTGTTTTTGTTATTGTTTTATGTTTTTTTATTGTTTGTTTAGTTTTGTTTTGTTTTTTTTTGTTGTCCATGTTTTGTGTATGTGTTGTTTGTGTCTTGTGTGTCTGTGTGTTTTTTGTTGTTCTTTAGTGTTTGTGTTGTTCCAGTGTTGTGCCATGTGTTTGTGTTTGTAGTGTCTTGTGTTTTGTTTGTTGTGTGTCTGTGTTAGTGTTTGTGTTTTGTTTGTATGTCTTGTGTTGTGTGTCTGTGTTTGCCAGTGTTTTGTGTTTGTTGTGTTTGTGTTTGTGTCTGTGTGCCAGTGTCTTGTGTGTCTTTGTGTTGTTCCAGTGTTGTGTTGTGTTTGTGTCTGTTGTGTTGTGTGTCCATGTGTTGTTTGTGTTGTTAGTTCATTGTGTCTTGTGTTGTGTATGTCCATGTTGTGTTCATCAGTGTTTATGTTGTGTGTCTGTGTTTGTCCAGTGTCTGTGTGTCTTGTGTGTTCTGTGTGTCTTGTGTCTGTGTCTGTGTTTGTTCAGTGTCTTGTGTTGTCATGTGTGTCCATGTGTCATGTTGTGTTGTCGTTGTGTCAGTGTCTGTGTCCAGTGTTAGTGTTGTGTGTTGTTGTGTGTCCATGTGTCTAGTGTCCAGTCAGTGTCTGTGTGTCTGTGTGTCTGTGGTCTGTGTGTCTGTGTCCGTTTGTGTGTTTGTGTCTTGCGTGTGTGTGTTGTGTGCTGTGTTGTGTGTTGTGTGTGTGTTGTGTGTGTGTTCTGTGTGTTTGTCGTGTTGTGTGTTGTGTGTTGTGTGCTGTGTTGTGGTTGTGTGTCGTGCTGTGTGTGTGTTGTGTGCCGTGTTTGTTGTGTTTGGTGTTGTGTGCTTGTGTCTGTGTGTCTGTGTGTTGTTGTGTGTGTTTGTGTGTTGTGTGCTGTGTGTGTGTGTGTGTGTGTTGTGTGTGTGTTGTGTGTGTGTCTGTGTCTGTGTGTGTGTGTGTGTGTTGTGTTGTGTGCTGTGTGTGTGTGTTGCCTGTGTGCCGTGTTGTGTGTTGTGTGTTGTGTGTGTGCTGTGGCTGTGTGTGTGTGTGTGTCTGTGTGCTGTGTTTGTGTCGTTGCTGTGTCTGTGTGGTGTGCCGTGTTGTGGTTGTGTGTTGTGTGTTGTGTGCTGTGCGTGCTGTGTTGTGTGTGTCGTGTGTGTGTCTTGTGTCGTGTTGTGTGTTTGTGTGTCTGTGTGCTGTGGTTGTGTGTTGTGTGTTTGTGCTGTGCTGTGTCTGTGTGTTGTGTGTTGTGTGTGCGTGTCTGTGTGTCTGTGTGTTGTGTGCTGTGTGTCTGTGTGCGTGTTGTGTGTCTGTGTGTCTGTGTGCTTTGTGTGTCTGTTTTGTGTGTGGTTGTGGTGTGGCCTGTGTGTTGTGTCGTGTGTTGTGTCTGTGGTGTGCCCAGTGCGTTCTGTGTGTTTGTGTGTTCTGTGTGTTGTGTTTGTGTGTGTGTGTGTTTGTGTGTTGTGTGTGGGTGTGCTGTGTGTTGTGGTTGTGTGTTTGTGTGTGTGTGTGTGGTTTGTGTGTTTGGCGGGTTTGTGTGTTTGTTGTGTTTGTGTGTTGTGTGTTGTGTCTGTGGCTGTGGTTTGTGTGTTTGTGTGTTGTGTGCGTGTTTTGGTCTTTGTGTTTGTGCGTGTGTGTGTCTGTGGTCTGTGGTTTGTTGTTGTGTGTCTGTGTGTTGGTGTTTGTGTGTGTGCATCTGTGTGTTTGTGTGTGTTGCGTGTTCGTGTGTTGTGTGTTGTGTGGTCTGTGTTAGTGTGTGTGTATTTGTGTTGTGTGTTGTGTGTTTGTTGTGTGTTGTGTGTTTGTGTGCTTTGTGTTTGTTTTGTTTGTGATGCTTGTGTGTTGTGTATCTGTGATGTTTTTGTGTCTTGTGTGTTGTGTGTGTTGTGTGTTGTGTGTGTGTGTGTGTGTTGTTGTTTGTGTCTTGTGTTTGTGTTGTGTGCTTGTGTTTGTGTTGTGTTGTGTTTTGTGTGTTGTGTGTTATGTGCTTTGTTTGTGTGTGTATGTGTGTTGTGTGCTTGTGTGTTTGTGTGTTTGTGTTTTGTGTGTGTTTGTGTTGTGTGTGTTGTTGTGTTTAGTTTTGTGTTTGTGTGTTGTGTGTGTTGTGTGTTTGTGTGTTTGTGTGTTTGTCATGTGTGTTTGTGTGTTGTGTGTTGTATGTGTGTTGTGTGTTGTGTGTTTGTTTTTATTTGTGTTTTTGTTGTGTGTGTTGTGTTTGTTTTTTTTTGTTTGTATGTGTTGTGTGTGTTGTTTTGTTTTTTTGATTTTTGTTTGTGTTATTGTGTTTTTTTATTTTTTGTATTGTTATTTTTGTGTGTTTGATGTATTATGTGTGTGTATTGTGTTTATGCTTATGTTTATGTTGTTGTTGTGTTTTGTTGTGTTTTGTGTTTGATGTTGTGTGTCTGTGTGTGTGTGTGTGTGTGTGTGTGTTTTGTGTGTTGTGTGTTGTGTGTGTTCTGTGTGTTTGTGTGTGTGTGTTGTGTGTTGTGTGTTGTGTTGATGTGTTGTGTGTTCTTGTGTTTGTTTTGTGTAGTTGTGTGTTTGTGTTTGTGTGTTGTGTGTCTATGTGTTCTGTGTGTGTGTGTGTGTTGTGTGTGTTGCTGTGTTTTGCTTGTTTGTGTTGTGTGCTTGTGTGTTGTGTGTTTTGTGTTGTGTGTTGTTGTGTGTGTTGTTTGTGTTTGTGTGTTGTTGTGTGTTGTGCTGTGTTGTGTGTGTGTGTGTTTGTGTTGTGTGTGTGTGTGTGTTGTGTGTGTGTGTGTGTTGTGTGTGTGTGTTTGTGTGTGTGTGTGTGTGTTGTGTGTTGTGTGTTGTGTGTGTGTGTTGTGTGTTGTGTGTTGTGTGTTTGTGTGTTTGTGTGTTGTGTGTGTTTGTGTGTGTTGTGTGTTTGTGTGTTTGTGTGTTTGTGTGTTTGTGTGTTGTGTGTTGTTGTGTGTTATGTGATTTATGTGTTGTGTGTTTGATGTTTTGTGTTTTGTGTGTTTGTGTGTTCTTGTGTATTGCTGTGTTTATGTGTTTGTGTGTTGTGTGTTTGTGTGTGTGTTGTGTTGTGTCTTGTGTGTTGTGTGTTGTGTGCTATGTGTGCTATTGTGTGTTGTGTTGATTGTGTGTTGTGTGTTGTTGTGTGCTTGTGTAGTGTTTGTTGTTGTTGTGTGTGTGTGTGTTTTGTTTGTGTGTGTGTGCTGTGTGCTGTTGTGTTGTGTGTTTATGTGTTGTGTGTGTGCATTGTGTATGTGTTGTTATGTTGTGCTGTGTGTTGTGTTGTGTGCATTTGTGTGTTGTGTTGTTATGTGTTGTGTTGTGTTTGTGTTGCTTGTGTGTTTGTGCTTTGTGTGTTTATATGATGTGCTTTGTATGTGCTTATGTGTGCTAATTGTTGTGTTGTGTATGATTGTGTATGCTGTGTTGTGCTTGTGTGTGTGCTTGTTATGTGTTTGTTGTGTTGTGTGTATTGTGATTGTGTGCTTGTGTGTATTGTGTGTGTTGTGTGTTGTGTGTGATGTGTTGTTGTGTTGTGTGTTGTGCTGTGTGTGTTGATGTGTTGTGTGTTTTTAGTTGTATGTGTTGTTTGTGTGTTTGTGTTTGTTTTTGTGTGTGTGTTGTGTTTGTGTGTGTATTATGTTTGTGTGTGTGTGTTTTGTGTGTTTTTTGTGTTGTGTTGTGTGTTGTGTGTGTTGTGTGTGTGTGTGTGTTTTGTGTGTGTGTGTGTGTGTGTTTGTGTGTAAATGTGCATTTCCTCACGCGGAATTATTGTTTGGACAATTCTGAGACGAAAATGTATTTACAAAAATGTTGGATCTACTTTCGTTTCTTTATATGAGCCATTGCAAGAGAAAATTAAATGCTAACGCTGACATTAATGTAAACACATCAACAGGTGGCAATTTATCAACAAAATATTTGAAGTATTATGCCCATAGACATCATATCAAAAATAATTGCTGTTGTGATTTCGCTTTGTATTTGTTCAAATAATATGTTCAGATTGATATCCATGCATGTTGATACAAATCTGTAATCAGCGCGAGATGGTAAGGATAACTCTCCAATATTTCTGGCGTGATTAGCTGGACGGTTCTGGATGCGTACACAGCGGAAAGCAGCGAAAAATACCAACTATGAAACTTATTACAGAACTGTCACATTGAAATTTAAACATATCACTTGAAATTTATGAGGCCATAACTGTATGTTGCCAAAATTTGCCAATTTTGAAAACTTTAAAACTTATTCTTTGGATTTAAGTTATTACGAATAGATACTTATAATATAATATGATACTTTGTAATAAAATATAATCTTTTCTTCTACTTTTGAGATCAATTGCAAAAATAGGAACTGAAATTTTAAAATTTGGTGACCTCTTGTGAAGAAACGGTAGCAGATCCGACATTTTTGTGAACAGTTTTTCGTCTCAAAATTGTCCAAAGAATAAGGCCACGAGTAGGAAATGCGCCAATTTATGCACACCCAATATGTATGTGTATACAAGGTGGGTGTCTACTGCGTGGACGGAGCATTTCTCATTAACTATTAGAGATATCAAAACCAATTTTGGTGTGAAAATACACGATCATTGGACCTACATTATAAAAATATTTAGGTATATACAGGGTGATTGACAAAAATATGCCAACCTAAACCTGTGTTTTTTTATGGAACCCTGCGAGCGTTGTCATCACGATTTTGTAAATCTGTTTATACCACCGACTATTAACAATAGTGTACTAACAAACTGGAATATTTTTCGAAAACATGTAAAACTATACAGAATGATTAAGTTACGCGAAATGTAATTTTTCTCATTTTTTCAAATGCAACACCCTGTACATTTTCATTTGAAAAAATTATCATTTATAAAATTACATTTCGCGTAAGTTAATCATTCTGTATAGTTTTACATGTTTTCGAAAAATTTCCCAATTTGTTTGTTAGTAGACTATTATTAATAGTCGGTGGTATAAACTGATTTACAAAATCGTGGTGAGAACGCTTGCATTGTGGTTCCAAAGCTAACTATTTTGGTACTAAAGTAACGATATGTGCAGAATCGTTAGTCATACAGATACAAATTTCTATACTTTTATTCTAAATGTAATTGTGAATCCAAAAATGGAAAAATATACAGGTGTTCTATTTAAAAAACATAGATTTCGGTTGGCATATTTTTTTCAATCACCCTTATATACCTAAATATTTTTAGAGTCTAGGACCAATGCACGTGTATTACCACACCAAAATTGGTTTTGTGATCTCTAATAGTTATGGAGCAATCCTCCGTCCACGCAGTAGACACCCACCCTGTACAGGTGTACCTATTGCGTTTATTTCTTAAGAACATGTACATCACACAACCACAATGTATTAATAATTACACAAAATTTTATAATCAAATAGATATGTTATGAGATATATATATATATATATATATATATATATATATATATATATATATATATATATATATATATATATATATATATATATATATATATATATATATATATATATATATATTTATTGAGATGATATTTTAGAGTGGTAAAAATGGTTATAAAGAAACAAGTTCATAATAAAAATTATAATAGATAGGTATAGTCATTGTGATGGAACAGGTTAAACATATATGTAAGGTCGCAAGTTACATAAGTTCATAATAACATATAACTGAGAACATATGCGATTATACATCATATTGTGAGCTACATGATTCAAGTTTTACAGTTGTTACATTTTAATCATGGGTGTACAAGAGAATTTTCACACTAGTAGTTTCCGATTACCTTCGGAAGACATAAATTATGTATTTTCTTTAATATTGTTCATGATATCCATTTGGAAAAAGGAAATCCTGTTCTGGTAGCATGATCTGCTTCAGTTCTAAAATAAAAGAAAATAATTTGTATTAGATAACATGTAGGTGAAGTAAATTGTATGATTAAAGTTAATGAAGAAGACACTGATAGAAAGATTCATATAACTTAAGAAACTGTGGATAATGATACTGAACAATAATTATTAAAATAACTTACATAATTGTGTAAAATAACATAAATTAACATTGTTGGTGCAAATTAACTGAATGTGATGAGAAAACATGTTATGGCAATTTCGAACCCCGGTAGTGAGATCGACTATGTTGGATGTAAAATTAGTGTAACTTTGTGTTTTTCGGGTTGTAAAATCCAATTATGACCATAGTTTTCCTGTGGAGATTAGAATAAGTTAGATATAAGTAAATTTCTTTATGTGAAAATTCTTAGATAGTGTAATCACTAATAGCTAAGTAGTTTAAAAGCGTGATATGGCAAATCAGGTATCATTTTGAAGGGAATTTTGTGTAGAATCTAATGCTTATAATATTTTAAAGATGTATCCTAGTATAACAAAGATTTTTGAAAATTTAGTAAATTATAAATTTCAGAAATATGATCAGCCAATCAGAATTAAGATTCAGGTTTCTTTGTATTGTATGAAGTTCTAATCAAAATTGGTGTTTAACAAAAATGATACTGCGTTTGAAAATGTGTCTAATCAGTTTGCATAGTACTTTGGTGCATGTAATCAAAATTAAGATTGTTAACCCGTAGTTGTTAGTACTAACGGGTCCTTACCTGCATCGACAACCTGACACACAAGTTAACGAACCTGTTTAAAATCAGAAACGTGACAATGTATTAGTAATATTGGAAATTTATTTTCAAATAAAAGATAAAACACCAACCCTTTTAAAGTCCAACGTATTATATAATATAGTTAATTGATTGTAACGAGTGTACAGGGAAATACATCGGACAAACCTCACAATTATTAAAAGCCAGGATTACTGGTCATCGGAGCGACGCTAGAAAATGTTTAGAACGGTGCTCCCTGGCCTCTCACACAATCAATTTAGATCACAAAATAGGATATAAAAATGTAAAAGTATTAGCTACAGAAACGAATCAAATTAAAAGAAATTTTTTAGAAATGTACTTTATTAATAGAGAGGAGCATGTTGTAATATTGTACATCTGCCTTTTTGTTGATTAAAAGGCGTACAATACTTAAGCAACATTTATACCTTTTTATTAAAAGTAAACCCTCAATAATTAAGTTTTAATAATTCAAAATTCCGCTCACTTAAAATTAACTAATCGCATATAAGATATCATAGTTGTCAACACATTCCTATCTGAATACATTTAACAAATTACAACATGTAACAAACTTTGAAAACCATCTCATCAATCATAAAATTGTAATAATCAAAATTCGTTTATCAATCAAATAATTAAGTTAATGCAAACTGATATTAATAAATTAATGTGATGTACAATATTAGCGAAAAAATTTTTAAACATAACCTCACATATTGTGTAAGTAAAGGAAGTATTGTATTAATCAAGTTAATATTAAGCCAATTGTAGTAGCCCTGAAGAAGGCATCAGATAATATGCCAAAAGCTTGGCAAGCAAGTAAAGAGCAGTCGTATTCCCCCTGTGAATTGTGAAATCCTAATATCAACAAGTAATGACCGTTTATTTCTAGAAAGAAACCCAATAAGCATTATATGAGTGTGAGGGAGACATAATTTTACCGATGTTGCCAGTTGTACATATTCGCATGCAGGCACAAAATATGAACTACTTAAGTCTCGTTCATTCTAGCTTCAACATTTCTAACGAAACCAAAGCATTTAAGATGATGTTGAAAAGTCGCGTGTTCTTTGAAACTATTAAGTAAATACTTCATACTTAAACATTAAATGATAATACCTCTAACATCGAAGTTTATTGAAATTGCGAATTTATGGCATGGTTCGATTACTACTCGTAAGAAGAACTAAGAAGAAACTTACGAGAGCTACAAACACGAACATCAACATTTACATTGATAGTATAACTTAAGTTTAAGGTTTAACTTTAGCATTATAATTCTTATTGAAAACCAACTATTTTTAAAATTAACAGAATACACGTTAAAACTCTATAAGATTTTCGAAAAGACCTCCACCTTGCACAAGGCAGTAACCCTATCTGTGATAAAATTCAGTTCGGGTTTTTCTAACATTTCTTGAGTGATGCTGTTTAAAGAGTGTGTAGTTTTGACACGAAGTTCATCCAAATTGTTAGCACGTTCATTCCTGTGCCCATAAATTTGCTGGGATACATATCTCCAAACAAGAAAGTCGTTCGGTGCGATATCAGATGTTTCCAAAAACTGTTGAACTCTTATTGCAGTATAAGTAGAACAGTCATCTTCTTGATAGTAAATGCCATCAAAATTTATATTGAGACGTTGAACAACTGGAACTATCTGGTTTCTCAACAGTTCTAAATATTTGTCCGCATTCAAGTGTCCGTTGATAAAAAATGGACCAATTATGGAATTAGTCCACACATTAACTTTTTGGGGGTATTGTGTCCGGTAAGGAATACTAATGTGTTTGTTTTCCCGAGAGTAACCAACAGCGAGAGACGGATTGTGATGATATAAGTTAAAAGAACACGCGTCGGTAAACAAAATATTTTCAATAAATCTTTCGTTTTCATTAGCCCGATTCATCATATCTTCACAAAATTCCATACGCTTTTGATGATCTGGAAAAATTTCTTGTGTAGTTTGCAACTTATAGCAACGGTATTCATTCCTTTTCAAGATATTGCGAACTGTTCTTGGTTCAATATTCATTTCTTCAGCAATTTTTGTTCTCTTCGTTTAAGTTACTACCAGGATGCTCACCATCCTTACCATCAATGCTACTGCATTTTCTACAATTATTTAAACATCCACATCTTTCAAATTTACAAACAGTACGCATAATCGCACTTTCTGATGAAATTCGCCCACTTAATAATCCGTATTTTTTCTTCAGTGGAATACATTAGTATTGTGTCAAGACTTGCAAAAACCCTGATTTTCAATTCTCGTTGACAGTAGCAATTTAATGTGTCATTGATGCTAGCCTACTCAAAAGACGCATGTATGGCATCAGCGCTTTTAGTTTGTTGTGTATTTTATCTCACTTAGCACGTGAACTGATTGTACTGTCTTGTTTTGCTTTTTATAAGTCAGACCCACGATAATATTTTTCCATACCTGTATATATATATATATATATATATATATATATATATATATATATATATATATATATATATATATATATATATATACCGACAAATATTTAGGGGAATTGGCAAAATTTCACCAAGTTTGACTTCAATTTTCTCTTAAGAACTTGACTCGATTTTGATAATTTTTTTTTAATTGTATCTTGATTCTTTAAGAACACTGCTCATTTTAAATTATTGGTCGAAATGTCATATACAGAGCTGAAAAGAAAGTAATGTTTTTTGCTAATTTTTGAGACATTCTGTAGAGTGAACGAATGAAATTTGATATTTGATAATTTCTAATTAAAGATTGATGTTTTCTCAGCATTTTCATTTTTCTATTTAGTCTGATATCGCAGTTATTAAGGGTGCTACAGGATTTTGTTGAAATTAGTGCATTGGCATACTTTTCATGGGTCGTTATGGGACCAAATGATGTCCCTTAATTTTTGATTATGTTATAAAGACTAGAAAAACTAAATTTTTTATTATTGCATCAACTTTTATTTATTCTTTGGCGCATACATTGGAGCTTGTTTAAAGGCCAACGGGCCAAAGGAAAACAATAACAATAAATTAACTGACTATAACGATTCAAGACACCAACAGTAACAAATGTTTTAATAACGTGTGTGACCTCCCATGCCTATGATGAGATTATCAAGCAACTCTTGGGGCAGATTCTCCCAGATCTCAAGAAGAGCTGCTGCAACCCTTAACAAGTGTGCCAATGCACTAATTTCAACACAACCCTGTACCACCCTTAATAGCTGCGATATCAGAGTAAATAAAACAGGGAAAAGCTCAGAAAAGATCAGTCTTTAATCTGGCATTAACAAATGATGTCAAATTTCATTCGTTCACTCGACAGAGGGTCTCAAGAATTAACAAAAAGTATTACTTTTACTAATGGATGGTAACTAAACCACAAATTACAAAAGTTGGACATATGGTTCTCCTTAAAGAAGATAACGCTCATCCTTATCAATGAAAGATTGGTCGTATCGTGGAACTTCAACTTCAAGACACATAATGCGTTATCAAATATTTTTCATATAATATACAAATTCTATACTTCATAAATTTCTGTTTTATATTTTAAAGCGCAATTGGTAAATTGTACAGTAACTAACATGAATTCACTGAACATAGTATTTTAAGTAATCTGATACACCGTCGTTAAATGGTATTTCCAATGTTATTCATTATCCTTAACTTTTCTATGAATGCTGGATTACTAGTAATAAATCGGATTGAATTCCGAATTAAATGCTACAACCAATAAATATTGTATATTTGTAATAAATACTGCCAAACCATACTACTAAAAGTACCCATTCTAAAGAATAGGTTTTGGCATTTTGTAGTTAAAGACTGACACAACCTATTAAAAGTTTTTGCCCTTGGTGCGGAAGTGGCTTCAGGAGCTCTTAACGAGCTGGAGGGGTTACGTTCTCTAAACCCTTTTAGCCAATCCCAACCTGCCATTTGTGTATCGAATCTGTTTTTTTTTTTGCAAATTCATATGCTAATTTTCTTGCATCAGTGGTATTAAACCCAAAGAATCTTTGTTCAAAATGAAGTAAATGTTCCACGAACTGTTTTTCTATAACCGATTCAAAGGTAGGCTTGAAACTGCCAAGATACACAGGCCTGCGGCACATTGAATTCCTGAGACGCCTTAAGCCACCCCATCTTCTTTCAATGGCCTTCGCCATATGTTCCTTAGACCACGAATGACGCGTGAACTTCCTCTGATAGTTACCGGGCATCCTGAAAAGAATAGACAACATAATTTTAAACTATTCATATACGTAAGAAATTCAGGGTGACATACGATGTCATCTTAAACCGACGGTTGCTATGTCATCTTACCCTACGAAGTAAAAATATTTGGCGCTTTTTGTGACGTCAGAAACTTTAAGGTTACTTTAATGATTCTTCAATATTCATAAGTCACAGTTCATTCAAAGTAGTCAAATACAACAAGAAACTTACCTGGTAGATATTTTTGGCACAACAAAATAATATTTTCGAGTGATGAAATCAAAACAATGCACGCCGCATTTAAGCAACGCAAGCGGGCGGGTACTAATGTTTTGAGTGATCAAGCCATCTGTGAGGCAATGTGTGAAAGTCGATTACGTACTTGTGGCGCGCATATTTGAACATGTCATCTTACCTGAGTATGTTATCTTCAGCACAATTTCCCTATTCATTATTGCGTTATAAAATGGACATGGTGAGCGGTTTCATATGAAAAGGATTAACTCGGTGATATATAATCTGAAATAGGTTTCTATTCTGATATTAGAATGCATTGCAAAAGTGATATCTAGCATTAAATTAATTATAATGTATTTGTGATATTCTATAAAAGCGTACATTCAAAGATGTCAGCAGCTTACAGCAAAAATTGTGTAAGTGGCTTACTGTGCTGAATATGTTGAACGTACGCATTCATAATAATAACCATGCAGTCATACATGCAATTTGCTTCACTAACATTATTTAACTAATATACCATACATCGATTTCTGGTTAATGACAAAATTTTAAAAAATCATTTAAATGTTTAATCTTTTAATGTCATTGTAAAAGTTCACAATCCAAAGCATTCATCGTCTGATGAAAATGACAAATAAGATTCGTCACTGTTGTTATTAACAGTTCGGCAACATCATCCAATATTACTTCTTTTTTTTTAAATATTCACTCTCTACTTGTTCTATATGTTCACACACTTTCTTCCAGTTCTCAGCTGTAATTTTTTCAGATTCTTCATTTGCCAATTGCTTAATATCTTCCATTTTAAACGTCACATTCCTTGCTGATATTCCTAATTTTTTCGATGGGATTTAATACAGGGTGGTACGGAGGGAAATGAAGGACAGCATGGCCATGTTCTAGAATATGTTTTATTTTGTGGTTTGTGCTCTTGTATAAATGCATAAATTATTCCTCTCTCTGGGAGTCAATCCTGCATGTCACGTTTCTTCCAAGCTGATGTGGGTGCAGCCTCTGTACTTACATTATGATATGATGCATTGTCAATCACAAAAACTGAGTTTTTAGGTGAGTTTGGTATTAATTTTTCTTTTACCCATTTATTTATTTCTGTGGTTCGTTGCATCATGATAGTTTCCTGTTCTCTGTCCCGACTTAGACATTAAAGGAGCATTAGGAATGAAGCCTTTTTTCCTCCACAATGAACGATAATTAATCGTTGGCCATTAATAACAGGAGCTTTCAAACAACGGTTTCTTCCATCGTCCTATGTTTCGGTACAGTATGGCTACTGTGTAGGTAAGTTTCATCACTATACACCAAATTTCTTCAATTTTCGAAGAAACTCGATTCGTTTAGTTCTAATGTCCATTTTTCCACTTATACGTTTCTATTACCCTCGGTCTTTTTCCAACGAAATCCTAACACACCCTCCTAAATGTAGTTTTCTTTCCATAGAATTGAACACCAGCACTTGTCACTTCCTCTAAATCCTTATTTATGGTGGGAGTACATTTTTGGGTATTGATAAATAAGTCGATGATTTTTCTTATTATCTCTTCATCGCATGCATCTAAAGTCGACTTAGGGCTCGGTTTATTAACAGTTTTTCGTGGTGAATAGAATTTACTGGTGCCAGAATGACTTGGTCTGGGTGTACTGTTGCATTCTTTAATAATTCTTCTCACAGCGTTTAGAGTCACACCTGCAGCTTCAGCAACACATTCTTGTAATTGATAATGGCATTGTCATCGTTCCTTCTTTTTATTTTTTGATAAATTGGTAAATATTGTAAATAATTTTCCGCCCTTGACTATGAATTACCTTTCGGTTATTCCACCTGACATCAAAGTTATTACATTATTGCCTATTTCAAACCGCTCATGTACAAACAAAAAGATATTAAACGCTCATCATAAACAGTTTTTAGTCTCTAAACTGTAAATTATTCTCGTAACCAAATTGTGGTTAAAGAAGCAAACATTTTTTTAAACATTATTTTTAGTATAGAAAAGCACTTACAAATTTTGAATTCAGCGAGAAAATACAATGTATTGGTTTGATACACCAAAAATCATCCTTGGAAATCCAGAAAATCTGTAATTTCAATTAAAAATACCTCGTTACTAATTGATAATTTTTAACCCAACTTGTACATACCTAATAACAATTTCCCCTTGAAGGAGTCTTAAAAAAGATTGTTTTTTAATATGGCAATCCATACACATAGAATATATATATATATATATATATATATATATATATACAGGGTTAATCCACGGTAGGCGTTCGTTAGAAGTTTATGTGGTTAGAAACAATTTAGAAATCTGAATTTTTGGACTTGAGGGTTATTTAAGATTCTCTTTCATTCTAAAATATTTTCAAGGTCATGTTACTTCCGGTTATACCGGAAGTCGCCACTAACTTCCTTATTTTAAATGGAACACCCTGTATATTATTTTATTTTTGGATTCTTGACAAAATTTTAGGATGTCTTATAAGGGTTTCCTATACCTTTTTTCAACTGTTTCTTAGATATCTTGATTTTTTCAAAAATGTTGAAAAATGTAACCCTATTTTCAACACTGCTTGTCTTACTTATTTTTGACTGATTGAAAGTGCTTCTGGAGTAGACAGAAGCATAAGAAATATACTTTTGAAATACTCATTGACAATTGATTTATTGCATACATGGTGTTCAAAATTTGATGAACTATTAAACAATTTTCAAAGTTGAAAAACTTTGTTAATTCAAATGTGACACCCTGTATATTATTGGATGAATAGATGCAGCATTTAGTTATGCATCATTGGGCTATAACATTACCTATACCTATTATCGACAATTTTCTTGTTAATTAATATTTTCTATTTTAATGTGATTTTTGACAGAAACTGAAATGTTTTTCAAAAATAAAATGAACTTAATTCAAACTACACAAGTTCTATTTTATTAAAACAATGAAACAAAACAAGAAGATAACAAAATTGAGAGCATAATAACAAATGAAAAACATAAAACAATTATTTGAACATAACTAGAAGAAAAGTGATAAAAAGATTAAATGAATCATTACAAATGTTCCACATGACCGTCAATTTGATTTAAGCATTTTATAACTCCGTATTTTTTATAAAAGTAGAAAATAATATACAGGGTGTTCCATTTAAAATAAGGAAGTTAGTGGCGACTTCCGGTATAACCGGAAGTAACATGACCTTGAAAATATTTTAGAATGAAAGAGAATCTTAAATAACCCTTAAGTCCAAAAATTCAGATTTCTAAATTGTTTCTAACCACATAAACTTCTAACGAACGCCTACCGTGGAAAACCCTGTATATATATATATATATATATATATATATATACGAGGGGTCGTTTTTATATATTCGGACTAGGTATGATAAGAGTAGATTAGAACAACAGAAATTTATTTTTCAATATAGACCCCTTGCTTTTCAATACAAGTATTAGATCGTTTCCATAACATCTTTAACCCATTATAAAAATATTCTTTTGGTTTGCTCGCAAAATGGCCTTCAACAGCCGCTATAAGCTCATCATCGTCCCTAAATTTTCTTCCCCTTAGCGTTATTTTGAGATCTGGAAACAAAAAATAGTCACTGGGGGCTAAATCTGGACTATAAGGTGGATGATCAATTTCTACAAAGCCACATTTAGCAACGGCAGCTTTTGAAAGTCTTGACTTATGGGCTGGTGCGTTATCATGAATCAGCAGGACACTTCGCGTTAGTTTTCCGCGTCTTTTCACTTTAATAACATCTCTGAGGCGATGCATTAAGCTTGCATAATACTCTCGTGTGATTGTACCACCCTTATTCAGATAATCAATCATTAAAATTTCTTGGCAATCCCAATTCCTGCAGAAGGGGCGACTTTAAACTTTTTGGGAGGACTGGAACTCCTAATATGCCACTGCATCGACTCTTGTTTCGACTTAGGATCAAAATGATGGACCCAAGTTTCATCTCCGGTGATAAGTCGATTGATAATTAAATCTGGTTCGTCCCCACAAAGCGCCAAAAATTCTTCACACTTCTCCATTCGAGTAAGCATTTGAAAAGGCGTAAGCATTCGTGGAACCCATCTCGCACTGACCTTTGTCATGCCAAGGTAATCGTGTAAAATTCTGAAAACTGTGGTTTCTGAAACTCCTAATAAAGACACTAATTGTCGCTTCTTTAATCTTGCATCTTCCAATACCAAACACTTGGTTTTTTCAATAACCACTCACAAATAGTCGACTTGGAAGGGCAAATCCCCGTATACAATCAACATTACTTCACGAATAACTTTTGGAGATTTTTCTTGTTTTGTAAGAAACTTTATAACAGCTCGATATTCAAGTCTGTCCATTCTGAGACGTTACAACACAAACTGACATATTAGAACTAATAATACTGCAATTGTTTTGTAAATTTTCAAACACGTTACCATGGTATATGTGATTTAAAATCAATAAAATGAAAAATTACATTAACATTGTAAATGTCCTAGTCCGGGAATATACAAACGACCCCTCGTGTATGTATGTATGTATGTATGTATGTATGTATGTATGTATGTATGTATGTATATATATATATATATATATATATATATATATATAATCTGGCCGATGGACTTCGGCACAACACTTTCTCGTATAAGTAAAGTAACCTTTCCCCACAGCCATTCCTAACTCTGTATAACTTGCAATCTAGTAAGATATACTTACCTACAAAATTATTTTTTTCTTATTCACCCTGTATATTTTTACATATTTGGATAGCATGAGAAATTAACTTTAAAATACTTTAGATTTGTTTTTAAAACTTTGATATAAAATATAAAAAAATTAACATAATAATTTTTTTGTTATTTTCGGCAAAACCGGAAGCACTAAAAATAATCCAATATAGCAGTTTGGTAGCTATGTATGTCTACTATGTAATCCCTTCATTTCAAGATCTCATTTTTATTAGAAACATAGTTATACGGGATTCAAATTTTAAAATTCCTAACTCCGGTCCTGAATAAGATAGAAATCTCTTACAGCTCATTATATTTTCTTTATATGTGACTATAAAATATGTAAACTTAAAAGCTATACGATGATAGGCCAGTCACTGTAACTTGCAATATAATAGGATATACTTACCTACAAAAATTATTTTTTTCTTATTCACCTTATATTTTGCAAATCACTGTATATTTTTACGTATTTGGATAGCATGAGAAATTAGCTTTAAAATACTTTGATTTGTTTTTGAAACTCTGATATAAAAAATTAAAAAAAATTTTAAAATAATGCTTTTTTGTTATTTTTGGCAAAACCGGAAGAGTTAAGAATATTTCAATATATCAGTTTTAGCAGCTATATATGGCTACTATATAATCCCTTAATTCCAAGATTTCATTTTTATCAGAAGCATAGTTATGAGGGACTTGAAAATTTCTAACTCCAGCCCTCGATAAGTTAGAGAAATCTCATAAAACTCATTACATTTTAGTTATATGCGACTATAAAATACATAAAATTTAAAAAAATTACCAGAGCCGTTTTTGAGAAACCTGAAACTTTGAAAAATGTTAACTCCGTAATTCAGGGCAACATTTTATGTTTTTCAAAAATATTTACAAACCGTTCGAAAGCATGTACTTTTATTTACAAGTTGCGATTTTCAAATTTCAAGCAGCTGTTATAGTTTCTTAGTGACAACGAAAGCGCCTAAGTGTACTCAAATCACCATATTGGCCCCCATTTTGAATTTAAAATTGTTTAAAAAATTTTGTTCGATTGGGGTTTCGAGTTACTACTTTTCACCAAAGATATACTTTCTGGCTTTGGTTTTGGAAATGCATCTCCAAAAACTACTCTCCTTTCCTTAATTGATGTATTGAAAAGCCAGTTTTATACCCATGTCAAATCTCATTAAAATCGTTCAAATCCACGAAAATTTTCGCGAAATCGATATTTTTCCACTCAGGGACAACGAAAACGTTGAAATTCGCGAAAAAAAAATTTCTCTTAGTATACATAGTATACGAGAAAGTAAAAAGTAGCAAAAGCGTACGCAGTTGTATTATAGATATGAAGAGGTAAAACACAAAATGACAAATGCCAACATTTTCACGTTAGTTGATGTATTTGTATTCGGTGCAAAATTGGTTTCTACGCCATCACCCATGAGGTTTGGGACGGTCTTCTAGCTGGATGAAAGTTAAATGACATATGTAGTGTAAATCGTGAAAAAAGATTCAACTTGATTTGTGGTAATATGCCAACAACCAAAGATTACATAGTAGTTTAGCACGACCTAAACTGAAAATGATCATTCAATCAAGTATTGTAAAAAAAATTTAATTTTTGTCAATATAAATTGTTTGTAATTAGAGTAACAATTTAGATAGATAAATAGTTTCAGTATATTCACGTATTTTATATAGAGATATAAAATGAAGCAAAGCAACTGACTAATAAGCAAAAATGTACACAAAAGAATCTGTTTGAGTAGCTGTCTGTATTGAAAGTAGATAGAGCTAAGAAGGGTGATTGATGAAAGAAACTGTCTGTTTTCTGCAGATAAGCGAACTTAATATAATATTCTGATTTTCCATACCTAAGCTTTCTTCATGGTCATAATTTTATAACTTATCATTTAAAATATATGTGTTCTTTAAACTTATACTTTGTCTTCCTATTTCATCATAGTTATATTGTATCCGTCAAAAATTTACTTTAACAAGTTCGTTTCTCTTCAAGCGTATTAAAATATGCGAGTTTTAAGTTGTCAACTGATTTTTGTTAAAATGCCTAATGGACAAATATATATATTTAGCCGTTGAAACACTAAAAAAAATTACAGACGATAAGTACTTACATGATATTGATTGTTCGGGAACATAAATCCTAGTAAAACAAAAAAAAAATCACTTTCTTTTACCATTATTGCAAATTTTTATATAAATTTATGTAGATCATGTATCAACGTTAGGTATGACGGATGCTATCGAGATGTTAAACACTACAGTCGGCCGGTGGTGTGCGGTAGAGATGGAAAAATTCCATCCGCTTATTACGCGCATAACATATCTATTTGATTATACAATTTTGTGTAATTATTAATACTTTGCGGTTGTGTGATGTACATGTTCTTAAGAAACAGACGCAATAGGTACACCTATATATTTATACAGGGTGGGTGTCTACTGTGTGGACAGAGGATAGCTCCTTAACTATTAGAGATATCAAAACCAATTTTGATGTGGTAATACACGATCATTGGACCTACATTCTAAAAATATTTAGGTATATACAGGGTGATTAACAACAATATGCCAATCCAAACCTGTGTTTTTTAAGTGGAACACCCTGTATATTTTTTCATTTTTGGATTCACTGTTATATTTAAAATAAAAGTATAGAAATTTGTATCAGTATCACTAACCGTTCTGCTGATATCGTCACTTTAGTACCGAAATGGAGTTAACTTTGGAACCAGGATGCGAGCGTTGTCACCACGATTTTGTAAATCTGTTTATACCACCGACTGTTAATAATAGTTTACTAACAAACAAACTGGGAAATTTTTCGAAAACATGTAAAACTATACAGAATGATTAACTTACGCGAAATTCAATTTTTCTCAATTTTTTCAAATGCAGCACCATGTATATTTTTTCAAATTTCGATTCCCCGTGAAAAGTAGATACTAATTGATAATAGGTTTCATAGCCATAAGACGGACCCTTCTTGAGATATTGACGCTTTTACGTAAAAATATTCTGAAATACAAATTTACTATGACTGCAGAATTCAACAAAACAAATCAGGTAGACTAGCCGCTCGTAATAAAGAGGAACAATTGCATCTATTGTTTTGACGTTTGTATAATAATTAAAATACTGTTCCATTAGTTTATGTGTTTTTGAATTGTCGTTTTGTCAATTTTTGTATAAAATGAATTTTTCCAAAGAAGAAATGGTCGATATGATCTTTATTTACGGCAAAGCTCAAAGACACGCTTTGCTGGCTACCAGTTTGTACTGTGAACGATACCCAGAGAGAAGGCAGCCGCGGAAGAATCGTTTATGAATGTAACTGAGAGATTTATAAATTCTGGAAGTGTGTGTTATCCCAAGCGCGTAAAAACAAGCCCAAATGAAGAAATTGAGTTTCTAGTTGTGGCATCTCTTATAGAAAATCCGCAAATTAGTACCAGAGAGCTAAGTATACACCTAGACCTTAATAGAAATACAGTTCGCAGCTTTATTAAAAAAAACAAATTGCATCCTTATCATATCGAGCAACATCAAGCTCTAACTGAAATAGATTTTCAAAATCGTGCATCTTTCTACTAATGGGTAACTAATCAATTAAGAACCCAATTTTGTTAATAACATTCTATTTACGGATGAGGCAACTTTTCACAATAATGGCAATATTGATACACATAACTATCATCACTATTCAGATACTAATTCACACATCTTAAGAGTTGTTGATCACCAGCATCGAAGGTCAGTTAATGTATGGGGTGGTATCATACATTTTAATGTGGTTGGCCCTTTTTTTTTTATGAGAGTGTTACTGGAGAAAGATATTTACATTAAACATATAATTACACATACAATACACCTACCAGATCCTGAAAAAAATTAGCAATACAAACAAGCGACGCCAAGACCTGGAGATAATCTCAATACCAGAAGCCGTATTCTTAGAGGTCACCCGCGTGATCCTCCAGTTAAATAAAGACGAACCCGTGGTGCGTTTACGTAATAAATTGCATCAAACGTGTTCCAGCGTCGCGCGAACCGACTAAAATTTGTTAGATATTCTTCTAATAATATTTCTTAATAAAGGAAATCTTGTAAGATAAACATTCCTGTATCGCGAGTATATTTTCAGGCAACGAAAAACTATCCACTATTTCGTTCCCGAAGGCCTGACTAATTTACCAGCATCAGAATAAATTACGAACATTATACGTGTAAATTCTCTCATGTTAACCCCGAGAATAATCGTGTACTTAAGACACCTGCATTCCGTCTGAAACAATTCTCATAATTGTTTAATTTAGTTCACGCAGTCCTAAAAGATCGCGTAGACCCGCCTCAGATTAATTCGTTTACAACTATTAATAATAGAAGCAATTTTAATAATAACTAACGTAAATAAGTTCGTGATAAACTCCGTCTTCTCTGTATTTAATAGGTAGGACAAGTTTCGCTTATAAGAAAGTTATGCGCGTTTAACAAAAACCGACGTTTTCTAATAATAAAGAATTAATGCGTCTTATTTCCGGGCATAATTAAATGTGTTGTATTAATTAATGTAAATACGTTCTCAATTAATTAAGAAATCCTGAGACCATCCTGATCAGTTAGAGTAAATAATCAAACGCGTACGAACAATTTGCATTCAGAAACGTATAAATATTAACCTGTCCTTTGTGAGGAATTCCCAGTACTGAATTCACATCTATTCAGTCTGAAAGCCAAATCACATACAAGAACAGTCATGCGCACCAAGGTTGCTTTAAATTCTTGATTTTTCTCTTTGACCTGCTTACAAACACCAGCGCGATCGTTGTCCCCTGATTATGTAATACAGAGAATATTATACAACGCTACCTGATAAATACCAAGCCACCGTTTACAGGGCCGGTAATAAATAAAAAATAAATCGTCATTATTAGGATTTTTGGTCATAACACTAGCAATTGAACCACAATAATTTATATTTCCACAGAAACGTCTCAGGAGCCAATAATTCCACCACTACCGTCCACGGGGGACCAACCAAAACAGGCGCTACCAGGAAGGACACTCCGGTTAACCTGATATAAAATTTTTCTTGTTGTTAAGTTAATTCACCTAGTTTGGTATCTGATTATTTAGTTTTACAGAAGAAATAGGTAATATACGTTTAAAACATTTTATTGTAATTATTCAAAGTGTACAGTGTTAAGCACCAAAATACGAACCACCCCCGTCTTGTTAAGACAAGACCCGATTTGAGCTAGACTGAGGCAAATTAAAATAAACCATTTTAATTATTGTAAGCAAAGTGGCTTACAATAATTTGAATTATATTTTTCATCATGTCTGAGAGATGGCCCTCCCTACACAATCTACAGTTCTTGAAATTGTATAAAGAAGAGGAAAATCTGTGGAACACTTTTGACGCGAATTACAAACCCAGGGATTTCAGAAATGCATCCTTGCAACATATTGCGAAAGACATGAAATTGGAAAAGGTGGTTGATGTGACCAACAAAATAAAAAATATAAAACATTTACGTTCAACGTATAACCAGGAAATGATCAAAATAGCCAAGAGTAAACAAAGTGATTCTGGTACAGATGATGAATACAAACTATCCATAAAATGATTTGATTTGATGGACTCTGTAATGAAAATAATCAATTTGGAAGAAAAAACAAGTAATGTGGTAAGTAGGTACTTGTATTTAAAAGATAATACATACAATGAAATTTTAAAAAGATTACATTCAGTTTGATATTATATTATTTCGTCATCCAACCAGCTCCTTCCCCACAGACATAATCTCTATATTTATCTCTCACTTTTTCTCCCATTTTTTTCGATCTGTTATTAAGTGTAATCGTAAGGTTTACAACACCTTCATAATCTACACTTGATATGATACCAAATACATTTTCCACAATACGTCTAGACTTGCTTAACATGTAATTATATTTCCTGTCAAAAGTATCAAAAAACTATTGGACAGGTCAAATTGATGTTAATAATGCAAAACATTTTGCGATAGTTTTCAATGTTCCTACCCCCATTCTGCGCAGTAACGTTATCAATTTTTTTTCTATGAGAACACCCCACTTTCTTAACGGATTTTATTATAGATAGATAAATTAGATTATAAAACGATGATTTCAGCAAATATACACATTGTACCTTTTAAGTGCAGATTTCAAGAGATATTAATTTTTTTAAACATAAAAACGAGAAAACATCCAAATAAACAAGTTTTTGTTTCTGATGTCATAGAAACAATGTCACATTTTTAAATAATTCTTTACTTTTTTGGTTATCGTTATTGATAAATTCTGTTCAAAATAAAAATAACAGTTAATGTTTAAATCTAGATGTAGTGTATGATTACTTCTTGAAGTTAATTGATTATTTTAATAATCAATACAATAATGGTACGGAGCTTAGCGGAAACCGAACGAATTGAGATTCTCGCCATTCGAGGTTGTGGAGATCGAGTTCGTACCCAAGTTGAAGGTTGTAATCATTTTAATGAAAAATATCTCGACAATGAACAGATTACTCAATCAACAGTTTGTAAAATTTTAAGAGAGTACGAAGTGTCGGGAAATGTGAAGGATCGTCCAAGATCCGGGCGATCTACAGTTCTAGAACATGTAGAAATGGACGTTCTATTAGCGCTGACAGAAAACCCACACTGTTGCAAACTGTTGCGGCAAATAATAGTATTTCAAAAAGCTCCGTTTTAAGAAAATTAAAGCACTACAAATGGCTTCCATACAAGGTTCAGTTAGTTCAAGAACTAAACGAAGATGATCCTGATCGCAGAATCGAGTTTTGTGAACAAATCATGAACCTTTGCAATGATGATGAGATGTTTGCGTCTCGAATTTTATTAAGCGACGAATCAACTATTTTTCTAAACGGTACAATGAGCAAACAAAACTGTCGTTATTGGGGTAATAATAACCCACACAGGATGATGGAAAGTAACACCCAATATACAAAAAATATATAATAATAATGTTTGGGCGGGAATAGTAGCCGATAGAATTGTAGGGCCTGTTTTCATTGACGGGACGTTGACAGGTCTAAAGTACCTTGATATGCTACAAAATGATCTTATTCCGGCGTTGGCTGAGCTTTACCCGAACGAAGAAGATCTCGACATCCCTAATGAAACGTTGTGGTTTCAACAGGATGGAGCTCCACCACATTATTCTCGAGAAGTACGCGATTATCTTGACGATGAGAACAGGTGGATTGGCCGACGAGGATTTAGTGAATGGTTGGCTCGGTTTTCAGATCGGACTCCACTTAATTTTTTTTATGGGGATATATTAAAAGTAAGGTTTACTTCAATCGACGAAATAATGTCGAAGACTTGAAAGACAGAATACGACATGAAATGGTTGCAATACAATCGGAAACTTTGTAAAATGAAAAAGTAAACTTTCACCATTAACACTCATAATAAAATACTTATCTTTTTTGGGATTTTTTAATGGTGTACTTTAAATTATACAATCTAAACGTTTCGATAACACTTACAGTTATCTTCGTCAGTAGTAATGTTTGTTAAAAATTGTTAAAGATGTAGTAAACAATTTTGTCAAATATGAAAAATTTAACAATTTTTAACAAACATTACTACTGACGAAGATAACTGTAAGTGTTATCGAAACGTTTAGATTGTATAATTTAAAGTACACCATTAAAAAATCCCAAAAAAGATAAGTATTTTATTATTTTGTAAAATGAGTTTCAAACGCGATTACTGTACTGCCAAGAAGAAAATGGATTTCAATTTGAAATTTTACTCTAATTATTGTTTAGTATAATTATTGTTACTAAAAGAAAAGATAATTTAACATTGACAACGCTATTTGATGTTTTTCTGGTTTTCTCTTTAAAAAAATTAATATCTCTTGAAATCTTCACTTAAAAGGTACAATGTGTATACTTGCTGAAATCATCGTTTTATAATCTATTAAAAACCGTTAAGAAAGTGAGGTATTCTCATTAAAAAAAACTGATGACGTCACTATGCAAAAGGGGTGGGGGTAGGAACATTGAAAACTATCGCAAAATGTTTTCCATTACCAAAATCAATTTGACCTGCCCAATAGTTCTTCGATATTTCCGACAGGAAAGGAAAAAATCCATTATTCCAAACTTTTGGTCCCCACGGTATATTCTTTCTTTAATTGTTCGTACAGTTTTGTAGGGCTTAAGTAAGTGAGATTTCATGGGAAAAGCATCATCTCCAACAAGTACACCTCATTCAGGTAGTAAATTATTTTCTAGAAGAGGACACAGGGAACTGTTTTGAAAAATCCCACCATTTGCATTTCTACCGTATAAACCTGTATCTATGTACTGAAAACAGTAGTCATAGTCCACAATTGCCAAGAGAGCAATTCTGTTGGTTCCTTTATAGTTATAATATTCACTGCCACAATTGGGTGGTGCTTGAATAACAATGTGTTTTCCATCGATTGACCCGCAACAGCCAGGAAAATTCCATTTTCATGAAACCCTACTTGTGCGGCTTTCCATTCTTCTGCACTTGGAATCTGAAAAAAGTAAATTAATAGTTTATATTTCATTTTTAGACCAAGATCACCACAGATGAAACCGAAGAAGACAATCAGGAAATTCCCGAAAATGACAGAAATGTAGAATGTGATGCAACGGAAATTTTAAACCTAAAAAGCCCATTGAAAAAGTCATTGCATGAGATAAAATTAAATGTGCCCACTCAACAAAATTCAATTGAGGATGTTATTGATGAATTTAAAGAACTTAACAAAAGCTTAGCAAAACCAGCTTCCCTTCAACAGGAAGACGAGTCTGACTTGATCGGAAAACATATCCGTATCAACTAAGACAATTGCCATTGCTTGATATGATGGATGTCAGAGATCAAATTCACCATACCGTAAAACAAAACTTGTATGCTTATGCTGTCGCCACCCCCTTTCGTAGCCCATCAGATTCTCCTTTCAGTCTATTAAGTCAGTCGTCCACCAACCTGCAATGTGCACCACCACAATCTGAATTCTCACAACCTTGTAGTTCAAATTCTAATCAAAATACTACTTCAATTGATTTAGTTCAACAAGCAATGCCATATACAAACCTATAAATGGGCCAAATGTTTCGTTATCTTTAGATATTGTTTATCAATAAAGGAATGAATAATACGTTAAAATCTTTTACTTACTTTAATAAAGTCACATAACATATTTCTGGTATAAGTTTAGACATGGCAGCTTTTGAAACCCTGAACATTATTGACAGCATTCTGAACGACATTCCTGTAGCAAGAAAATTTAGGAATATTTCTAGCTTCGTTCTTGCAAGTAAAGCTTTTCTCTTACATGTTACGTTGTATTTTTGGGCCAATTAAATTCAAAAGACAGTCGAATTGATCAGCGGTCAATCTCATTACTGCTTTATAAGTCCCTAGGGTCTTCATGGTATAACTCTTTTATGATGTTATTTGTCGCTTCAGAATTTTTTTCTTCAAGCAACTTCTAACATATACGCTTCTTTTTTTTCCTTTTCTTTTCAATAGCTTTCTACATTTCAGCACATAATACTGTAGTGAACGATTTAATCGCTGCCCGCATATTTCGTTGATTGGTAGATGAAAATGATGCTGAAGGGACCATTTTCTGTCCTCGCGGTGTCTGGCCAGGAACTGACTTTTTCAGCTCTCCTTGTAAACAGTCGAGTATAGGCAGCAACTGTCATGGCAATTGGCGTGACAGTTGCTGCCTACTCGCCAGGCAAGCTTCTAACACTGTGTAAATACACCTTTATAATTGTATAATAATAATTATTATAATAATCAAAACAAGTAATTCCACTAAATTTTTGCTTGAAATGTAACCCCGACGTATTTCGGTACTGTGTGTAAGGGTAATAGATTGTTTTTGTTATTACAATTACTCATGGAATTCCACAAAGCTAAAAAGTTAATTCCATAACAATAATATACAAACGTTCGTAAGAATACCGTCCTATTATTATGGCTAAATCGGAAGAATGGCAGCTGTTAAGTAAATGTTATATAATAAACTACGGAAAGAGAATCTAACAAGTATTAGGTACTTAACCCGTAACTGGCGAGGTAGATTTTTGTGACCCAAGTAACGAGGTGGGGTTATGACTACCCCAATTTTTTTCGTTCTCATGTCTTGCCACTTGCTTAAATTATAGTTTTTCTCTGTCTATAATCAACTATTAAAGCTTATTAATCACAAATAAAAGATATTATCATTGAAAAATATTTTAAAAAAGAAAAATTATTTACCACAATTTTATCTCAATTTTGTGAAAAAAGTGTCTAATTTTTTATTTTTACATTCTGACTTAATATATATAATTCAACTGAAATATCAAAAATATAAAAAAATATCGAGTACTGTATAAATGTTCACAAAATAAACATTTAGGTGTATAGGGCCCATATTTGACAGTGCTCAATTGAGGTAATCTGTGCACACTGTCGCCCTACATTCCTTGCATACAGGTGTGCGGCAATGGTGGCATTGTACTCCGGTTTTCTTATCTGCTTTTCTTGGGCATTTTCCACATTTCACCTGGTTGTCAAGCAGTGCTGGTGGGTCGTGTGAAACTTCTTGTCCTAGGATACCAACAATGGAATGATGCAACATGCGTGGCAGGCGGACGATTGCAAGACGTGTTTTCAAATGAATGATGTACTAGTGGAGTGACCTTTAAATGAAATTTTTTTTCGGGCAAACGCTGACTAAAACATGATAAAATGTATTTTAGTTAATAGGTGAGCTATATTGACCAAGATTTACACCGCTATCACAAAGGGTTGATAATACAACCCCCTTATTATGTCTCGCAAACGGTAGACAGTATCAAGTTGAAATGTTTAGGATAATTTACCGAATAATTAATTATAGTTTAAATCACTAAAAGAACATTCGACCGCACTGCCGTCTAGATTGTTGTTAATACCAATCCTCATATTATATTTCGGAAACGTTACATACTATGGAATTTCCAGGGCAATTTTTCTAATTATAGTGTAAAACACTGAAATAATTTTCCCCCGCACTGGCACATAAAGGGTTAGTAATACGTACACCCATACCACAGAATAAAACATAATCAGAAAGAAAGCTGCGCATCTTGCTGGCGCACGCCTATTCCGCCATGTTTTGATAGTAGATCAGTGGCAGCGGCACAGAATATTCTTTCGGTAATGCGACACACTGGTTTATACAGATTGTGGTGCATCTAAATGCGAATAAATATAGTTTTGTGGAATTACTTTTTATAAACTTTCGAATTAAAATATCAATCTACGAAAACCAAGGCAGGGATGACGTGTGTTGCGGAAAATTGCAACAATAAGTCCTATCACTGCGACTTCTCATTTTCCTCGAGCTGAAGCAAGGTATTTTCAAATGTCAAGAACTGTGAATTTAAATTTAATCGCGTGTTAACAAAGTTGATTAATGTTATAGGTCTCCTGTCATTATGTCGGATCTGAAGATGCCCATTTAAACAAACTACTTGCAAGTAGTAACTTGAAATTAATCTAAGACAGATTTTTCTATAAAGTAATTTTAATTCACTAAAAATCGTATGCAATTTACAAATATCCAGTAGGTATTTAATTCTTTAAGGTTCGCTTAATAATTTTGCATGTTTAACTTGCATTTTAATAAATATGCATTTTAACGGAATTTTAATGAACAATAACCCTAGATAACCTCAAATCTGTTTACGAACACGTGTAGAACGCTCGCTACAATAACTTCTCTAAAAGTTGATAATGTATGTAGTAATTCATTTTTGTCTTTTGCACATATGAAGGTAACAGTTCTTATCATTTGGAAGTCACATTTACAAATGTATTTTGAAATTAAATTCATGCAATTATTCAAAATTTAATCCAGTTCAGAAAACCGCTCCCAAATTATCTGCCATAATGCTTTCTCATATATGTAAATAAATAACTTCAAAGCCCACAATACCTGAATTTGAGTCATATCGGATTTTAAAAATGATCATTCCTCATTTTGTATCCGCCATTTTGAATTTTTTAATTTTGACAAATGATTTATTCTTAACGATCTTAAAAACCCCCAACACCCAACTTTCAAAAACATTTTGCACCCTAAAAACGGTGCGCCACTGGTAGTTTTAAAATTTTTTTATTTAGATGTTTTACAAATTAACAAAGTTTCAAATTGATCATTGGCCCACAATATCTGAATTTTAGTCCCATCGGATTTTGAATTTTTTAATTTTGACGAACGATTACACTTAGCGATCTTAAAAAACCCCAATACCGGACTTTCAAAAAAAATCCGTTAATAAATTAAACACGATAATCACCCATTTTTGATCCGCCATTTTAGATGTTGTAATTTTGACAAATGATTTATTCTTAGGGATCTTCAAAACCTCCAATGCTCGACTTTCAAAAAAATCGGCTGATAAATTAAAAAATGCACAATTTTGCACCCTAAAAACGGTGCGCCACTGGTTATTATATATATATATATATATATATATTATTTTGAAATTATATAAAAAAGTATTAGTTTGTTATTTTAATTATGGTTGTTGATTAAATGTGCTAATTACTACAAAATAAAATATTACTAACGTAAATGTCAAAAATTTGATTTAATTCTGATCATACTTTAGACTTTGTACTGTACTAGAAAATTTTATACACCGCTACACTAACAAATCATTTTTGTGTAACGGCCAACGTTATCCTTTTTCCGCTAAGTGTTTTTCCGCTAGATTCTTTCTTTGATTTTCATTGTGACATTCCAACAATGCATGCTCAGCTGTCTTAATTTCGCTGTATATGCATCAGGCATCATTGGTCTTCCTAATCCTACGTAGATAGACTTTAAATGATGTATATCCCGTCATTAGTTGCACTGCACTAATTGTGAGCACGATGGGTAGGATTTGACGAGTAGCTATGGATCGAATGAAACATGCTGTCAATCTGCTTACAGTGGCTTTCATTCCACGGTTTGACATTAGCGTTTTCTAAGCAGATTCTTAATTACCGATATTACAACCTGACTGTAACTGGGCTCGGTGGGATCTCGCTGCAAGCATCATCCCTAGCGCGTTTATTTCCTGGAATTCCTGAATGGGAAAGAATCCAGTGAAAAGTTAGCTTGATATATTGTGATAAGGTTAGTGCTCGTTGCCCGGTTTCCATTAAAAGTTCTGTTGGAGAAAGCATATTAGACAGAGCATTTAAAGAAGATAAGTTGTCCGATATTATAGCCATTTCCTTTAGAACGTCTCAATGATTATAAATATATAGTAAAGCTTCTTTTATTGCAAAAAGTTCGCATTGAAAAATAGAGGACTTTTCTGCAAGGGTAATTTCAGTTGAATGGATTTCCTCGTCTCCTTTAAATATCAGTATAACATCTTGTTATACCTGCAGTATCTTGCCATATCTTATATTGAAAACAATGTTGTTCGGATGGATGTATTAATGGAGTAATGTTTACCTTCTTCGATTTTTCGACTTGCTAAATCAGTGTCGGCTAGGGTTGCCTCGTTATTACATTTTAAAAGTGCTCTTCTGTCTTCTAACTTCTTAGCAGCCAAACCTATTGGTAAGAGACTATTAACTACCAGCGCAGCTTCAGTAGAGGTCGTGGAATAGGCACGCGCTGCTTTAATGGCTAGTATTCTTTGCGCACTAAGTAACTGTCTCTTCTCATGACCCTGAGTTGAGTCTTCTACGCAAATTGGTGCTGCGTACAGGTATTGCAGGTTGCAAGACTCCTTCGTATATTCGTACTAACCCTTGACCTTTGATGCCCCAATATAATCGCGCTGTAGCTCCTGTACGATGAGCTACTTGTTTACCTTTATCACTCGCCATTTTAATGTGCCGTTTCCAACTCAGCTTGTTATCTATAACAACCTCCAATTAAGTAATGCAGTCTTTGCAATAGATACGCTGGTTGGTAAGCAAAACAGATGGTCGAGGTTGACTTGGTCTTGTTCCAAAAAATACGGCTTCGCTTTTATTTGCATTAAAGATAAGTTTACAACTGACAGCCCTTGCGTAAAGAATTTCCAAAGTATCAGTACTGCCTCGGCCATACAATTAAAGCCGTATCATCTGCAAATGCCACTATTTCTGATTCTGCAGGTAACTTCCCTTGGAAAATACTCTCATATAATAATTTCCGAAATACTGGTCCTGAACAAGATCGTTGCGCACAGCCACGACATACTTTACGAGTTACGGTGCAATCTTGTACTGTAGCCTGTGCTGTTCTATTATTAAAATAGTCTTTCACTAACACTAACCATTTTTTTTTGGAAAATCTCGGCGGTTTAATTCTCAAACGATCTTAGGCCACCAAGCATTATCAAATATTCCTTTTATGTCTATTGAGACTAAAACACAATAATCACCTCTGGCTGTAGCTGCCCTAATTCTATTAACAATAGCTTCAATAGCATCCAAAGTTGATTTTCTGCCTTCAAATCCGAACTGCAAAGGTCAGACAAACCATTGCTCAACTCGTGTTATTAATATACGATCTAGTGCTTTACCCAAAACAGGTAGGAAACTAATGCCTCGAATGCTTTTAGGGTCACCTTGGTCTTGTTTATTAGCTTTGGGTATAAACTTGACGGTAGGCATAAGTTGCAAAAGAGAACAAAAATATCAGGTGCGGCTTCAAAAGCACGTAATGCTTCATCAGGTGTTATTCCATCATGTCCTGGTGCGTTTTTAGGGTTCATTCTACGGAAGTCTATCTATCTGTTCTTCATATATATCCCGATCATTTTGACCTCCGCTAATGCATCCCAAGAGCTTCTAATCCATTCTGTATTTTGTCGGCACCAGTTTCATAGTCATCTATCTAGAAAACATTTTTTAAAAGTTTAAGAGCAGCTTCACAGCTACTCGATGTAAAGGATCCATCTCCTTTTTTGACACACGAGGGAGCATTTGATCTTTTATTTTTTTATGTAATTACCCTGTATGCAGTTCCCCATGGACCTTTATCACTAGTTGTAGAACAAAACTCTTGCCATTAGTTTATACACGTATTTTTAATTTCATCTTTGTCATTGCGTTTGCTACTCTGTATTCCTTATTTAGTTTTTCACGTTGTTTCTCCCTAGGTCTTTGGTAACGTCGTCTTAATCTTCTAACATTTTCTCTTAATGTTCCACAATATGTTATAATTGCTTGATTGATTTTGTTTGAAATATTATCTACGCCAGTCCCAACACATGTTGCAAGGTATTATCGTAACTTTGGTATAAATTTTATATATTCTTCATCAAAAACATGCCAATCTGTCTCCTTATTACAAAAAGTCTATCCAAAAACGGATTTTTATCTGCAGTATTTTTTTGTGTAACAATTGTTCCTTCTATACATGATCAGACAGGGTTTCATCAGGTGATATAGTCCAGTTTGTAATTTTCCTGTAAATTAAATAAATAACTGCAGTCAGATCAATATAGTTGTTTCTTCCAACCAATGAATGTGGGCCCATTACCATCATTTAAAATAGTATATCCATTATTATCCAAAATTAATACACCCCTTTGATCTTGAACAGGAGAACCCCACATTGAATGTTTAGCGTTAAAATCTCCTGCTATTAAAACAAGTTTATTTCGCTGAATATTTTCAAGGGTATACGTAAACTTCATTATTAATTCATCTTCACTAAATTTTCCTCCCTTCGGTGGTAGATAAACAGATATAACATACAATAATTTTGATTGGGAGTTATTTCTGATACAGTGATTAGCTCACAGGGTAAATTTACAATTAATTGTTTTTCACTTATATTCTTAACTAAATTTTGAGTTGCCTCTCTGTCCTTCCCAAGATTAATTTGCGCAAAATTAATATGTGTAAAACTATCCATAATAATCAATACTGGATTTTATACTCGATCTAATTTTTAACTTTGTAGGTCAGAGTGACGACTTTGCATGATGATGAATGTCTAATTTGTGTTCTATTAAGTCCTTTTTAAAATGTCTGAAGCCATAACAGCAATAGCACTGAAGTACAGAAATGAAGTCTTCTCCTTTAATTCTTTGCCAATTTAAGTTAATTGGATTATTCAATAACCATCTACGTAGAGATGGTTCGACCTCAAATACAGCATTAAATCCACACAACTTTCCCTTATAACTATTAAACCGGAAATATTCTTTAAAGTCTTCTTTAAATTTATTTAAACCACCTCGTTGGTCTATTATTGTACTTAAGAGTGTTGTACAACCGAAAATACGTGTTGATTGTTGTGTTTTATACAGAGTGGACCAAAAGTCTGGAAACGTCCAATTACCTATCTCGTAAATTGCTAGTCCGAATTGTACAAAACTTGGTATAACCATATTTTGGGATACGGAGATTCCAGATTTGACATTTGCAATGTTGCCATATTTGCCGTTTCTCTGATATTACTAGTCAATTTGGTTTTTTAATTACATCACCCTGCATATGCAGTCATTGGAATCTCCTCTTCAATACGAGTTCAATCATATGTAACACTTACGATTTTATGTAGTCTAAAAGGTCTTAAATACATAAAACCGTGCAAAATATGTACATTTGAAGAAATTTAAATGTTTAAATATAGAATACTGTGATTTTGACATTTGTTCAACATTTACATTATTAAATAAAACTGACAGTAATTTGATGTATTTTGAAAAGTTCTGTAAAGTAAATTGTTTCTCTAAAATGGTTGTTAATGAAAAAGAGCGAATTACTATTCTAATGATGAAAGGGTACGGCGACAGAAAAAGATTTTATAGTGAAGTAGCCAACTTGTTTAACGATACTTTCCCAATCCCTTCTCCTACCCATAAGGAGACAATACGAAAAACTGTAAAGCGCTTTGAGGACTCTGGGGAATAAAATATAGATACCGATCAGGTAGACCAAAAACAGTTATAAATGACAACAAAACTTTAGATATAATGCAGTTTCGTTGAAGATCCACATACATCCTCACGCAGGGTTGTCTAATTACATGATATAGGTCATTCTTCAGTCTTATGTGTATTACATAATTATAACTTTCAACCATACAGAATTCATTTATTGCAAGAATTAGGTGAAGATGATTTCGGCCGTAGATTAGAGTGTACTGAGGTAATGATGGATAAAATTGAAAATGACGGAAATTTCGTTAACAACATATGTTTTTGTAATCTTTCAAGTATTACGTTTTAATGTAGTTGACTTCTATTTTATGTATTTAAGACCTTCTAGACTACATAAAATAATAAGTGTTACATATGGTTGAACTCGTATTAAAGAGGAGATTTCAATAATGACTGCATATACAGGGTATTGTATTAAAAAATCAAACTGACTGATAATATCAGAGAAACGGCAAATCTGGCAACATTTCAAATGTCAAATTTGGAATCTCCGTATCTCAAAATAGGCTTATACCAAATTTTGTACAATTCGAACAAATAATTTCCGAGATAATCGGGCGTTTCCAGACTTTTGGTCCACTCTGTATATCAAATTAAGTGTTAAATAAGTAAATCAAAGTTAATAATAAAAGTGGAGAATCGATGCCAGATTAGTGCACCCATAATCTATGCATACATATGTGTTTTATATCACACTTGTTTCGTAAGTAATTGGGAAATAAGAGTAGAAGACGGGCACTTGGCGCCATCTTGGATTTTTTGAGGAAAACCCACCTTTTTTTTATACGCCCACGTGGGGATCGCATTTTTCACCCCTATGGTTTCTTTTCGGAGTCCTTTTTCAACCTTTCGATGGAATTTTCACCCTAATTATGACCCTTTTGGCTGTATTAAGAAATTTTTTTAAAGTTCAGCCCCTGGAAGGTAGGTAGGTAAATGCGCGCATAGGTAGGTAGGTAAATGCGCGCATATGCAGTGTTCTGAGAATAAAAAGATTTAATCTGTTATTAATTAGGATCCGTTTTTATCAAAGGACGCTGCTCAATTATTATTACTTTTTTTTTAATTCCATCTACAGATTGTGACCTAATTTATTTCGACGGGAATCTGTTCGTGGGCTTCTTAATATGTGTTTATTATTAAACAGTTATACAACTTCATTATGATCGGAAAATGGCAATCAGTCGACAACGTGTTAATTAATGTGTTTACAAACATTTTAAAATTTTACTATCTTGGATTTTTGTGGCCCTGGGACACCTTGGCAGTCGTTTTTATATGTCCACTTGAGCATCGTATTTTGGTCTATTTTCTAAAGCTAATAAACAGTTGGATTATTTCGGATATTAAAGAATCTAATCAAGATACAGATAACATATACAATTGATTTTAAATAGGCTGTTAAATTCCATATAACGATAATAAAAACAGTTAATGGGTATTGCGTAATCAGTTAATTAACTTGTTGTTATACAAAAGTGAATGTACGAGTTCGCAATTGAACGTAAACAATAATAATAGACATATCTTACGTACATGTATATATCGGGGCTTTTAGTTAGCACAGACTGGATCAGTTAGAGAGATGCAATGCAATTACGAAGCTGTATAATTAAATTAAATTACTAACTCAGAATAAAACATCTATCAAGATCTTCGTGTAAGCCGTCAACAGCCAAAACCAAATATATATTTGCGCAAACAGGTTATTTAATATTATGATGTATACAGCGAATTGCCTGTGTCTTATTCTTCAAGCTAGATTTCACCTCTATATTTATTTTACATACATACATAAAAATTCTGTCTCATCAGAAATACCTCTGTCAAAAATTTTTTTAATTTTCGGGTTTTACCGATAATAATGGGGTTGTCATACCATCACATAAGCCTATTTTACATACAAGCTCTGCCTTAGCAGAAATACCCTCGTCAAAAAGGAACTTAGATTTATAAAACAGACCCCTAGGGAAGATATTAGAGCGCGGTTACAGTAACAAGTAGCCTACACTATACATAAACCTGTAGTGAGAAATAGGTACATTTTAGGTAACATTTTTTAGTTATAACAGGCGGGGTCTTTGCGGCATGAGAAATCTAAGTAAATATAATGACGGGTATAATTATACACTGAGGGTTATCGATGTATTTAGCAAGATGGCATGGACACGAGCTCTGAAGCTGAAAAACTACATGTTCTATAATCGACGTATTTTCGGTTATTTTTCTAAGATGCAAAAAGATACCCCAAAGTATACAGACGGATAAGGGCAGGGACTTTACTGCGAAAAGTGTCCAGCAATTCTTTAACAAATATCAAATCTAATCGTATAGGAAAAATTTAGCGATGCGATGCTTTCATACAGGTAAGATATCGCACTAACGGATTACAGTTAATGCAAAAGTCAATAACCTTACATTATCTTTCTCAAGGCTTTATTTGTTACAAAACCTACGATGGATCGTTAAGGTAACTGACCCAGGAAGACATCCAATGATTTTCGCTGTATGCCCACAGGTATAGTTAACACTTTTACGACTGTCCTTACGGTATTTTGCTGCAGTTGTTTCTAAGGCTTTAGCGCATGCAATTAGAATGGTGGGGTTGATTGGCATACGTCTCACCAGTAAACCAGCGTCCATAATTCGCGTCTTGTGATTTGAACCGTGCGCCGCCATTAGACTGAATGTATCTCTTGATCGTACAAATTTAACCATCAACTCAACTCCACTTATGAGAAACTTTTCATGATTAAATAAAATCCTAGTGCACGTGATCAATCATATCAACCTGTTTGCTGGTCGCTGCAAGTATTTGACGTTTCGAGAAACCGTTATTTGCATGTTTCATATAGATAAAAATTTGCGACGCGAGGCTTTCGGCGATCCCACTCCAACCCTCCCCGAGCATAACCGAGATTGTAACACAGGTGTAGGGTGTCGCAACTTGTTCTCGGGTCTCTGCCTCTTGTTGTCATTGCAACTTGTTCGTAGGCCTTCGTGTATTGTCGTGGTACTCTTGCCGGAAAATTTGAATTTGTATTATAATAATAAGGAGCCTAATGCTAACTTGTAAAACAGGTGTAGGGCTGCGCAACTTGTTCTTGGGGTTTTGTCCCTCGTCGAGGCCCCATTGGTGGAAAATTTGAATTTGTATTTGTATTTAAGTCTCTGCAGGTTATGGCGGGAAATATGAATCTGTATTATAATAAGGGGTATAATGCTAACTTGTAAGACAGATGTAGGGCCTAGCAACTTACTTTCAGGCCCTCGCCTCTCGACCCAAAATTTGAATTTGTTTGTGACGCCATCTATGAGTGAAAATCTGAACTAATAAGGAGGCCTAATGCTAACTTATAAGACAGACATAGGGCTTCACAACTTGCTTTCGGGTCTTAGCCCCTGGCTCCATGGCGGGAAATTTGAATTTGGATCTGTATTTAAGTGTTTACATTCTGATTACTTATTGCGAGAAATTTGAACTTGTATTCTAATAAGGGACCTATTGCTAGCTTGTAAGACAAAACATAGGAAACTGTGTTAGGGTCTGCGCCCTCCTGTCGTGGCGCTTGTTGAAAAATTTGAATTGGTTTCGTCATCTAGTTGTGTATGGCCTAATGGATACTTTCTGTAATAAAGGTTTTGTGTGTGGCATCATCTAGTGGTATATTTTTAAACTAGCGAATGTTTTCTGTAATAGAAGTGGCGCCACCTAGCGATATATTTCTAGGACTAATTAGGGTTGTTTGTGGTGCCATATAATGGTGTAAAGACTAATGAATGTTTTATGTAATAGAGGTTGATCGTGTTCGTCTCTCCCTCGTCTCTTTCTCAAACATTCAAATCAATTAATCAAATCAAATTAATCAAATCAATTAAATACCAAACTGATTTAACTTAATCATACAAAATCAGCTCTCAATTCAAAAAATAGCAGTATGATTAAACGCACAGAGTGCAAAAGAAAGCCAATCTCACACTTATTTAAGCTACCCATCTAACCGCCCTTTAGGATTAACTGCAGCATTGTTAGTGTAGGTTCAAACACCGTTAGGAAAAACAAGGTTATTAACAAAATTGAAGGAAAGCTTAGCGTTTCAAAATATATTATTATAAACAACAATACATCATTTATTTAATCACATCCTTTATCGGTCTTCTTCTTCTTCTTGAACCGTGATTCGCCCCTATCATCATCATGGTTTTGCGACTCGCCCTTCTCCTCTACCTCATCGCTCATCTTCTTCCTCTTCTGTGAATCATCACCATCACCTGTGAGATACATTCAGCTCATCCACGTCATCGTTTCCATCATCATCTTGAATTGTTATGTTGTAATGGTTTATTAACAAGTCAGTAAAATCTCGAATGTCCATTGATGTTGGATCATAAACAGGAGAATACATTATAATAATGCTCACTCGATGACGGTTACACTTTAAAGAGCTAAACGCGCGAGAATGCTGGTGGCCTTGGGTCTCGTGCGCTGGCGCACTCGTCATTGGTCGGGTAGAATCGGTTATCTTCGGAGAAAATTTGGAGTAGGTGGTCACGAAACAGCCAACACTCGCGCGCGCGAGTATTGATCTAACCACACTCTAATAAATGCCCTAGGGGCATGTTTATAGATCTAAACTCCTTTTTTTTGGCTGACGGCTGCCAAGGCTGTTTCGGTGACCCCCTACTCCAAATTTCAGAGCTCGTGTCCATGCCATCTTGCTAAGTACATCGATAACCCTCAGTGTATAATTATACCCTTCATTATATTTACTTAGATTTCTCATACCTCAAATACCCCGCCTGTCATAACTAAAAAAAAATGTTAACCTACAATGCACCTATTTCTCACTACAGGGTTATGTAAGTTCCTTTTTGAGAGAGGTATTTCTGCTAAGGCAGAGCTTGTATGTAAAATAGGCTTATGTGATGGTATGACAACCCCATTATCGGTAAAACCCGAAAATTTAAAAATAGTACTCTAATGAGCGGTCAGCATGCATGCTTAACCTGATTAAAAATCTAAAGGCGTTTTTTTTTGCTAGCTAAAAGCCCCGATATATATACATGTACGTAAGATATATTTATTATTATTGTTTACGTTCAATTGCGAAATGGTACATTCACTTTTGTATAACAACAAGTTAATTAACTGATTACGCAATAACCATTAACTGTTTTTATTATCATTATATAGAATGTAACAGCCTATTTAAAATCAATGGTATATGTTATCTTTATCTTGATTAGATTCTTTAATATCAGAAATAATCCAACTGTTAATTAACTTTACAAAATAGACCAAAATACGATGCTCACGTGGACATATAAAAACGACTGCCAAGGTGTCCCAGGGCCACAAAAATCCAAGATAGTAAAAATTTAAAATGTTGGTAAACACATTAAATAACACGTTGTCGACTGATTGCCATTTTCCGATCATAATGAAGTTGTATAACTGTTTAATAATAAACACATATTAAGAAGCCCACGAACAGATTCCCGTCTTACAAGACTACGGCCCCTTATTAGAATACAACCCCCAATGCATAAATAAATTAGGTCACAATCTGTAGATGGGATTTAAAAAAATGTAATAATAATTGTGCAACCTCCTTTGATAAAAACGGATCCTAATTAATAACAAATTAAATCTTTTTATTCTCAGAACACTGCATATGCGCGCATTTAGCTACCTACCCTCCAGGGGCTGAACTTTAAAAAAATTTCTTAATACAGCCAAAAGGGTCATAATTAGAGTGAAAATTCCATCAAAGGGTTGAAAAACGACTCCGAAAAGAAACCATAGGGGTGAAAAAATACGATCCCCACGTGGGCGTATAAAAAAAAGGTGGGTTTTCCTCAAAAAATCCAAGATGGCGCCAAGTGCCCGTCTTTTACTAATCTATTTTATAAACATTGATTTGAACTTTACTATCTGAATACTTACATTCATAATAGATTAGTGACAATAATTTATATCTATCATCCACAAAATAAGTGAAAACTTCTGGTTAAAAAAAAACAAAATTAAAAGACTAAATGTTAAAGTTATTAAAGCTGAACTCGTGGAGCTGGACATAACTCCTGTTGATATTAAGTCAAACCTAATTCAACAATTAAAACAAGCATTAAATAGTAGTTACATAATTCAAGATGATCCCGACGGAAGTAGTTGTAATTCAGGTGAATCTAACAATCTTATTTCTATGCATGCTAAAGTAAAACGTCGGCATGATAAGGAAGTATTTCAATTTATTAAATAAACTAAAAATGCAGGAAAATAAACTAAAATTTCTTAATGTTCAGAAAACTAAAATACATAAATCCATATTAAACAAAGAACAACCACTAACAAATATTACTAATCTTCCAAATAACATTCCTACTGAACCGTCTAAAATTAATGACAAACTCTGTCTGTGAACAATATGAGCGCTAAAAATAATATTAAAAAATCGAATATTATTGTTCTTGGTGATAGCCTTCGGAACCCAATGCGACAATAGACGATGTACTAAATAATGTTAGGTCTGTAACACATAACTTCAACAAAAAAGATTATGTAATTGTTAATGTGGATGCAACAACGTGTAAATGCTTGGCCACTAATGTCTAATAGTCTTCCTAAACGAACTAACTTGATTCTCATATCAGCTCCATATTGACCGGGGAAATCAAACTTTAATAAATAAGTTTTTCAATTTAATTCGGCATTATATAACTATTTCAATAAAAACTTAGTGTATTTTAACATTGACTCATTAGTTCACGGTGACCACTTGACGAACCACGGATCTCACATGCGCAAGGTGGCTAAAATTAAACTTTTAAACTATCTGTTCAAGGTTATCATGCACTACAAGCGCGTTTATGATGTTGTTAACTCATGTATTTGTGAATCAAACCTAGTTCAAATTAACATTAAACAATCACCTAACTCATCATCTTTGTCTTCACTTAGTGACCCTTACCAGCTAAAAAAGCCACCAACTCAGTCAATGGACAAACCTACAGAGACCCTTAATCCAAATATTTTCACTGCGGATATCGTAGCAAAGAAGCTTCAATCTTCAATACCGTCAACAACGAAGGAGCATTGTTTTTAACGTTCAGAGACAGTTTAGCCAGGGTCTTACTGTATATTATCAAAACGCTAGAGGGATAAACACTAAATTAAATAATTTATACCTTGCTTCAGGTGCAAAGAAATACGATGTTATTTCGATTACAGAGACCTGGTTGCATGCTCATGTATGCAATCATGAAATTATTTTTTCAGACTATAATGTATTTAGATGCGACGGATCACAATCGTCTTCTAAGTCAATAAGAGGTGTTATGGCGAACTGTCTCAGTAGTCTAATTTTTCAAGAGTTGTCTCTAAAAAATGTAGACGAAAGAATTGGCTATTTACTGTTAAAAATACCAAGTAATGAATACAATTTTTTTATTATTTTATTAGTTTACATTCCACCAAGATTACCATTTGAAGCTTACACCACCGTAATCAAAGCAATTGAAGACATTTCCTTATTTTATAAAAATAATGTAGTAATAATAGGAGACTTCAACATTCCGGAATATTATCTTGGTAACTTATCTTCTACTAATACTATTACACTGGATTTAGATAACTGTGCAAATTTCTTTAGCTTAACTCAACAAAATTGGGTACTATCTTAAGCTATTATTTTCAAACTTAAGTTGTAATGTATTCCCTGTGTTGGAACCGATTTTTGTAATAGATCAGCATTATCCACCAATATCTTTCACAGTTGTCAATACTTTTGAAAAGAACGGTGTAATAAATAAAAACAAAATTTAATTTTAAAAAGGCGGACTTTTGTGACCTTTATGATAACATCAGTCTGGAAAATCGGGATTGCGATGTAAAAGTAGACTTGAATATTATGCTGTACCGCTTTTATGAAAAGCTTAATAACATAACTGTTAAGCATATGCCAAAAAACTTCACCTCAATAAAACATCCTGTTTGGTTTAATAAATCCATAATTAACAATCCTAAGACTAAAGATAAATATAAAAAAAAATACATAAGATCTAAATTCCATCGATACAACGTAAATATTGTCAGATTAGAGCTGCCTTAAAGAAAGAAATCCCGAAGCTTCATCCACGCCCGCGTGTATGAAGCTTGAAAATGAAGTATTCACATCTGGACAGTCTATGGCTAACGCTTTTGCGGAGTATTTCAAATCAGTTTTTGAGCATTCGTCAGACACTCATAACGTTAAGGTAATTGATTCATGTTCTCAATCTCAATTAACTACAATGGTCATTTCGATTGACCATGTTATTGTAAGTTGTATGTAAATCTGAAAATATTTGCTATAGGAGTAGACGGGATTCCAGGCTATATTAAAGACTGTATGTACGTGTTAGCTAATCCGCTATGTACCTTGTTTAACGCATGCATACGTTAATATGGAAAACATCAAGAACTGTTCCTGTTTATAAATTAAGCAAAGCAGATCTTATTTCTAACTATAGATCAATTGCTATTTTGTGTACCCCAGCGGAAGTATTCGAATCAATATTAGTAAAAAACTGTTTACAGATGTTGCTGATCTTTTTGGCATGGTTTCATGCCAAAAAGATCCACTTTTGACAAGTTGAACCATGGAATTCTCTTAAAAAACTTCGTAGCTTCAGATTTCATGATTCATTAATACGATTACTCCGGATTACTTATGTAAGAGAAATATGTTTTTGTGTATTAACAACTATCAACCCGACATGTTCACTGCTTTGTCAAGAGTACCCCAGGGAAGTAACTTGGGGCCTCATGTATTTCTATTATTTGTAAATGACGTTAGTAGCTATGTACAAACAAGCAAATTCTTATTGTTTGCGGATGACCTTAAAATTTTTACAATCGTAAATGGTACTGACGATTGTCACAACTTACCGCATGACATTAACAGACTATGGACCTATGATAATAAATTAAATGCATAGTGTTATCATTCAATAGGAAAATTAATAAAATTTCATTTGATTACTCAATTAATGACATTATAGTAGAGAACGTGTGAGCGAAATTACAGACTTGGGCGTATATTCGACTCAAAGCTAAATTATATAAGTTATATCTGTAACGTTCGATGCAGTTTTTGGGCTTTCTCTACCGCAACCACGGCTTCATTCATAACCTTATACGGGGTGTCCAGAAACTCTACGGACAAACTTTGCGTAGTGATTCTAGACCCAAAAATAAGAAAAAAAGTTCATATAAACCCAGGTCCGGAAACGCTTCGTTTAGGACCTACAGGGTGTGAAAAAATTTTATTTTCCTCGGTTTTCTGTTAATTTGAAATTTGGGACGCTGTATCAACAAGAGTAACAACAAATGTCATAAATACATTTGTGTATCTAAGCAACAACTTGTCATTTTGTTTTAGTCAAAGCCTGCTAAAATGGCAAGAGATTCAATAGCTGGTTAAATAAATTAAACTGTTCATCAACCAATATCTCGAAAACGGTTGATCTAAGAGGCATCGACCAAGTATACCTTTTTTGCTTAGAACTGAAACGGGAACAAACTAATTTAAACGGAACGTCAATATACCGGGTGGTAAAAAAGTTAAGGCCAATTAACTTTTAGCATACCACTGTAGATGCCTGTGATACCTTCAGAAATAATGTGGGAATATGTTCAGGGATTCGCCGCTCATTAACAAAACGAGTGAGATTATGTATCGAAACAAATGGTCATCATGTGGAACACCTTTTGTAACATTTATTTTTTTAGTTTTATTTATTTCTTCATTTTCGTTCTTAAATTCAAAGTTAAAATAAAAATGCAAACATACGTTACTTTGATTTTTAATTCCAATTAGCTAAGGATTATAGGGAATTAAATTGAACTGTTCGTCAACCAATATCTCGAAAACGGTTGATCTCTGAGAGGCATCGACCAAGTATACCTTTTTTGCTTAGAACTGAAAAGGGAACAAACTAATTCAAACGGAATGTCAATATACCGGGTGGTAAAAAGTTAAGGCCAATTAACTTTTAGCATACCACTGTAGATGGCGCCCTCTGCAGGCAGCATCAAAATCAATAAAATATTTAAGTTTCTCGACCACAAAAACCCCCGTGCTCCAAAATTCAGGACCATGTTCAAATTTGTTCGCAAAATATTGCCATAAAACAGAGGAAAATAAAATTTTTTCACACCCTGTAGGTCAGCGTTTCCGGATCTGGGTTTATATGAACTTTTTTTCTTATTTTTGGGTCTAGAATCACTACGCAAAGTTTGTCCGTAGAGTTTCTGGACACCCTGTATAAGTCCTTAGTACGTACCAAACTAAAGTACTGCTCTATAATTTGGTCACCGGACTTCGATAAATATCAATTGTATTTGGATCGTACCCAATTTAGATTTTTTAAACTTTTATTGTATAGACCACAATCGATTCCTTCTACATACTTCATATTCAGAATTAGTTTCAATATACAGTTTCGGCACGTTAAAAAAGCGTAGAGTATCTAACGGTCAAATATTTCTTTAGAAATTGTTAAATGGGTTAATAGACGACTCATGTTTGTTACAAAAGATACGTTTTAAAGTACCTAATGTTTGAACAGGTTTTACTTCTACATTTTTTATAAGAATTACTAGAACAGATCATTTCAAGATGCAGTCCATTAACTTTATTCTAGCAAATCGTATAAAATATATTAATGATGTAGATGTTTTTATGTTGAACGAATATAATTATGAGAAAATTAGTAATTAGTAAATTTACTAATCCCACATTTGTGATTTGCGATGATACTGTCACCACTGTGTTACGTTTTATACCTTGTTCTTTTAACTTGAATTGTACCTAATTGATATCTTCTGCATTACAACCTAGTCTATTCTATGTTATTTTAAGTATTTTTTAATTGTTTTGCTCGTGTTAATTTACTCTGTAAATGGATGCGCTAATCTGTTGAGTAAATAAAGATTATTATTATTATCGACTTATGGTCTATAATAACGTCCAACATATTGTTATTAATGCCATTATCTATTCCTCTGAAAACCATTCTTGGTCTGTGTTTAACTAAGGGTTTACATTAAATTGCACTTGATGCACATTTATCTAAAGATTTTTTTAGTTGTTCATCTACTTTCGTAGCACACTGAACTATTAAGCATCCCTCTTTATTATCTTTTAAAGACATTACGTTAATATCACATTTTGATGGATTTATCTTTTCCTTGGGCAATCTTTTAAGATTCTTACTTTAATGCTTTGGTTCTACATACACAGCGAATGTAGGTTTTTTTATTATCAAGTACCTCAGCAAATGATTTTTGAAAACTTGGCAATTTTACACTTTGTGAAATATTGCTTTCTTTATTTTCAATTTAAATATTTCCGCATCTTTTAATTACATTTGATGCCTCAATTTCTTAATAATTCCCACAATTTAAGATACTTCATAACGAATTTCACATGTGGTTTGCCTAATGAACTTTCTATATTCAATTTTTATTCTATAATCATTATTTATAGGCATCCTTTCTAACACTAGATTAAAAAGTTTTTTATTCCAGATAGTAAGGAGTCTTCTGGGGAATATATAACATTAATCGATTGTGCTCCATTTTCATCATTTTTCACAAACGTATTTGTACTTGCGTGAGCACTATTATCAGAATCCTCCATCGAAAGATCACCTGTTCTCTTACGAAGGTGCTCATTTGCTACCAAAATAGTTTGACGTTGAAAAGTCTGACTTCTAGTACCATTCATAGCATTATAAGTTCAAAAGTAAATACGTAATTAAAAATTATTAATTTTATTAAATACATAAAAAAATTATATTTAGAATTTACATCAGTTCTACAGGGTTTTCGTAAATGCTTGACCCCCGCGTGATCAATTTCAAATTTCGCGCTTTAGCAGGTCGAAAAAATTTACTAAATCGTAATATTTAGTTTTATAACCTATTTGCGTTACTTCTGTTTGCTTGTCTTTTCGAATTTCCTCCACTTTTAATCAACGTTAAAAAAGTTATTTTCAGAGCTCTAAACGTTACGAAGCTATTGTGATCCAAGTTAGCATTTTTTAAGGCGAATTATCATTTATCTTAATTTGAATTTGTATAGTGATATTGTACAACAATGGTGTTCTCATCAGAACAAGGTGCCTTTATTTGAATGGCACATTTTCGCAGTGGCACCTGAAACCCTGATGGAACTTGGAGTTATTCGTAGCAGTCCTGCATTGAGCAGTTTTCCCGATGTTAATATCGAATATGATGTATTTAAAAAAAACATGTCACGTCTTATTACCCTGTATGAAAACGCGCATTGCATTTGCAAAGGCAAGTCAACAGGCAGGCCGACTGTTTTAACCGAAGAAGTTGTTAATGACATTCAGCAAAGAATGCAACAAAGAACTTGAACGTGGGATTGAAAATATGAAGCGAAGAATTAATTTGTGCCCAGAAATGAATGGTGGTCATTTTGAGCAAGTTTTGTAAAATAACAATAAATAATAAATTCTATTCTTGATTTTCAAAATACAGTGGTGGTCATTTTGAGCACCTTTTGTAAAATAATAATCACAACGAACGTTTAAACATTGACAATATTCCACTCGAAGAATAGAGTGGAGTTCATGTTATTTTTGTACAGAAGAAATTTTGTACGGATGCATATGTAACGTCTTTTTTGAAAGCTTTGTGGCAAGTACCAGTGGACAAACCTGTAAAAAAATGATGTTCATATTTCTGGTTACATAAACGCAGTAGATTTAATCGTACCTGTTTGAGCGGATAGTTGTGGAATAGATGTTTTACGATTTTGTTGCATTCTTTGATGAATGTCATTAACAACTTCTTCGGTTAAAACAGTCTGCGTGCCTGTTGACTTGCCTTTACAAATAAGTGATAGTTTTCATACCGTGTAATAAGACGTGACTTGTTTTCTTTAAATACATCATATTCGATATTAACATCGAGAAAAGCCTCTGAAAACTGCTCAATGCAGGACTGTAACGAATAGCTCCAAGTTCCATAAGGCTTGCGGGTGCCACTGTGACAATGTGCCACTAAAATAAAGGCACCTTGTTCTGATGAGAACACCATTGCTGTACAATAATATCACTATACAAATTCAAATTTAAATAAATGACAATTCACCTTAAAAAATGTTAACTTACATCACCATAGCTTCGGAACGTTAAGAGCTCTGAAAATAACTTTTTTAAATGTTGATTAAATGTAGAGGAATTTCTAAAAGACAGCAAACTGAAGTGATTCAAATAAAAGGTTATGAACTAAATATTACGATTTAGTAATTTTTTATTTTCGGCCTGTTAACAACTACCAACCTAAAGCAAACATATTTAAAGCGCGAAATTTAAAATTGACCACGTGGGGGGCGAAATTTACATCGATTGGGACTGTATTTCGATAGATTAATTGGTTACAGTGGTACTCTAGCAAAGTGCATGAGTAGAAGAGGGGCACCATCCCCTCCACTTTTTTTACGTCACAAGCCCCGCCCCCTTTCACTTTTTACACGGCCACGTGGCTGACCACTATTTGACCTTGAGAAAGTTGTTTACCTTGAGAAAGTTGTTTACCTTGAGAAACAGGTTTGCCTTGAGAAAGTTGTTTACCTTGATAAAGTTGTTTACCTTGAGAAACAGGTTTGCCTTGAGAAACAGGTTTACCTTGAGAAACAGGTTTAGCTTGAGAAACAGGTTTACTTTGAGACCAGGGGCTACGCGGGAAATATGAAATTGTGGTTTCTTGTCAGACGAGAGCTACATCTAGGACCTGGTGCTTCGCTGGGGATTGTTTTATGGAAATTCTTGTAAGATAAATGTTACATCTAGGACCTGGTGCAGCGCTTGGGGTTGTTTTATGGAAATTCTTGTAAGATAAATGCTACATCTAGGACCTGGTGCAGCGCTTGGGGTTGTTTTTAATAATAAAGATGTTCTTGTAAGATAAATGCTATCTCTAGGACCTGGTGTTTCGCTGGGGTTGAAAATAAATGCTACCTCTAGGACCTGGTGCAGCACTGGGGGTTGTTTTATGGAAATTCTTGTAAGATAAATGCTACCTCTAGGACCTGGTGTTTCGCTGGGGATTGTTTTTAATAATAAAGATGTAAGATAAAATGTTATCTCTAGGACCTGGTGCTTCGCTGAAAATTTGAAAATTGAATAAGGGACCCTATTGCTAACTTGTAAGACAGGGTCTTGTGTTAGGTCTGAACCTCTGGTGGGAAATAGTACGAGGACTCTAATGCTAACTTGTAAGACAGAGCTTGTTTGTGGTGCCGCCTAGCAGGAGTATGGACTAACGAGTATTTACTGTAATAAAGGTGGCGTTACCTAGTGGTATATTTCAGAGTTAATCAGGGATTTGTTTGTGGTGCCATCTAGCAGGGGTATGGGCTAATGAGTATTTTCTGTAATAAAGGTAACACTATCTATCGGCATATTTCAGGGTTAAGCAGAGATTTGTTGCTGAGTCATCAGGAGGAGCAGCGAGCGTTTTTCTGTAATAGGTGGTATATTGCTTAGCTAATTAGGATTTGTTTGTACTTTATGACTTATACATGTTCTCTATAAGCTTTACTAATCAAATGCATTGCCTGTAGAACATTCATAAAGGTGTTTTTTAAGATGGGGTTTAAAAATTATTTTTGGATGTGACACAGTATACGTTGTACAACACTACCTTATCTTATCATATCCTAATCAAAAAATAATACTATAAGACCTTAAACATACATACATATATACGTAAAAAAATGTTAAGGAATTACCCGAAATCGTAACTTGTATTAATAAATACAGAGATTGCATCTGGTCCTCTCGGAGAAGATAATAATGATGGCCTTGAGGCAAACCGTCAGTCTCAACGGATTTGCTATGGTATAAAAAAGACTTGTACACCTCAAGGAAGTGTTGGGATCTCAAACCAAGCTGGCAGTCTCACCAAACCTGTTACTAATAGTAATGAAGACTTCTACAATTTGAGATCGTCTGATTTTTACCGTACCTGAATCCACTATTTAAAGTATTGAAGCTCTGACGTCATCTCTAAGTTATAGCTAATAGGGTTTTACCCCTCATTTAGAATGTAAAAACACGCATTCACTTTGACTGTCTCTTTGAATTATTTTATTTTGAAGGTCTCTTTTAAAAGTACAAATTTTTTTTCTATTCAAAAAATTTATAGTCGGATTAAAAGAAAATACAATAAGGCCATCTTGATATTTAAAGACGCTTATAATGTACTGCTCATTATTTAAATTCAAATAGTTAATGACAATGGTTTTAATGAGTTTCATCGTATGATAAAATTGTTTTGTAAAACGCAGCGAATGCAATATATAAATAAACTGTAGCTTAATCTCATATGTACCATTTGTGAAGATAATAACCCTATTTTTAAAAATAAGATAAGATCTGTAATTGTTGCTTTGCTACATTCATGTATATACAAATATGATTTTAAAATTACTTTTTGTTTTACTTTAGTGTGTGACAGTTAATTCGTTTTAAATTATGCTTGCTTTAGCAAGTTAATTACCACACATCAATTGTAATTATATAACACGGTTAAATTTAATAGTCTAAAATTGATTACCAATGTAATATAAATAATTTCTTTTAAAAAACATTAAATAATAAATTTTATATAATACGATTTTTAAAAACACACATGCCGAATTAAAAGAAAAAAAACAGTAGGTATTACGCAATTCTTAAATAAAACAATTAAGGTACTAAAAATATTTTTATTTATCAGAATAGAATAGTACAAAAGCATACATTATACATCATTTTTAGAATTAAGTTGTAGAGAAAGTTATTTACATATTGATAAACTATTTTGTATGAAATGTAATTATCCTTAAATCGTTATAATATTTTTTAAAAACCTGATTCTCTTCAAGCAACTACCATCTATATATCAAAAATATGAGTAATTTATGTATGCATTTAAAATAATTAGTATGCTAACTATATTCCTTTAATTGTCTAATTTGAAATAAGGATGAGATAATTTAGCTTATCCGAGTTTCATAGAGAGCGTCACAGTCATCAAGATTTGAGATGCATTCCTCTCATCGTCTTTCACACTGATAATAATAATAGTTGATTAACAACCGTAAAACATCTAATACCACTAATGTTACATCATAATAATACTAATTCAACAGTGATTACACATTAAATACATTTAAAATATGTAACTTTTATACTAAGTCTGTTATTACATAGAGATGAGATTATTCTTAAATTTGATTTCGATAGAGCTCTGGAAATACTACAACCGTTCGAAATCTTGCTTCTTCTCTCGATATCAAAAAAGCTATACTAGTGATACATTAAGTAAGCATAATATCGGATACAGCTACATTGCTAACGATTATTGATGTTTTTTTTGCATGAGATTTTTTTGAATGAGACAGCCTCGCAGGTATTTTTTAAGAAAAGCTATATACATCTCATGAGAGCAAACGAGATTTTTGAGATACAATCTCCTCATCACCTACACCTTGAACGATTATATTGTAACCTATAAAGCAAAGCTAATAACCCTAATAGTTTATCAGACATTATTACATGGACACGAGGTTAGCTCTAAATTAAATGGTTTCAACGCTGCTCTGGGAATGCTGTACACACTTAAAACCTTTAAGTCTGCTCGCCGAAGTTGTACCGTATTCACTTTCTTCAGTTTTATCTGCACTCTGTTTCGAAGCTGTAATACGTTTTTCTAATACATAAACAGAATCTTCAATACAGTGATACGTGTAGCAGCAAAACACATTAGCTAGTTAGTTTCACCTCTATATTACTTTACATGCAAGTCTGATCTTATCATAAATAAATACATCTGTCAAAAAAAGCTGATTAAACATAACTCCACGGCCAGGTATAGCAAGCAACGCTTCCAATTATAGCTCTTAGTCAACACAATAGGGCCTACAACTACATACAATCGACTAGCACTGCTTTAGCACGAGGATCAAACGAAAAAACACGCACGCACGCACGCACGCAAGCTCGCACGTACGCTCGCACGTACGCACGCACGTGCGAACGCTCGTACGTACGCACGCACGCTCGCACGTACGCACGAACGTACGCACGCTCGCACGTACGCAAGCTCACACGTACGCTCGCACGCACGCACGTATGCGCGCACACACACACACACACGAGAGAGCGAAAACACGCTAAAGCGAAAAACTTGTAAACTTGCAAACATGAATCAAGACGGTGGAGCACCGCTAGGAAAAAAACAGGTTTATTAACAAAACCGAAGGAAAGCTTAACGTTTTGAAAATATATTATTATTATTATTATTATAAACAACAATACATCATTATTATTTAATAACATGCTTTATCGGTTTTCTTCTTCTTGAACCGTGAGTCGTCCTCATCATCATCATCATGATTTTGAGATTTGCCCTTCCCCCCTATCTCATCGCTCTTCTTTCTCTTCTGTGAATCATCATCTTGGATGTGAGATACACCCAGCTCAACCACGTCATCGCTTTCATCATTATCTTGAACGGTTATGTTGTAATAGTTTATTAACAAGTCAGTAAAATCTCTAATGTCCGCTGATGTTGGCTCATAAACAGGAGAATACATTATAGTAATGCTCACTCGATGACAGGTACACTTTAAAGAGCGAAACACACGAGAAACGAGAACGCAGCTAGCCTTTGGTCTTGTGCGCAAGCGTGCTCGTCAACGTTCGGGTAGAATCGGGCATCTTCGGGGATGTCTGAAGTATTGACCTAACCACACTCTAACATAGCCCCTGGGGGCATGTTTATAAATCTAAAGGCCTCTTTTATGGTCGAGGTATTTTCTCCTAAGACGCCAGAACGCAGCTAGCCTTTGGTCTTGTGCGCAAGCGTGCTCGTCAATGTTCGGGTAGAATCGGACATCTTCGGGGATGTCTGAAGTATTGATCTAACCACACTCTAACATAGCCCGGGCTATGTTAGAGCCTGTCTTCAAATGGCAACATTTCTCTAATCAAAGATTTACTTTTAATTACAAATGCTTATCTTCTTTAAATTGTGAATTTTAAGATATATTATTCAAAATTTATACGTATCGATAAATTAAATAATATTAAACTGCCATGAAGATGGCTAATGGTTAGCAGACTTATTCATTGCTTTTAAAAATGTCTTGATGTAAATGATCAACATATTCAGCACCTACAATAAATATATATATATATATATATATATATATATATATATATATATATATATATATATATATATATATATATATATATATATATATATATATATACAGGGTGTTTAAAAAGATGCGTCAATATTAAAGGGGTGATTGCCCAGGTCATTTTATACAATAAAGTTCCTATAAACATAGGTCCGCAATCGCTTCGTTACCGATCTACAGCGTGTTGAAGTTTGCAACATTTCTCTAATCAAAGATTTACTTTTAATTACAAATGCTTATCTTCTTTAAATTGTGAATTTTAAGATAAATTATTCAAAATTTATACGTATCGATAAATTAAATAATATTAAACTGCCATGAAGATGGCTAATGGTTAGCAGACTTATTGATTGCTTTTAAAAATGTCTTGATGTAAATGATCAACATATTCAGCACCTGCAATAAACATATATATATATATATATATATATATATATATATATATATATATATATATATATATATATATATATATATATATATACAGGGTGTTTAAAAAAGATGCGGCAATATTAAAGGGGGTGATTGCCCAGGTCATTTTATACAATAAAGTTCCTATAAACATAGGTCCGCAATCGCTTCGTTACCGATCTACAGCGTGTTGAAGTTTAATTTAAAAAAACAGTCAAAATCAGATTTTTCCAAAACGGCTTGAGATATCATAATGAAATTTTAAGCGTGTCAATAACTCTGGGAGACGCATACTTTGCAATACAACACGATGTTTGAGTCGTACCATTGGCGCGCGTATTGGCACGTCACAGGCTATTTTTCAAGAAAAAAGTAGGATGCCGCTGATTTCTCTAAAAAGAAAAATTTTTTGATTCTTTGTTCAATTGTGAAGAAAAAAGCTCTCTTGACTTTTTATCGTACGACGTACCGTTTTTGATTAAAAAAAACATTTTAGTGCATGTCCATTTATTACAGAAAAAAAGTTTTAAAAATCAAGGGTTTCATTCAAGGGCAAAAACAAATATTTCACCAAACCAAAAATTTTACCAACCAAAAATTACAAAAACTGTTCAAAGTGACCACCTCGAGCTCGGATGCAAGAATCCAATCTTCTCCTCATTGACTGGCGAACTCTCTCAAAACACCATGATCTGTTTTAATTGAGTTGCACCCAGCAATGATTCGATTTTTTAAGTCTTCTATGTTTTCCAATGGAATAGCGTACACCAAGGACTTCAAATTGCCCCACAGGAAAAAAATATAATAATTAATAATAAATAATAATAAGTCCGGGGATCGTGCAGGCCATAAGTGAGGTTCACCCCGGCTAATCCAACGATTTCCGTATGCTTGTGTTAAGAAATCACGAGCTACTTGACTAAAGTGGGCTGGTGCGCCATCGTGCATATACCACATTGCATCTCTAATTGCTAATCGTACGTCCTCCAGAAATCCAGGGAGCGTGTTTTCCAAAAAGTTGCGATACACCTCTCCGGTAAGTCTCCCGGGTAGAAATACCGGTCCAATTAGGCAGTCACCCACAATCCCAATCCAAACGTTCAAAGAAAACTGATGTTGAAAACGATCTTCAACAATTTCATTTGGATTTTCTTCACACCATACTTGGTTATTATGGAAATTCCGTATTGCATTTCTTGAAAAACTCGCTTCATCGGTGAACAGAATCAACATCAGGAGTTGAGGGATTTGAACCATTTTGTGCAAAAGCCATTGACAGAATGCAGTGCGTGGAGGAAAATCAGCAGGAAGAAGTGCTTGAACGCGTTGTATAATAATAATAATAATAATAATAATAATAATAATAATAATAATTTATTGTTCAGCATGAGTACATATGTACACTTACGCTCGTCCGGGTAAAATAAACACATTCAAACATATTACAATACATATAATAAGTTAAAAAAAACAAACAATAAAATTACGAACGAACTAACATTCAATTGACTTAGAATTGATGGAAAACTCATTAAATGAATAAAATGCATTGTTTACGAGAAAATTCTTGATTTTACTTTTAAATGCCGCCAACGGCAATTCTCTTATACCAAGTGGTAATAAATTAAAAAATGCTTGAGACTGATACCACACATTATGCTGAGATTTCTTCAGCCTGCAATATTTAACTCTCAGATTATCTTTGTGCCTTGTATTATGCTGATGGATATCAGATTGATGAACAGCCAGAGAGAGATTCCGTTTAATAAAACAGAGAGCTTCGAGGATATAGTGGCAAGGAAAAGTTAAGATCTTTAAGCCAATAAAAGAGTTGCGACAGTCAGCCCTATATTCAAGACCAGCAATGATTCTGATTGCCTTGCGCTGCAATCGAAAAACATTTCGGCACTGTGCATTATGACCCCAAACCAATACTGCATAAATTAGAGTACTTTGTATTAGCGCAAAGTAGGCTGTTTTAATCACTTCAAGGGACGTATTGCTATGTAAGCTTCTTAGTAAAAATAAATATTTATTTAATTTATTTGTTACTAAGTTAACATGATAATCAAAATTTAAACGCCAGTCTATACCACAACCCAAGAATAGTACTTTGGAGGAAGAATCTGTACTAGCTTTTTTTAATGATAAGAGGCATAACTATCGTTTTTGAATCATTGAGCATTAGTTGGTTAAAACCACAACACTTTTTGACAATATCAATACCTTTCGCAACATTATTGTTAACAAGGTTAAAATCAGAACCAGTTGAAAATAGCGTTGCATCATCAGCATGCAAGATACAGTTCATGCTAGATGCAAGATACCTAGGCATGTCATTTATATAAATTAAAAATAACAAGGGTCCCAATATAGAACCCTGCGGTACTCCATGATAAACAGGTAGTTTATCAGAAAGGATATTGTTATGTAGCACACATTGATGTCTGTTTCTTAAAAATGAGGCAATTAACTCAGCACTGAGGCTGTTAAACTTGTAGAAAGATTTTAGTTTAGTTACCAAAATTTCATGAGAAATACAATCACAAGCCTTTGAAAGATCTACAAAAGCAGCAATTGTAAGTTCTCCTTTTTCAAAACTATCTAAAGAGGTACTGACAATTAGTTATTGCATCAGAAGTGCTTTTACATTTTCGGAAACCATATTGATGTTTGAAAAAAAGATCATTACTTTCAAAATACTCGGAAATTTGTAAATACAAAACTTTTTCAATTAGTTTACTGAATACTGGCAAAATAGATATCGGACGGAAATTATTGACATTATTTCTGTCTTCGCCTTTTTTGAAAAGTGGTAAGACTAATGCCACCTTGAGACTATCTGGAAAAATTCCAGATTTAATAATAATATTAACTAGTGTGGTTAGCGGTTTGATAAATAAACTCACACTACGTTTGATCAATTTTATATTAAGACCAAATATATCTCTAGAATTATTGCATTTCAAGCTTTTTATGGCCTCTCGAACTTGAATTGAGATACACCTTTAAATTGAAAACCAGGCGCATTAAAAATGCTGACGTTACTAGAGTTAGGCTGGTCATTATTACCAGTAGATGAGCTCGCTGAGTTGTTCTTTTGGACGCCTGTAAAAGAAGTGTTATATAGAATTTCCAGATGACTTAATAAAATTATTATTAGCTTTAGTTTTAGCAAGCTTGATCTCCTTCTTGTATTCAATAGCCAATTGTTTTTTAATATCTAATAAGTTCTGATAACGAAACTTATTGTAAAAATCATTAACCATTTGAAGGTTTTCCCTCAATTTACGTAAGTTAGGTGTAAACCATTTTACAGAAGAGTGATAATTAAGTGTTTTCATTTGAACAGTAGGAAAACACTCAGTATAAATCTGACAAACTATGTTAACAAAATTAGTGAAATGAGTATTACAATCTACACTATTATCTGAAAACATATAATCCCAATCATAATTTGCGAATTTAGCAAAAAACTTATTCATACCTGACATTGTTAACGGACGAACTACTTTAGTTACGCAAGAATCATTTTTGGGCCCCCTGAGGTTATGTAATGTTAACTTTAGACCTAAGTGGTCAGATAAACCTAAATTAACAGAATTTATGGTGTAATCATTTATGGAAAAATTGATAAAAATATTATCCAAACAGTTTTCATGCCTTGTTGGAGTGAAAACCGTTTGAATATAACCATTAGCATTTAAAAGATCACATAAAATCTGCGATTGTGTGTCAATACCAAAACGAACATTAAAATCCCCCACCAAAATAACATTATACTGCACTAATCTATCAAGGAACATTTCCATTCGACAATAGAAGGTAAAATTGCCCAAAGGTGATCTATAAATACATACAATAATTACGTTCACATTTATTTGTATGCAACAAATCTCACAATGAAGTTCAATAGATAAGTCATTAATGCACTTTAATGGTTTAGCTGAGATTTCTAATTTAACAAAAATTAAGACACCTCCATGGACAGAAGTAGACCTACAGTAATAGGATTTTACATTCAATTCACCAAGCTTAAGCAAATTAACAATATCTGGGTCAGTAAACCAATGTTCACTAATGCAAACGATGTCCAGGTTCTCATCCTGGAGAAATGCATCAAGTTCATTCATTTTATTCCTCAGACTTTGGATATTAATATAAAAAACCAAAAGGTCATTGCTAATATAAGATATAGAATTTACTTTGGTTTTTGTAGACTTCTTAGACGTTAGTTGTTCACCAGTGTTTTTATGCGCGGGAAAAAAACCGATTTGCACAACTCCCGATTGGCCAGATAGACGGGTCCATAATCTTTCCTAGATTCGAATATTGAACTGACACTCTAAAAGATGAATAATAAGTGGGATGTTTTGATTGAAGTTTTTCACAGTCAATATCCGGAAACATCGGTTTGAGATATGTCAGGAGCATATCTACAGAAGTATTTGGGTCTAACTTATAGACATGCAAATGTGCTCTACCTATTACTGCTTTTATATTACAAGAAGAATCCATATCATTATTACCAATTATACGTGCAATTGATTTACGTTTATTACTAGATGCAGATGTGTCACTCCTTTTTTCTGACTGTTGAACAATGCTAGAATGAGTAGCAGTAGTCGCAGGTGCGTCATTAATGTCGATATTATCAATAATTGGAAACAATTTGGTAGCATTATTAGATGGGCCACATTCAATTGAATTGAGTGTATTATTTTGTTTACTTACATGTTTGTTTATTTTATTTGATGATAACTTATATGGAATGGATACAACAAATTTTCCTTAAGAATATGCCAAATAGTCCCATTACTTACATCTAAAGCGTCAGCAATTTTTCGAGTAGAAGTACCTCGATCTTCTTCAATCATGTCCAGCACATCCTCTTCCAGCTCTACCGTTCTTGCTGTCATTGGCCTTCCTGCTCCTCCATTTCGTCATAATGTGCCTGTTTCATGAAGACGCCGATGAATACATTCGAAAGTTTTTCTATCAGGAGCAATAAGGGCCGGAAATCTTTCAGTATACAACCGCCTAGCCTCTAATGCATTCCCATTAGCAAGTCCATAAATGTAGTTCATGTCGGTCATCTCGGCATTCGTATAGCGATTTATGATAAGGAACTTCAACAAATTCGACACATACAAAATTATTAATCACGAGACTCATTCAATATGTCAGTGAATAATACAGGAATGTTTAAAATTATTCTTGTACGCATGATAAATGGACATGCACTAAAATGTTTTTGTTACTCAAAAACGGTACGTAGTACGATAAAAAGTCAAGAGAGCTTTTTTCTTCACAATTGAACAAAGTAGTAAAAAATACTTTTTATTTTTAGAGAAATCAGCGGAATCCTACTTTTTTCTTGAAAAATAGCCTGTGACGTGCCAATACGCGCGCCAATGGTACGACAGAAACATCGTGTGGTATTGCAAAGTATGCGTCTCCTACAGCTATTGACACGCGTAAAATTTCATTGTGATATCTCAATCCGTTTTGGAAATATCTAATTTTGACTGTTTTTTTAAATTAAACTTCAACACGCTGTAGATCGGTAACGAAGCGTTTGCGGATTTATGTTTATAGGAACTTTATTGTATAAAATGACCTGGGCAATCCCCCCCTTTAATATTGCCGCATCTTTTTTAAACACCCTGTATATACAGGGTGCCGCATTAGTGTGACAAAGTCTCATATCTCCTTTATTTAAAGAGATACAAAAAAAATTAAATACAAAAGTTGTAAGATATATTCTGGTGCATATTCCAAAAATATTTTTAATTATACAGTGTACATCATAAAACCTTAGAAGTAATTTTAAATTTTTTTTAAATAGAAAACTCGATATATTATTACATATTTATATATATTTTATTGACATAAAAACTAACTATTACAATAATAGTTTGCCTAAAATGACATAGTAACGTATAAACAAAAATAACGTGAATGTAATAATAATAATAATATTTTCATTGAATGAAAAATTATATAATTAAAAATGAATTATATTAAATGTTTCGAACTAAATAAATGGTTTCTAAGTATATATACTGAATATTTTAAAATTTTAATTACAATCTCGTTATCTAAATTTTTATCGAGATTAAAAAATTTTCTAAAATCAATATAGTTTCTTGTAAGGGTACCTCTAGCTCCAAACATTAAACCTATTACCTTGATATTTTGAATATCGTATTTCTTTGCGTAATAATCGATCGTAGGTTCATATATGGCTTTTTTTTCTAAATCTACTTTATCCGGTTGTTCCTCATTATCTTCGAATCTAATAGTGGGATCTATAATATAATTTTTATTAGTTTTTCTGTTGATAGCTAAGATGTCCACTCTTCTAATACTATCTAATGAAGATAGTCCCATTATTTCTTCATGAACCTCCCATCCTTATTACGCAAATTATCTGCAATAATCTGTCTTACATCATTGTGTCTTTTAATTCGTAACAATTCACCATAGTTACAGAAACCCAACACGTGGGCAAGTGTTTCAAACTCATTGCATCTTCGGCAATGGGATGTGTGAGTACTGCGACCTGGGATTGTTCGAACTGCGGAAACATTACAAGACATCTTAATGCAGTCTGTCCATTCAGAAATACTTAGTCCATTTTTTTTGATAAACCCATTTGTTACTACTTTTGACTTGTCTATATAAAATAACCCCTTTGCCCTTTTGAGTATGATTAGTCCAATTTTGAAATTCCCTTTCACGTAAAATTGATCTAATAGATTTTGTTTGTTTCTTAGATTTCTCTATAATATTTATATCTTTGTTATCTATATTTAATTTTAATAGACATGACATTTTATTTTCCTCAAAATTTTTTTTAATTAATTCACAGAATTTTCTAATAAACGAAATTTGTTAAATTGTTGAATGAAAGCTTCCCAATAAGAATTAAAAATTTCTAGACCTCTAACATTTTTTGATGAGTATAAAAAACTATTTGGAGTGTCTCCTGGGAGTTGTATGATTTCTCTAATGCTACTTCTTATAAGTTTGTCAACTTTGTCTAAAAATATTTTTGAAAGTTTATTTAATGGAGCTGTTTATAAAGGATATATTAAGCATGGTGAGATGTATTGATTTAGTATATTTAATTTTTGGTGTGCATTTAATGTAGATTTAGTTAAAATTTCCAAATTAGTACTAAATTTTTTTAAAATAATATCTTCTTCAAATATTAATTTGTCTGAAAAAGTTACTCCTAAATATTTTATTTTTTCTTCTGATCCAATAGTTTTTATTACGTTACTATTTTTGCATGAAAATGATCTATTAATTAATTTCCCTTTATCTAGTGATATTCCTGACGATTTATTATAATTAATTTTTAATCCTATTTCGTCAAATTTATTTTCTACCATTAATAATATATTAGATGTTGCATTATAATCTTTCCCTATTATTACAGTATCATCAGCATATCCTAAAATTGTTATTGGATTTATAGATTTGTCATCGCTAATTCTAAATCCAAATAAATTTGTTATATCTGGCTCTGAAAGTTCTTCAAATATATGATTAATTGCTAAATTAAATAAAATAGGAGATAGAGGAGACCCTTGCAAAACACCATTATTAATTTTAAATTTCTTAGTTCTTTTAAATCCTAAATCAACGAAAGATTCATTATTGCATTGCAGGTTTATAATTAAATTTTGTAATTTAGTAGGAATTTTTGAGGATTTTATTATTTTAATTAAATGTTTATGACCTATATTGTCATAAGCTTTTTCAATATCTAAAAAAATTAAGGATGTATTTTGTTTTAATTGTTTTGATTTTTCAAGAATAGTTTCTATAATATTATTATTAATTAGACATCCTTGTATATGCATAAAACCTCTTTGATTGACGTTTATGTGAATAAAATTTCGAATATATTTGTCAAGAACTTTTTCTATAATTCTTCGCAATAATGAACAAATTGAAATAGGTCTAAAATTATTTAAATCATCGGTATTACCTTTTTTATGAATTAAAATTGTTCTTACTTGTTTAAAAGAGTTTGGAACGAAACCTGTATCTAACATAATATTTCCTATTTTTGCTAGAATTTCTATGATATTTATATTATTCTTTATACATCTCATAATTATTCTGTCAGGGCCTGGTGAAGTATCTATTTTTATTGATTTGATGCATTTGGTGATTTCTTCAACTGAAATTTCAGCTTTATATTCGTCACTAATTTTTTTTTGTTCTTCTGTGTCAATTATCGGGTAATTATCTTCTAAGCAAAAATTATTGGGTGTTTCAAATTTATTTTTGTAAAAATCGTAAACAATATTAGGATCTAGTTTACAATTTTGATTATTTTTTTCATATATTCTTCTAACTGCTTTGCGACGTTGGTTGTAATAAAGATATTGAGTTAGTTGGTATTCATATTCTTGTTTATGTTTTTCTCTATTACGTTTTGATAATCTTTCGGGATTTGCAGTTTTGGTATACATATTATTAGAACGTTTGAAACCTTTTCTTTTTCTTGCCTCATAAAATATTTTTGCCGGGTGTTTTGGACCTGGTAGCTGGTTAAGGAATTTTAATAGAAATCCACTAAAATCTTCAACTTTTTGGCTAAATGTTTGTTCATTTAAAAATTTTGCATTGAATTCCTTTTGCCATAGCAAAATTTCTTTATGTAATTCATTGTTCGAGTTAGAATTATTTTGTTGAACATAATCTGATATTTTTTCCTCGACTATCTCTTCATTTTCTAATAATTTTTGACGATATATTTCTGGGTGTGCCTTTCGAATGTGAGTATTTATTCCCCTTTGTGATTTGAATAATTTTTGACAGTATTGACATTTATTTACAGATTCTTCAATAAAATTTTGATTTTGTTGTGTCGAGTTTATTGGAATTTTTTCGTTTTTATGTTTCTTTGTATTATGGATATTAATAGATTTAAAAGATTTATTACATTTAGCACAAAATTGTGTTAAAGTTGAAGTTCCTGCTTCTGTCAAATCTTGTGTATTTATTTTTTTAACAAATTCGGATATTTTATTTTTCGTTCTTCCGCTGCATTTGTATGGCCTTTCTAAGTATCTATCCTTCTCATACCCATCACTTTCTTCTTTATTCATAAAGAATATTATTCAATTTCGATATTTATAAATTTGACATACAATTTTAGACACATTTTATGTATAATGTCCTATACCTAAGTCCAACCGTTTTTGACAAATTTCAAATTTTTTGTCAAAAATGACGTTTGCAGGCCAAAACATAGGTGGAAATCTTTTCTAAACGAACTCTTTATGAATTAGTTATGGTTGGTTTTCTTGGAAATGGGGACCTACTCTAATGGGCTGTACTGATATTTTTGTAATACATTCATACAGGGTGATCAAAAATGGACAATAAAAAGTAGATTCAAAAAAACCTATAAAGTCATTTTTTTTAAATGGAAACCACCAATTTTTTTAATTCTATCTTATTTAGCATTAAAAATAAGGGTGACTTTGTATAAGAGTGTATATTCCAAAAAATTGTAGTTTTTGAAATAATGACAATTTATTATTTTTTTATTGTAAAAAGGCTATACGGCTTTCAAGTTTTGTTGTTAGTTGGCCGTGACGGCGGGGCGCGGCGAAACAAAAAAAATCGAGCACTTCAGATCGAAATATTACAATTTATTGAGCCCCATATAACTAATTATTTTATTAAACAAACTTAAAGTAAAGACAATATTTTTTTGATTCAACAAATTATGTCCTAATCCTAATCATAAACTTAACACCTCTAATGTAACTAAACCTGTAACTAATTATGCAGATAAAAGTACTAGAAACACGTCAAATACGTACGACCTAATAAGTTGTTCGAAATGTCCGCCTCTTTCTTGAATACAAAATGTAATACGTCGCTCAAATTCGCTGCAGCCTTAAAGCATGCACTGTAAAATTTTCAAATTCGCAACATACACCCGCCTTGAAATAGTAAATTTCAAATGCCCGATCGTATTTTGAAATGACACTAATCATACATGTGTAAATTGTCTAAAAATAACTAACCCTACATCTAAAAATGGGAAAAAAAACTATAATATAAATACATAATTGATATATGCATTACATTTATAAACACCTAACCTAATATAAGTCCCTGTCCCTATTTTCGTTAATATCACTAGGCACATGCGAACTCCGCTCACCAATAACTAAACACGCGTCTTCAATATATCACAACAGCACTATTCCGTAGGCGCCACACACAGCTTGGTCATCGTTTTTGTACATCAGATGCCGTCTTGACTGTTGCTACTCTGGCAATACCGTCTGCAACCCGGTGTAACTCCAATATACACCCTAACGACCATAGTAACGGTGGAGTATTTTCGTTTTTTTAATAACACTGTAACGATTTGAAATAAATCCTTACTTTGTAACAAATCGTTGTTTATGTGACCGCTCGGTATTTTTCTAATTTCAAAAAATTGAAATTCCAGTGCAATGCTCGTACACCCAGTTTGATTAATTGAAATGCAAGATGCAATAATTTTATTTTAAATGATTTCCATTATAAGTATATAAATTCATAATTTTAATATATAACGTTCTCTCCATTTGAACATTGAAATAGTTCAGGTACAAAACAAGTTTTGTTATCTCTTTTGTATACAAGACGTTTAACACTGCGAGAGTGAAGATTATTACTACGAGTTTTGTGAGTGCGTGTGCATGTCTGATCTATTCGAGTAAGTCTATTGATTAAGTAAATTAATTTGATTTATTTACTATTGTTGATGTGTTCATAAATTCCCGTCCGCTATTCCGTTGTTTTTTTAAACAAGATACAAGTATTATATATATATATATATATATATATATATATATATATATATATATATTATATGTGTAGCTATTCCATTTATGGAAAGCATATTTAGGTAAAGTTGTATTTGCACGTGTGCAATTATCCGATACGCGTGTTATCAACGAGTTTCTCTGCAGCTGAGAAGCACTACCGTTTCCGTCTTAACTAAGTCCGTTTTTCTACTAATATTGCGCTGGCTATCTGTACGTTAATTATTTTTATACCTTTATAGGTGATCATTTTATCCGTGGGTAACCGTTTACAAATAAAACTGTTTTCAAACAACCTTAAGTTTGGCCTAAATATTTGCAGTCCTACCATCATTTTACGCGTTATGATTAGAATTTCTTTTATACGGGGTAACTGCTTATAGATTAATTTTAAGTTCAAGTACGAACATTTGCAGAAATATCTTTTCATTGTATGCGATTGCACTTTAATTTTTGAAATTTAGTGTAAGCATTTACATAGACGCGATTTCTATTCTGTAGCTCAGCTGATTAAGTTTTGTAATCAGGATTTTTCTTTTATGTTAGTATTAAAAGAATAAATTGCTCGATAATTTTTGTTTTATATAGCCGCCTTTATTAGTGCCTAACAAACATTGTGTTTCTATTTTTTTTGGAATTTAATTGTAGTTTTCCGCGACAAGCGATACCCGTGTATATACCGGGTGATACAAATATTGCACCCACTACAGTGATTAATTCTATATCGACTAACATAATTTTTTATTAGCAGCAAGTAGCCGATTATTAACTACCAACATTTTTTTCTGATTTTGTTTTATAATTTTGGATCTTGTACGATCTATTATTTAAGCTGTCAGATCATAACATATATTTTAGTGATACCGTTAGGCCGTCTCCAACAGGTTACAAGGGTTAATTAGTTTATTATTTTATAGCCTGTTTAGACAAACGACATTTTTAGCTTATATTCCTTTTACGAATTTAGTTTTGGTTTTCCGTCGCTGTTGGCTATTATTATATATATATATATATATATATATATATATATATATATATATATATATATATATATATTCCTTGATTCTTGTTAATTATTTTAATCACTGGAGTTATTAATTTTGTTTTACCACTACTATTTTGTTCAGTGGTAGCTGACAGTGTTTGAAAAAGTATTAGTTTATTTCTTACCGTCTTGAATGCGTTTTTGGTTTTTGTTTGTTATATTTTTTCTTCTTTCAGGAATTTAGATATTTTTTTCTCCGACACCGTTGGCGAAAAATTGTTTTATTAATTGACATCGCCAAGCCCTATAGTGCGTTTTGTTTTTTTCAGCTGCCCGAATGAATTAGAGGAGTCCTCGCATCGTAACCACTAATTTTTCTTGTATTATTTTGTCCGAGAAATATTAATTTAATTTGTCCCACTTACTCGTGATAACAAAATTAATTTCTTCACTGAAACCGAGAGTTTGGTTTATATTTTTTTTTGTTTGACGAATCGTTCTGTTGTTTAATTTCCAACTTATAAAATTAATTTTTTTATTATTTATCCGACATAGAAAACATTTGCTTCCGACAGTTTTTGGTAACTGAATTTATTTTGGAGTCATACTACCGAGACCGCGCATTTCTGGTTCAACAACGACACATGCCTTAAATACCGGCACCGATTTAAATCTTCAGAAACCCTGGTAGACCGACATCTCCACTGACGCTACTTGGACCGCTTTTACCCCTTTAATCCTCCGAGAAGAGGAATTTAGGCCTCTATATCACCATTTACCTATATTGGCGCTCGAGTAACCCGATTATACAGCGATAATCCAACCGCAGTTCACCGCCCGCCCCTCTCAGATAATTTTGATAACAACTGACCGTCCACCGAAGGTAAAAGCGTTATAACACCATTGATCCAATCTTCAATTCGGGCACCTCCTTGCCCCATTTGTTCGCCCCTCTCAGACAATTTTGATAACAACTGACCGTCCACCGAAGGTAAAAGCGTTATAACACCATTGATCCAATCTTCAATTCGGGCACCTCCTTGTACCATTTCTTCCGCGTCTGTATAGTGTGAATGTATTCAACCAACCATCTCTTTCAAAAATGTTGCGTGATTTGCGTTATTTGTTTATATGTGAGGCGATTTTTTGGCACGTTTGTTTCATCTTCTTGTGGCGCGCAGTTCAGTACGTCGTCAATCAAAATGTGTCCCGGAGTTAGGGCTAATAAATCATTCGCATTTTCTGATAAGGGAGAGGGCGGGAGTTCAGCACTGATTCTATTACAAGTGCAGTACTTAATTCCTCATAAGTTAAGGTTAAATTTCCAACTACCCTTTCAATATGGATTTAGCCGATTTTACCGCAGCTTTATATAGGCCACCGAAGTCGGTACTAGGCCATTCAATTGACATTTACTTAAAATATTCCTCAAATTTCGTGTCTGCTAATAAATCAACTACCTGTTTTAGTTCTCTCTTAGCACCACCAAAGTTTGTGTCATTGTCTGAATATAGAGTTTTGCACATCCCACGTCTACCAATAAATCGTTTAAACGCATTTAAGAAGTTGGCAGTTGACAAATCACTTGCCAGTTCTAAATGAATTGCCTTACTGGCTAAACATACGAACACGTATAAGTAACTCTTAATTAATTTTCTATTTTTTCATTTACCGTCGTTTATCAAGAGTGGGCCGGCGTAATCACACCGTTGTGCAAAAATAGCCTTGAGGGGTGGACTCGCTCGCCCGGCAAGTTTCCCATTATGGGTGTTATGGAATTCGTTCTGAATCTAGCGCACTTACTGCAGTATTTTATTACATTCTTTACCGTGCTTCTGCATTGTAATGGCCGAAACCTTGTGCGTACGCTAGCCAATGTAGCTTCTGCTCTTGTATGTAAATTATATTTGTGTTCGTGTTCAATGATTAATTTCGTTAATATGCATTTAGGTAATATTACGGGGTGTTTGAAATCAAAGCTTATAGCCTTGGCTAATCAACCCCCAATACGAATGAAACCTTTGCTGTCGATAAATGGGTGTAACGCTAAGATTTTTCTTGTGCGACCAATTGGTCGTGAATTTTTTAACGCTTGCATTTCTTCTGGAAAGAAAGTTGTTTGTACGATTACTACCAATTGGTTTATTGCGCTGTTTATTTCGCGAAACTATAACTCTCCATTCGTTTTATTGCCTTCACTTAACCTAACATTATTTACAAAAGACGTACATACGCAAAAGTTCTTTGTAATCTTAAAAAAAGTAAGAATCTGGGCATAAAGTCTAGCTCGATTGTGTTCAGATTCACAAGTGCGAAAGACGTATTAGCACGGATTTCGGGTAATTCTGCCGATTTGGTGATGTTTAACTTAGTGCTGTCTTTAATAATCCAGCTGGGCCCGGTCCACCTAATACTGCCCTTTAAATTTTCCGCGTCTACTCCGCGCGGAATTAAATCTGCGGGATTATCTTTGGATCTAACATAATGCCATCGCGACACGTAGCTCAGTTTCTGAATTTCTGCAATTCTGTTTGCAACGAATATCTGAAACCGGTAAGGTTCTCCGTTTATCCAAGATAGCACGATGGTTGAGTCACACCAATAACAACTCCTTGATATTGCTGAATTAAACGATTGCGTTACTTTACGCATTAATTGAGCTAATAAGATCGCCCACATAGGACTAATCTGGGCATGGTAATTGTTTTCAGAGGCGCTACTCTAAATTTTGCGCATAGTAAGTTGTTTTTGCTTCTACCATACTCGTCTGTACTGCGAACGTACACACAATAACCGCATGTCTGTTCCGAAGAATCGCAAAACCCGTGAAGCTGTATCCTGATGTGTTTATCGCAGGTTATTTTTCTGGGTATTATCACATTTTCAAACCTCACTAGGCTTTCTTTAATGCGATTCCACTCCATATAAATGTCGAATGGAACCGATTCGTCCCAATCCAACTTTTCCCTCTAAATACGCTGCAATATTATTTTAGTTTTAATGGTTAGTGGGCCAATTAATCCTAAATGGTCGAATATTTGTGAAATGGTTGATAATATTGCCCGTTTAGTGGTTTTTTTGAAACTATCTATTGAATAATTAAATACGTCGCTGTCCGTATTCCAATATAATTCTAGTGTTTTTGTTTTATCATTATCAGTACCTAATATAATATTTATCCGTGCCCTCCCCAGAGGCTTCACCTGCAAAAATGTCTTTATTGTTGGATGCCCATTGCCGTAATTGCAACCCCGCGCCGTCTAAAATGGTACTAATTTCTCGTTTTAGCTGGATCGCGTCTTCTAATGACAGAGCGCCAGTGAATAAGCCGTCCATATAAAATTGTTGACTAATTGTTTGGGATGTCGCTGGATGATTCGCCATGTTCTGTACACTTAGTTCCTTTAGACAACGCGTAGCCAAAAACGATGCTGGTGCTGTTACGTACGTTAAAGTGTTTAATTGAAAATGTCGGAATGGTTCCGATGGTTCATTTCGCCAAATTACACGTTGCAGGTCCCGTTGACCTTGGCTAACTACGATTTGCGGATAAAGTTTTGTTATATACGCCGGTAAAACAATGTCGTTCTTTCTAAATCTTAATATGATCGAAAACAGATCGTCCTGAACGTTTGGACCTACACATAATCCATCGTGTAATGAGTACACCGAATCAGACTTTGCTGACGCGTCAAACACAACCCTTAGCTTAGTTGTTAAACTATTGTCCTTTAAGATACCGTGATGGGGTAAATAAAATATAGGACTTACCTGACCTTCCGAATCGGGTTTTATTTAAGTCATGTGACCTAGTTCTTCGTATTTTCAATTTTTTTAATGATCTTAAATGTTTAATGAAATTATTAAAAGTTTTTGTTATGAACGAATAAGTTCAAAGGTAAATATGTAATTAAAAATTATTATTAATTTTATTAAATACATAAATAAAAAGTTTACCTCGAGTAGGATTTGAACCTACGACCTGTACTTTGCTAGAGTACCGCGCTAACCAACTGCGCCACCAAGGTTCAAGCCCCAAATCGATGTAAATTTTGTCTTTAATGTTTAATGAAATTGTCTACTAATAATGATTTAGCTGACCCGTTAGTAACCACTGACAAATCAAAAATTCCCTTAATATGTGTATTAATAATTAGTCGTTTGTTTTCGTACCGTTCCTTTAAAAGCCCCATTCCATTGCATAATTGGATTCGGACACTTCTAGCGAGTCTAACAAATTTGCAGCTTCGCCGCTTAAGGCCGACTTTAGATAATAATAAAATCTTTAAATTGGGGATAATGATTTGTTATTTACAAGGACATTAAAGGTGTCGTAAAAGTGCATCCAGTGTTCATATTTCCCGTAAAATTCTGGTAAATTCATTGTAGGCAATTTAATTAATGAATTTAATTGATTATTATACGTTTCTGAGTTATTGGTAGCAGTGAGTAATTGCGATTCGCTCTCGATTTTAATTTGTGCGTTTGCAATTGCTTTAAAATATTTAGTTTCAAACTCTTCCCTATATCGATTGAATAATCAGTTTCAATATCTCCCTGAATTGATTCATAATCAGACAAGATATTTTCAGCCTTTCGTAAACGAATTTTTAGTTCAACTACATTATCACCACTACAAGTCTCGACATAATTTTGAAATCTCGTTAAGCATGATTTTAACTGTTTACGCTTGTTTACTAAACCCTGTATACTTTCAGTGGCCATAATGATGAAAATAAGAAATGGTAATAGAAACAATGAAATGCGGCTACTGTAGTAGCTGTACAATTTGATTAAACTAAGATAAGGAAAGGAAAACAAATGTAATGTTTGAATACATTATACGCCTTATTACTGCCTCGATACAATATCTGATTTCCGGTGACCTTGCATGACTTGACCTTCTTCCTAATCTCTTGAAAATATCCCCAAATTTACCTGGAACTGGAACCTTCACTGTCTCTAACGGTTGCTCTGTGTAAAATCCAATGTATACGTCTCACTTGCACTTATTGCATTAACACGACTATGACGTTTAATTTTTTATTTGAATGTTATTGATTTAAATGTTTCACTATATGTTATCCGAAGGACTAAAAATGTTGATGTTCTTTCCATTGGGTAATAAAAAATACCGATTATTATGTTTTAATGTCGAAGTCTGTTATTGCGTTTCATCTACATAGCTTAATAGTTACCCTAAGACTAGTTTTTAAACTACAGTTCACTCTTAAATTTAACAGTTAGCGGCCTTGAAGGATGTGCTGTACAATTTTCAAATTGTCAACATTAAAAAAAATTTCAATATTCACTTTTTGAAGATAATATTGGAATATTTGTTTTTTTTTTTGAATTTTGTGTAAATATTTGATACGATAACGATAAATTAGACCATTAGGTGGGGGTAAGGGTGGGGTTGGGGGGATAAAAGTTTGTTTGAGTGTGCATAAGTTTTTCGTGGTTTTGAAGAAGTCATTTGTACTGTAACTGAAAAGGACACAAAATTCAAAACATAGAATTGTAACCCCACTTCATTTTGTAATTACGTATTTTTAAAGCGCGTTCTCAATAGCACTGTGATTTGAGGGATATAATTCACGGTGATACAATTATTTCCACTGAACGAACAGATTTTAGTGTATTAATGTTTATATTTGTCAATATTTTACATTTTGATTTCAGATTCTAAATTTTCACTCGTCAACCATGTTAAGCATGGGAAAGATGCTTGAAATGGCAGATGAGGACTGATAATCTAGAATGTATCAATTTTGAAAGTGGCTAGGTGTCGGCACATCACTCGGTTTTTTAGTTAATCGATTCCTCTTCTAGTCATTAGTCTCGGATCTTGAAATATTGATTACCGATTAGCCGACTAACGAACCTAGTCGCATGACCATGATCTGGTGTGACACGTGACAAAACAATCTTAATTTGGAACTCATTTTTTACTTGATTAGATTGCAAAATAGAATTAAATTTGTAATATCAAATATTTTCAATTTTTGTGTGACTTTTTATACTGATATAGATAAATTCTTGACATGCCATAAAACTATCTTAAGAGTTTCCTAGAAAATTATTAAATCTGTAATATTTTTTTCTAAGGAAGTGTAGGTACAACCTCAAGAAAACTTTAATTGAACCCTGGCTACCCATATAATAAGAATTAATAACTGACCAAAATGTGGTTATTGAATGTACTAGTCGGGATGGAGAATTTGTAATCTATTTATTTCTCATTTTCGCCGTTAACAACGGAATAAGGCTAGTAAACATAATACAAATAGTACATAATACATACAATACATAATATTAACAGTTTGTAATAAAGGTGGAAAATTCATTGATATTATTGAGTAATAAGTGTTTTACGGTTCGCTTAAAGATGCTATTACTATCAATTGTTCTTAATGTAGAAGGAAGCATATGGAACAATTTTATTCCAACTATGTTGGGTGTTTTGGAACAGTAAGTATTTTTAACCTTGGCAGTTACTAGATTGTTTTGTGCCTGGTATTATTATGGGCATTAGTATCGCAGTGTCTCAGAAAGTTCTGCTTATTTGAGTGAATGTAACTTCGCATCTTCAGAAGATATACAGATGTTACGGTTAGTATTTTCTTATTTTTGAATATTTCCCGACACGATGCTCTCCGGTTAATGCCAAATATAAGCCTGAGGATTCTATTTTGTAAATAAAAACCGTTTGAATATCGCTACCCGGCCCCCATACTATAATATTATGTTATAGCTGAGTAAGCATATGCATAGTATACGTTTAAAAGAGTTTAAATGTCTAACATTGATTTCAAAGTTGTTAGTAAATAATAACGTTTATTTAAGTTATTACCGTGTAACCATACCCCCTTTAACTACAATTTTAGTTGATAAAGGTTTGGTTATAACCCAGTAGATTTTGTGCCTTTTGCTGTCGGAGATTAAGATAGGGGGGTTCATAAATATTATCAGATGTTGCTTTAAAAATATATATATATATATATATATATATATATATATATATACATAGATCCATAGATAGATATGCTCGCTTTACAAATTGTTGCTTCAACCTGAAACTAAATTGTTAAATAAAAGGGCGCCAACTCGTTTTATGAAAAAAAAAGTAAACCATGAATATAATAAAGTTAAAAAATTAACAATAACAAGCTTTATTTACTACCTTAATTTTGGTTATAAGTGAGAATATCATAGAGCTGATGTTAGTTACGATTTTACTGCCTAAATTTTGATTATAAATGAGAACATCTTAACGCTAATGTTAGTAACGATTCTTTAACTTAAGTAAAACTAATTTATGGAATTATTAATAGAAATAAAATACCTTATTTTGATTATACTGTACTTCTGTAGGTTCCGAAATGGCGGCTTGCTGAATCAGCGCTTGGAAAATTTCGCTGTGTAAACTTTACATGGAAGTTGAAATAAAACTGGATTCGGATGCATTAAAATTCCCAAACGTATACATTTTTATGGTTTAATGGATATTAAAATTCCACTTCATAGTAACCAAAGTTATTGCGTCATTATTGGCTGAACGTAATTATACGGATAAATAAAATAAAGGAAAACGTAAAGTAGAAGAAAATAAAAGTGCCTGAAAAAGCAAACGTCTCAAACTTTTATATAATATTTTTAAATAACTTACCATACAAATTATTACTAAAAAAATTAACAAAGCAACAATGGATGCGCTACATCCACCTTACAAATATCATCAACAAAGAATCGCTAAAGTAGTCTTTGCACATGAATATGTGAATCAAATCTGCGATCAATATGCGTATAGTTTATTTTTACAATAATTAAATACATGTTTTTATGCAACTGTGATATGGAACACACTCTGCACGCAATGCATGTTAAGTTGCCTAAATAAACGTAAATTTTATTAACAAATGTAAAGAGTGTGTTACAACAGACGTCGCGGATATGGGTATCCCACGAGAGTCCACTATCACAAGTAGTTCGTAGGAACTTTACCGTTGATATAACCTTATCAAAAAATGTATCGAAAAATCGTTTTCTCCGCATACTGTGGTGGTCGATAACGACTGTTTTCGCTGTATTAATTAAGAGATTGTTTTTAAAACACCAACGTGAAAATTCTTTCCAAGATGAGTTAACTTTATCTATGAGAGTATTCTTTGTAGGATCAGATATGACCATGCACGTATCGTCAGCATATAGAACCAGTTTACCATGTGGTATAAAATTAGAGAGATCATTAATATATAAGAGAAAGATAAGTGGTCCCAACACGCTACCTTGTGGAGTTCCTAAATCTATGTTAAATTCCTTTGAAAGTACGTTGTTAACGCGTATCATAACTTTTCTTTCTTCTAGAAATAACACGAACTAGCTATTAATACAACCTCGAATTCGTAGCATTTCAGACACTAAAGATTTATCTACAGCGTCTAAAGCTCGAGTTAAGTCAAATAATACAGATACAACGTATTCACCGATATCTAATTTACTAGTAACAAATTTACATATTCAGCAATGTATGATTCAGTCGAGAAGCCATTTCTGAAACCAAGCTGGCAATTCGCTATCAGTTTAAATTTGTCTAAATATGCTACAAAACGCTTAGCTACGGCTTTTTCGATTATTTTCGAAAATACGCTTAAAACGGCGATAGGTCTATAATTTTCAACATTTTTGGGTCACTCTTGCAGTGAAGTTACGGAAGCTGATTTTAAGGTTGATGGAAATTGACCCTCTTTCATTTACACATTGGTAATGTTCGCAATATGAGGAGCTATTAATTCTTTACAATATTTTATTGCACGGACCGGAACTCCACCTAAACCAGTAGATCTTTTATTTGATGGATTATTTATTAACTCAATGACTTCGCAACTTGTAAAACTTGTAAAAAACTTGGTTTGGGTTACCGATTCATTCCTTGCCTAAGACAGTACTAAAATGCTCAGTGATTTTATTGGCAATGTCTTTTTGCTAGGTATTCGCCAAATGTTGCAGCCATATCATTCGTAGTAGTTAAAGTTTTATTTTTATAGTAGATTTCCTTTAATTTGGTACTCGTTTGTTTACATTTCACGTTGTTAACTATTACTATTTTTTAGTATAATTTGACATTTTTTTTAAGGTTAGGTACCGTTTGACATGATTGACATCATATACTCTTTTACGTAGCCAATTTAAATTCAGCAATAGTTTTCTTTTTTCGTTTAAGTGTAATGAGAATTTAATTTTGTCTACCTTGTGAGAGTTCAGATTCTTTCTTTTTGTTTTTTTAAACGTTCGTAGAAATTCATCAAATGGGATATTGACTTTAGAATCAGTGCTTTCACTAAATTGGAATTTCGAAAAGCGTTCTCTGCAATCTAAAAGTGACAATTCGTTAATGTATCTATATGTATGAAATTGATAATTATTAACGTTTTCCTTAACCTCGCAAGAAGCGACGTTCAATTCAAGGGTTTAACAATGGTGATCAGATACGCCCGGATCAAAATTATTTGTTTTTATAGTATTAAGTCTGATGTGATAACATAGCCTATTCAAGAACTGCTGGTGTAATTAACGTTAGTGAAAACCCTAGTATAATCAGATATTAGCGATGACATTCCGACTGAATGAATTATGTCGAAAAGTTTCTTAGTTTGTATGTTGTCGCTAGGTTGATTTATATTTAGATCGCCAGTAATGATTATTAAAATTTTTTGTAGCTAAATGTAACAGTTTATCAAATAAAACAAGAAATGTGTGAATTTTTTCTCTGCAAGAAGAACATGAGTCTGTATACGTTTATGAAGCAGTAGGATTTCCTGAAAGCAATGGTGTAACACTCAATAACCATTTCAACAGCCAAATTACTAATATAATGAACTGGAGTACAATCTGATAAAAAACGACGTTTTTATAAATATAGAAGACCCGCTCCCATTTTGAACCGAACGCAAAAAGTGTGACAATGATTTATAGTTTGATATTCCGATATTCTCAATATCTGTATTACAATACCAATGCTCACATATCAATTAAAGCGAAAAGTTATAATCCTCAATAAAGTTTTCTATAAGTTCGATCTTATTTCCTAAACACTGCACGTTAAAACTTAAGACACATAGAGTTTATGTCCACATAAAAGAAATTTTTTTCTTTATTTTTACTACTTAAAATATACGCACTCGCATTATTGTTACTGATGAATTGATTTAACAGATATCTGTTTCTCCAAAATGGCGTTGAAATAAACAGTAAGTTAGTTTTGTTTTTCATTCTGCACAGTTTGTTTATAGTGTTTGGTTTTAATAGATTACCAAGTATCGCCTGATCCTCCAAGTATTATTACATAGTCATTCGACGTGAAATTCATGGTTTATGACACAATATCCACATTCATACGATGAGTTAGGCTTGAAAATGTTTTAGATTTTATAGTCATTTTTTTGGGATTAAGAAGTTTAACAATTTACCAAGATCCCGAGTTTGACTGTCCCCTAGAATCAGGATGTTCTTTTTTGGCGTTGGTGGCGATCTCAAGCTACAGTTTGTTTCCATTATCATTTCAGGAGTTTTCACTACATTATTATCCAATTCAACGGAAGCGATAAGATCTGTGGACTTTAATTCTATTTGTCTGCGTTTATGTAATGCAACACTAGAGTTATTGACAATGGAAGGATTGTTATCGTGCAATTTTACCGTATTTATGGCAGCAGTAATTTGAAGAGATTGAGTTAAGACGACATTAGAATGTACGTCAGGTTCATTCTTTCCTTTAATAACTGAGTTGTTAGTATGCTTTAATGCTAATATTCTTTTTTTTGCATTGCACGTTTGAGTAAAAGTATCTTTGAATGTAAACTTAACCGTTTGAGTTGAAGCATCGCTTAGACTTACTGTGCTACTGTATATTACTAAGTGGGGGTGAGGGAGGGGGAGAGGGAGGGAGCAAAGTGCACCGGGTACTACTAGTATAATATATAAGTGCGATGTTTACACCATAGATATCGCACTTCTTGTCTTACTTTCGAATAGGCAAGTCGCAAGGTAATTACCGCTAATTACTCTTCAATTAACTAGTTAACCGCGTGCCGGGCTTCTACGGGATCTCCGCTTTAACCATCAGTAGTGGTCACTGCCTAGCACAATACTACCGAAAGGAATAGAAGACCGACGGGCCGAAGGTAGCAGCAGGACCAGCGGCATCGAAGAAGCAGGAAGCACGCCAAGGACAACGCTCGAAGACAACCAGTGATCGAAGAAAGGAGCCGAGTGCACGAAGAGGAACGCCGCTAGGTAAATTAATTTATTCCTACCGAATTAATCCTTAACCTATTAACAAAACCCTACATTTCTATCGGACTCCCAACTCAAAGCCATAACCAGCAGGATGTGAGGCTGCACCTCGGTGGGAGTTCACCTTCAGCAACACAAAATACGTTTGCAATTTTTTAATTGCACATCCCGTTTTCAATACTAACCACCATGGTAAAACATGGCAAACCCGTACCTCTCAGTCCCCTTTCCCTTATCCTAGCCCCGACGACGACACCGACGGTGACGTACCCTGCCGTAGCTTCGCTACCGGCAGCACCGACCTGGACCACTACTACCACGCGAACTACCACCAGGACGCCACCACCCTCACCCGCAACCTCTACCTTGTCCATATCCTCTTCACCCTCCTCATCCTCATCCTCGACCTCTGTCGCCACCCAACCCAAATTCCGGTATTGCTTACGCAATATTCCCCAAACAGTTACTTCTCAGAAGCAACTGTACACCATCCTCCGCCCTCTGCAACTCCCGTGGCTGAATCTACGATTCAACCGCAACCGCGCCGCCCTGATAGAAACCTCACATCCTATCCTTACCGCTGAAGTGGAGGAATACATTAAAGCCACCTTTGGTACCCCATCCGTTACCCTATCCCCACTGTCCGGCCCAACTCACCCCACCTGCCCCCAAAGCCCTTACCCTTACATGCGTCATCCGCAAGGTTGACCGTGACATAACCGATGAGGAAATTATACAGGCCAACGACCTCCCGCATGTAACCAAGGCCATCCGTGTAATTTCCAGAGCCACCAACCGTCCCGCATCCTTTGTACGCATCCCGTTCCGAAGTACTGCTCTACCTGCACCCAGGTGGGTCACCAAGCAGTAGTGCCCCACGCGATCCATCCTGTGGGGGAAGCCACAAATCCCAAGCCTGGCCTTCCATATCCCAGCCAATGTGTAACAACTGCGGAGGCTCCCACCCTACTTACAGTTTCGACTGTGAGAAACGGGGGAGATCCCATCCTCTCCTATCAAGGTAGCTCCCCTATCCCAGCTGGACAGCCGCCACCACCTCCTCCGATCCTGACGATGAGAGCCACTTTCTAAGGATCAACACCTTCCTGCGATCCCTTACCTTCACTCTGTTCACTATCTTCCGTGATAGGCGCCAGCTTATCACGAAGACGATGGAATGCGTAGCCAGGGAGTTCTTAGACAGGCGATTGTACTGCGTTTGGAGCGGTACGAAAGTCAGTTTTAGCACTCCCTACTACCGACACGAGTAAACTCCCAAACTCCCTCCCTAATCGTCTAACCTCCCGTCGTTACTTCCCGGAACAATGTATCTAACGATAGGGAAAGTTAACGCGGGTGGCGTTCAACGAAAACGCCACCTGATCAAACACTTACTCGACAAAGACCAGATACAAATATTAGCCATAACAGAGGCCAAACTAACCAACTGAGTCACCCTTAACATAACCCATTACAATACTTACCTTTGTAACAACCTTACCGAGGCATGCGAGGTACTGCACTCCTAATACATTCCCGATGCCCATCTGCTCCCTACACCTTACCGCCGCACCTTCAACACCTCGAGTGTGTAGCTGCAACGGTGCACATTCCATATCCCCTGTAATAGTATTCTGTTATTATAACCCTCCCAGACACAACACCCTTTCCTCTCCACTACTACGGTGTGTTGCCAACATCCTCAATGCAGTACTACTCGGAGACCTCAACGCTAGACACCAACAATTTGAAGACACGAATGACAACCCAAACGGACAAATACTAACGAACAAACTTCTCAGTCTAATAATTGTAAGACTACGTAACATCCACCCCACTTTTATCGGACATAACGGCTACTCAATACCTGACCACATAATATGCTCCGAACAATTAACACAATACTTCAAGGATTACTGCCACCTCGGCACAGCAATAACATCCGACCACCTTCTTCTACTAGTTAATACATCCCTAGGTCCACCACTTCCGCCGACGCAAACCACCGTCACACGTAGAAATTTTCACAATACCGATTGGAATGCATTCCAAGAACACATCTCCAATACTCAGACTTAACCCTAGACACCACAGAGGACATAGACAGAGCCGTACAAGAACTAACTCAATTCATTACCGACACAGCCAACTCAGCAATCCCTACGAAAGCAATTGACATCACCCGGAAACCACATCCACTCCGCATAGTTCTCCTGATTAAAAAAAAGCGGCGGATATACCGTGGATTTCTTAAAACCAGGGCACCCCGTACTAAAACCGAATTCAACCGACTAAACGCAATAATCCGACTAGAGACAAACATATACACGCAGGAAACAGCCTAACTAGACTACCGTGGAGGCCCTCCATTTTGGCACAAACTTAAGGTCCTAATAAAACGAAAAACCAAACAAAAATTCCACTTAACCAACCCTCAAGGTAACCTTGCAGTTTCAGACCAGGAGAAGGCCGACCTGTTTGGTCTTCACCTGCAAACCATTCTCACTACCCCCGACGATCCATCGTTTGGCAACGATTTCCAACCTCAGCTCGAGCAAAACCTTGAGGAGTCGAAAATCAAAACCACAGACCGCAGGAACTATCCGAGAACGACCCCTTCCTTAGTCCCATTACACCCAACCTAATACGACAAAATTTCAGAAAAGGAAGAAACTCCGCTTCAGGACAAGACGAGATTAACCGACTGATACTCAAAAACCTACCGCCTAACGCCATTGGACAGTTAGCCCAAATATACAACAGATGCCTTGCCCTGTCCTATTTCCCGACAGAATCGAAGTCCGCTTCCACTGTCATGTTAACCAAACCTAGATCCGATCCTTCCCTACCCTTATCCTACAGACCGATTTCCCTTTTAACTTATATGGTCAAATGTCTAGAGACCATCCTGTCCCAAAGGCCAAGAGAACATCTCGAAGTTAACGATATCCTGCCCAACAGCCAATTCGGCTTCAGACCGAACCGCTCTTGCCACGATCCCCTAGTGAAACTCTCCACGGAATCCTCCAAATCCTTGAACCATGGCAACTGTTGCCTCGCAGTCTTCCTTGACACTAAACAAGCCATCGACAAAGTATGGCACGCAGGACTAATACATAAACTACGACCATTAGGCTTCCCGACCGCATTCGTCCGACTCCTTCTCTCATATCTGACAGGCAGATGTGTGAGGGTACGAGTAGGCTCCACTACTTCCCCGTTATTCCACCAGTCTGTCGGAGTTTCGCAAGGATCGACACTGGCACCTATCCTATATACGATCTATGCATCCGACGTTCCACAAAGTACCAGCCCGAACATAACAGTAGCCCTATTTGCCGACGACACTGCCCTCTGGGGGACTAGTAGGGGCAGTGACAGGGCAAACACTAATAACGCAGCAACTTATCTACTTCTCCAACTGGGCGAACCGGTGGAGATTAACAATCAACCCAAACAAAGCTCAAACAATACTGTTTAGACACCCTAAATTATCCAACTTCGATAGACAAACCAACAACATCAACTTGACCCTACGCGGACAAAGACTACAAGACACAATCATATACTTAGGTATCGCGTTCTCCCGGACCCTACACAGGCAACCCGACGTTAGCGGCGTTCTCAATAAGATACGCAACCGCGCATCACTATTGAAAATGTTGCGAGGAAACGTCAGAGGTTGTCACCTCAAAACCCTCCAACACACAAAACTTATATCCGACCGATACTCGACTACCGTGCTCCATTGTACGCAACCCTAAAAACTAACCAACTCCAACCCCTCGCCTCCTGCGAAAGGACAATACTACGCACCATACACAAACTACACTACAGGCACCCTAACGAATTAACCTTACAACACGCTAACATTCAACCAATAACCGAAAGACTAACAATACTACAGACCTCATGCACAAATCGTAGGGTAAACGGTGACACGATCCCTACTAAACAAATACTCCAAATCGCATTCTCCAACAAACCCCGACTACCACGCAAAACCCAAAATCAAATTCAAACACCTCCCAGCACGCCTACTAAAACGAATGGATAACCTATCAGAGGAGTTCGAAGAGCTCCTCGACAATACTTCCTTCATTCTTAGATAAAACAAATCCTCACGAGTAAACGATGACGACCACCCCACGAAAATGGATAATTCTATCCATCCTATAATACTACCCACTATTTACTAACCTGAAACACTAAACATACAATATACACATAATTTTAATTATTATTATTAATTTTTTCCCCACAAAACATAAATGTCAAAATTGTTACCACTTACAATACACATATATAACAACACAAACCCAGGGCTGAAGAGGGAGTAGATCCCTAAACTGCCCGAATATGAAGCCACCTAATATGGAACCAAGAAAGAAGGATTCCCCAAAGAAGAAGCACTCTATTAAAAAAAACCATAGTTATGCAGAATTTATCCACTGCAATACATAAACAGGCCTTATCAGTTATTGCACAATTGCCAACTAATTTTAATTTTAATTTGATTCCACTCTTATGAGGTGTTAAAAATTTTCGTTTTTTCAAAAAGCCTTCATTCTGAAAACCCACTTCAACCTATTTATAATTTTCATAGTTTGAATAGTTGATTAGCTAATGTTTTAGTCGACTAAAAATTCAATTTCGTTAATCGACTACTCAATGGTTATTTGACTAATCGGTTAAAATTAATATCTAGTTTCTTAATAAAATACTTGTCTTTTTTGTGTTTTTTTAATGGTGTATTTTAAATTATACAATATAAACGTTTCGATAACACTTACAGTTATCTTCATCAGTAGTAATATCTATTAAAATTGTTAAAGATGTTGACAACAATTTTGTCAAAGTTGAAAAATTAAAACATAAACATCAGCCTGCTATTAATATAACAGTTTGAGAAATGTATAAAGCCAACTATAGAATTAAATTTTGGTAAAGAATAACTAGGTCATTAAAAATTAAATTTTGTTAAACTGTCTTAAAGATGAGAAATCCGAACACCCCCTACGGTCGTAGGTCGTTTTTTTTTATTTTAATCTTAATTTCAACTATTTATGTTAAATTATAGTGCTGTGGTAATTTAACATATGGTTGGTAAAGCATTTGCTTCAATTAATTTACCACAGCACTATAATTTAACATAAGTAGTTTTATTTGATGTATTGTTTATATTTGTGAATGTTTCTATCATATTCAAATTGAAGTTTTTCACAACTTTACACTTAGATCATAACTTGATTAAATTTTGTTAAATATGTTTTTTGGCTGACATTTTTCATTTTTAGCCTTCGACCGTTAGGGGGTGTTGCGTTTGTTATCTTTAAGACAGTTTAACAATATTTAATTTTTAATGACCTAGTTATTCTTTACTAAAATTTATTTCTATAGTTGGCTTTATACGTTTCTCAAACTGTTATATTAATAGCAGGCTGATGTTGATGCTTTAATTTTTCAACTTTGACAAAATTGTTTTCAACATATTTAACAATTTTAATAGATATTACTACTGACGAAGATACTGTAAGTGTTATCGAAACGTTTAGATTGTATAATTTAAAATACACCATTAAAAATACCCTAAAAATATAAGTATTTTATTATGTGTGATAAAGTTTACGTTATCATATCCAGTTTCTTACTTCAACTAGTTAACTACGGTTATTACAGAAATGTCTACTTACTAATTCGTACAGATCAATAAAAAGTAGAATAGGGATGTCTCAAAACAGTTACAATGGATTTTCTAGTCCGGTAGGACGATTGTGACTGGGAGGCTTTAACCCAGAACAAATATAAACCCACACATAGCAAGGTAATTATAGCACTTAGATTGCTGTATAAAAACCAAAAAAGAAGAAGGAAAAAAGGAGGAAATCTGAAATAAAATTTTATTTATTATGACGCAATGAAACATATGAATAAGGCACAAAATTAAATACCTACTAAATAATTCGTTTATTTAGTACATATAAATGTTTGTAAATTAAACTCCAACTAATTGGTTTTTTCAATAAATATAAAATTGCGTGAATTTAAGTAACCCCAAATAACGTGTAATGGCAGACTTCAACTAAAGTTGGATAATTCATACGAGTAAACTTTACTAAGATAGAGTAAAATACTTTAAAGAAGTTAAAAACACTAAATACGTTTATGTCGCAGCGCCGCACGATGGTAACCTCAAACTGAATACTACCTAGTACTACATATGTAGGTTTTATGCGAAATAGAAATAAGGTTTCCGCCAGTTCACAAATAGTTCTGTGTAGAACCGAAGTACTATTTCACTTATTTAATGATATTGGTTAATGTTTAAAGTAAACCGTAAAACTACACGCGAGACTACCCATAAAAATAAATATTCGTGGCACAAAGTTTATATAAAATACATGAAAATAAAATTAAAATAAAAATATAAATTTAGCGAAACATGAGACAGAAATATTTAGTCAATATGAACTAAACATGTACATAATTGTATTTTATATTTTTAAAGTTTACCTATAGCAAATAAATACAAATGTAGGTACGTAAGCTACGTATATGAATGTAGAAACTTATAGCGTTGATGTTAGTGATGAATGATATTTGAGGTAGAATTTAGATAATTATCAGTGATTGGATAAATTTGAACGCAAAAATAAGTGAATAAATAAACAAGGATAAGTTAATTATTGTCTCAATAAAGCAGAAACACTTTACCTACATAATATGGACAGGAGCGTAACATAGGGTTTTAACTAAGGTGAAACTTGAATATGTATTTACATAAACTGTAATAAAACGATGAGTGTGGAGTAGAATGCTATAAACCACGATACGCACGTCAAAAAGGAAAACATGACCTACAAAGGCGAGGAGTGACTAAAGCGACAAAACGATAAAAGCAAAGTGGTGGGATGGATGGTGGGTTACGTAATTTCAAATAGAAATGCAATAGAGAAAACTGTTAGGAAGAACAAGGTTGACATTATACAGACACGTCCAGATAGCATTTGCGTCGTTTACGACGCTGAGGCTAGCGAAGGAACACGTCAGGAGGACGCTGCAGATCGGGAATTTATAGAACGATCTGAGTCAGTAGGAGACTATTTTCATGGTAAAAGATTTGCAAGAGGCGAGAGATGGCTTTCTTAATAATATAAGGTCCAAAAATTTAGAAGCTAGTTTAGCCTTAGTGACGAGTAGCGTCCGAAAGTACAAAGTTACGTTTTCACATACGATTATTCAAGGAGAATTTTACTGATATTTGTCTAAGAGTGTAACGATTGGCTCGAAATTCATAAGCTTTAATCATTTAATTGATCTTTGGAAGAATAATAAAGACGAGTAAGTTTAGTATCAGGAGATATTTTACGATCTGGTCCAAAAAGATTAGTATTAGGAAAATGGGAAGGACGTAAAAGATCTTCAATAAATACATGTTCACGTTCAAATAACGTGAAGCAAGGAGAACAATTAATTTCACGTTTAGCGGATCTAATAAAGCAACCATTTTTTACCAAATTAACTTCTTACGTGCGATGACTTTGAGTGATATAAGATCTCGATTGATTCGTGTAGCATTAATAAGAATAGTATTGCGATATTCGTCATAAAGTTAAGTGAATTTTTTACTGCGAACTTCATCACTAACACTAATGATGTAGTGATGATTACCAAACATGAGAAAGATGCTGTCCTCCACGGAGAGGGAAGAAAGGTGCAAACAGGAGGTAGGTTTGGCCCTTGGAAATCAAACACCAGGAGGAGTAGATTATTCAACCGTATGTGCCGAACAAATGGATCATTGACGAACATCACGATCGAGGCAGACCAGTAATAGTTCAAAGAAATTCTAACAACGGTTTTTGTCACACCAAAATGACTAGAGGTAGGAGAATCATTATGTTCAGAACTTGTGAAGAGGGTCTTTATGTTCGACTCTATCGGCTTTTATGGCTAATGCATACGATAGTAGAAGGAGCCCCGCAGCGCAGCCTTTGATCCGGACCTACGAGTGGGTGCATTATAGGGACGCAACCTCCGCGCATGCGCCCTGTGTAGTTTTTAATTCCAGTCCCTGGAGGGTAGTCGACCGCAGACACGTATCTTAATTATCGGCTTCTTTTCAGGCGCCACTTTCAACTCCTTGATGACCCCCGTAATTAAACAATGTGCAAGTCAAATCAGTTTCTGCCAACTTTATACGATTTAACGCAAAAACAATGTGCAAGACTGGGATGTTGATTTCAAATAAGCTTCTGCCAACCTTATTCGCTTTAATACACAAACAAAAACAAGATGCAAGTTTAGGATGTTGATTTGAAATCGGCTTCGGCCAACCTTATTCACATTAAAACCAAACCAAAAACAAGACGCAAGTCTAATATGATTTGAAATTAGCTTCTGCAACCTTATTGTCTTATATAGTTGAATCTGTTTCTTAATTACCTATTTGAATACCGCATAATATACAGGATGTTGTATTTAAAAAAACAGAAATTTTGCAATTAGCCAAAGTTGACAACACTGTAACGCGATTCAGGCATTCTAAATTGGCTCCTATGAAAGTTGATTTTACAAAACACAACCAGAAGCACGGACACATGCACATACAGACACTGACACAGACTCAGGGACAGACATGGACACAAACAAAGATACAAGCACGAATGCACACGCACACACTCCTATACATATCTGTTTATATACGTTTTAGGTTAGGTCAATGCTCGCGCGTGAGTATTGAACGTCCGGACTAAAGGCGGCGCTGCGGGGCTCCTTCTACTTACAATTTTCAAAATTGTCTAATAATATTTAATCTGTTACTCATAATTACACTAACATTATGTCCTAATATTTTATTCACTTAGTTTGGATTAATGCACGCACGCACACACACCCACCCACACACACACACACACACACACACACACACACACACACACACCCAACCAAACCCCATTACACCAAACCACCCACACCCACACTCACAACCACACCACACGTCACGCGCCCACACGCCACGCTCGCACCCCCACGCACGCACGCCACACACCCAACGCACAACGCACACCACGCACGCACCACGCACGCACGCACGCAACCACGCACCACGCACGCACGCACGCACGCCACGCACGCAACCGCACACGCACCCACCGCACCGCCACGCGCACGCGCACGCCGCGCACGCCCGCACCGCACCACGCACGCACGCACGCACACGCACGCACGCAACGCACGCACGCACGCACCACGCACGCACGCACGCACGCACGCACCACGCACGCACGCACCACGCACACACGACACCCACGAACACCAACAACAACAAAAAAAAAAAAAAAAAAAAAAAATAATATATATATATATATATATAAAAAAATAAAAAAATATAATATATATATATATATACATATATATAA